>CM033694.1:40903986-41425028 GCA_019514585.1 Dendrobium officinale
TTATTAAATATCTTTTGCCAAATTTGGCCTAAATTGGAACAAAATTTGTGTTATGCTCAAAATTCTTTGATCTAATTTCAAATTTATATAATTTAAATTATTTATATATTATGTTTATTTTAAAGTATTTTCAAGTTTTTAATTTAAATCTAGATCAAAATTTGGCCAAAAATATATTCTGACTTGATATTTTTTTTCATATTTTTTTGTTGAATTTGGCCTAGATAATAGAAGGATTTGTTGTAGTACAACATTTGTTTATTAAACGTCTGTGAATGACTTTCTAGTTTGGTCTATAGTCAAGGGCGGATCCAGCTTCTTTTTTCAAGGTGGGCAATTTTTTTTTTTGTGGGGGATGGACAAAGATGCTTAGGATTGATAAGATTAGGACAATTTTTTTTTTGAGGGGGGACAAAATATCCAAAATATCCCCTCTATATATTTAATATATATTTTTTTAGGGTGGGGATTTGCCCATGTCAACAATAGAGGTGTAAACGAGTCGAGTCAAGTAGTGACACTATCGAGCTAAGCTCATTTAACTCACGGTGAGCTCGAGCTCAAATTGAACTTGTTTAATGAACTCGAACTCAACTCGCTGTATAATATCAAGCTTGAGCTCAGCTCGATTACTCGATTCAAGCTCGTTTTCATCTAATGTTACTGTGAAAATGCAAAATCCAGCGAGACGAAGAAGGAGATGTCCGCATCGGGAAGGGTAAGAGGAAGGCATTCGGGATAGCGAAAACTTGCAACTTCCAACATTGCTATGGAAGAAGCTTGTGTTGTTTCCCAAAACTTGAATTAATTAAGTGGATTTTTTTTTTTCTTTACAATTAATGTTGTAGTTCCCAAAACAAAAAAGAAAGTTAATGCTTCAGCTTTTTATTCTTTGAAAACATAACTTTTATATATATATATATATAAGCTAGCATTTAGTAGGTTGCAAGCATTAATTATTGTATACATTCAAACTTATAATAATTATTTAAAAATTCCTAATAGTCATTCAAGCCTGCTCGTGAGCCGAGCCTCATCAAGCTTGAACTTGAGCTCGAGCTCGCGGCTCAATAAGCTCGGCTCGCGAGCTCGTTATTGAGTCGAGTCGGCTTGGCTCACTTTCACCCCTAGTCTACTGTAGCAAAAAGATTATGAGAGAGAAGAAAAAGGGAACATTTCTTAAAAACTAGCTCCTTTTCATTAAACCGGACTGAACCAATTTAAATCGACGATTTTTTGTTTCTTTGAGCTGGCCAGTTCAATTGTTGAATTATATAAATAATTAAAAAATTAATTTAATGTAAAATAATAAATTTAACTAATTATTTTAAATTTAATATATTTATCTTTAATAGCCAATAAACTTATAATGATTATTTGGCAAAGAAGGATCATCCAAGCATTTTTATGCAGCCCTCACTCCACGTGAGTTCCTAATACATGTAAACCTAAAAAGATGTATACAAAATACTAAGAGAAAGTCAGGGGCGGAGACGAACTTTTTTATCAGCAGGAACACAAATTGATGATTTTTAAAGTACTCTTAATTTTTTTGGAGTTGTATTTTTTTAAAAATTTTCATGTGAAATAGGATTTTGAGCAAATATCAATATATATTTTTAGTAAATTATTAAAAAAATTATTATATATTTTATTAGTTATATCACAAATAAATTTATGATTTTCTCATTTTATTTTAAATATTTAGTTGCAAGTTTTATTAAAAAAAATTATAACATATACATATTTTTAGGTTTACATGTATTAGGAAAACGCAAACCACACCCATTATGTTGGGGAAGTAAATCATTTAATGTACACAAAAAAGAAAGGGAAAATGTAACAAAAAAGAACATCGGGATTTAAGGTGAAAAAATCTTGAAACCGGGAAAAAATCATGGAGCCATTCCACACCAAAAAAATCACTATGAACATTTGGGAGAAATTGTATAGATCTCTCTTCACTTATTCTTTTTTTGTCTCTTCTCACTCTTACACCATTTTTTCTTACATGATCAAACAAAGAGAAACTCACTTAAACTACCAAGGGACGCAACTCCTCATGAAAAACAAGAAAGAAAACTGTCCGGCCCATCTCGTAGCATTGCAACACCAAGTTTGAAGCTCCATGACACTCAACTGCTTGTCAACACTCTGCCTAACAGCGCTGCAGTGCTAGGGCTAAAGTGTCCTTGTGCCGGGATCTGAAGCACCGTAGCGCTTCACGCTTTATTTCCTCCCTGAGTCGTAGTGCCACGGCGTCGGGGTTTTGAGTGTCGTGATGCTCCTCTCTTTGTCTACCTCCAGTTAAATAAAATAGTGCCGCAGTGCTGGATAGTTGTACGAAAAAAGTTTTAGTGTGGGGGAGGACCCCCCTACAACCCCCAACGAGCTCGACCGTTGGAATTGAGGTCCATTGAAGTAGTACAACTCAATTGATCGACCTAATTGATTCCACGCAAAACTAACACCTTGTCTGTTTTACAATTAAAACATACTTTAATTTTATAGAAGTAATATATATATATATATATATATATATATATATATATATATATATATATATATATATATATATATATATATATATATATATATATATCAGTTTTTAATATTAAAATAAATATAGTTTGGGTCAGTGGAGGCGAGCCCATGCCCTCAAGGCCCCCATTGTAGTCCGCCAGTAAAGAAAGTTCTTAAGTGATGTGAGACTAAATATCTAAGTTGAATTATCAAATTCGCAATGCTTATACTATATTTTTATATAGATTTTTTAAATAAATTTTTTGTTTTAATAATATTTAATTTTTTTATCTAATTTATTTATTTATGCACTATAAAAAAATTATTATTTATTTATTTATTAAAGATAGATGATCTAATATGAATGATATATATATATATATATATATATATATATATATATATATATATATATATATATATATATATATATATATATTCAAATTTATAATATGAATTAAGTTTATAATCTAGAGGAGTAAATTATTATATTAAATTTATAACCTTATGTGAATTAAATTTATATGAATGTGAACTAAATTTAAAGATTGAAGTTTTTTAAATTTTGAATTATATAAGATATTATTTGTTTTCAAGTTGTGTTCTCAACTTTCTAACACTACCGGCCTTTGTTATTTCAGGAAAAGATTCGAGTTGCTCTATATGTGCAGAAAGCTGCTTTGACATTTATTGGTGGTATGATCTCGGTTAAAGTTCAATATAGAGATGTGTTGGTAGTTATCGATCTGATACTATAATTATAGAAAATTGACTTATTCTCCCTTTGCAGCTGCAAATAATATTGAATATCATCTTCCTGAGGAGGCCAGAAAAGCTGGATTTTACATTAACCCTGATGAATTGGCCACAATTGCGCGAGAACACAATTCAAAGACCTTGAAAATTCACGGAGGATTAAACGGGATATCGAGAAAATTGTCAGTTTCACTTGAAGATGGAATCAAGACTAGTGATTTGTCTATCAGACAGAATATTTTTGGAGCCAATCAATTTCCAGAGAAACCTGCTAGAAGTTTCTGGATGTTTGTATGGGATGCGCTACAAGATTTGACCTTAATCATTCTGATGGTTTGCGCTGTAGTTTCAGTAGGAGTGGGCCTTGCCACCGAAGGGTGGCCAAAAGGGATGTACGATGGACTTGGGATCATTCTCAGCATCTTCTTAGTAGTTACCGTTACTGCGGCCAGTGATTACAAACAATCATTGCAGTTCAGAGACCTGGACCAAGAGAAAAAAAAGATTTTTATGCAAGTTACTAGAGATGGCTACAGGCAAAAGGTTTCAATTTATGATTTGGTTGTTGGAGATGTTGTTCATCTGTCAATAGGAGATCAGGTTCCAGCAGATGGGCTTTACATATCTGGTTACTCGTTATCAATTGATGAGTCAAGCTTGTCCGGAGAAACTGATCCAGTTTATGCTTCTCATGAAAAGCCTTTTCTGCTGGCTGGGACTAAAGTTCAAGACGGGTCAGCTAAAATGCTAGTAACTGCTGTTGGTATGAGGACTGAATGGGGAAGACTTATGGAGACTTTGAGCCAAGGAGGAGACAATGAAACACCGTTGCAGGTGAAGCTTAATGGTGTTGCCACTATCATTGGAAAGATAGGTTTGGTGTTTGCCACATTAACTTTTGTTGTTCTGCTAGCCAGGTTTCTGGTTGATAAGGCAATTCATGTTGGCTTGTTAAAATGGTTCCCAGATGATGCCTTGTTAATATTGAATTACTTTGCGATTTCTGTTACCATAATTGTTGTTGCTGTTCCTGAGGGATTACCTTTGGCCGTGACATTGAGTCTTGCATTTGCAATGAAGAAGCTAATGGATGATAAGGCACTTGTAAGGCACTTATCAGCATGTGAGACAATGGGATCTGCTGGATGCATTTGTACTGACAAGACAGGAACTTTGACTACTAATCACATGGTAGTGGATAAGATATGGATTGGTGATGCATCTAAATCATTCAGGAGTAAGGAGACCTCGGAGCATTTAAAGGCTGCATTGTCTGACAAAGTACTTTCCAATCTTCTGCAGTGCATATTCCAAAATAGTGGCTCAGAAGTGGTGAGAGGAAAAGACGGAAAAAATACCATTTTGGGTACTCCAACAGAAACTGCTTTGTTGGAATTTGGATTAGATTTGGAAGGTGTTGTGGATACTACCTATCATCGAGATTGCACAAGATTAAAGGTGGAACCCTTTAATTCGGTTAAGAAGAAGATATCTGTTCTAGTGTCACTACCAGATGGAGGAACTCGAGCTTTCTGTAAAGGCGCATCTGAAATTATCTTGCAGATGTGTGATAAGATCCTTGATTGTGATGGAAATCCCTTACCTTTATCTGAAAAACAAACAAAAACTATCTTGGATGTCATTAATCTCTTTGCCTGTGATGCTTTAAGAACACTATGTTTGGCCTACAAGGACATGGGTGAAGCTTCAGAAGGAGATGAAATTTCTACTGATGGTTATACACTGATAGCTGTTTTTGGAATAAAAGATCCTGTGCGACCTGGAGTCAGGGAAGCAGTTCAAACTTGTGTAACTGCTGGTATAAAAGTACGTATGGTGACCGGAGACAATATTAATACAGCTAAAGCAATTGCCAAAGAGTGCGGCATATTAACAGATGATGGTCTGGCAATAGAAGGACCTGAATTTCGCAGCAAGAGCCCAGAGGAGATGAAGGAGTTGATACCAAAGCTCCAGGTATTTGTCTCATACTTCTGCTTATTTCCATTCTCCGAATGAGCTAAATAAGTATTGTCATGAACTTGTTTAAAAGGTAATGGCCCGTTCGTTGCCTCTTGACAAGCATACTTTAGTGACCAATCTGAGAAGCATGGGGGAAGTTGTTGCAGTCACTGGGGATGGAACTAACGATGCTCCTGCTTTACATGAGTCAGACATAGGCCTTGCGATGGGTATTGCAGGCACAGAGGTCTGTCCTTCATACGTTAATGTTTTTTAAATTCTTACATTCAACTTTATTTACTGGATATATTATTTTCAGTGTTTTTGACCTAATAATTTCATGGGTTGTGAGGATTGTTTGGGATGCCCAACCACAAGCCATGCAAAAAAATTGATGCTTTGTGTTGTCAAGTATTAGAACCAGTTAATAGATAGGAGTCTGCCTTCCTCTGTGTTAATGCAATACGCGGATCCTTTTTTCCATTATTTTTACTTTAGCAGTCGTGAATTTTCTAAGATGCTCATCTTTCGTAATGGCCATTGGTTATGATATCTAAATATCAAAAAATGATTTGGCATCTTTAGCCTGATTGTCTTAGTTTTTACCAAAATCTTGCCGAATCTAAATTAAATAGGTATTAAAAGTATGGTGGAAATGCTGAATTTGGGGAATGGAACTATTTTAGAGATAGAATATATACCATGCAAAAAGTTTGATTGCTTAATATTGTTGATGCAAGACGTCTTAGAGTTCCTTAATATTATTGATACAAGGCATCTTAGGGTGGAAGGTTTCGTAATACAGAACTAGGATGATCAATATGGAAGAAAAAGGGAAAAAAATGCTATAAATTCATAGTATTATTTCTGTCCACTGCAGCATTACTTGCATATTTTTCACAAAAAATGTTTATCTGAATGTATTTTCTTACACAGGTTGCAAAAGAGAATGCTGATGTTATTGTCCTAGACGACAACTTCACTACCATCATTAATGTCGCTAAATGGGGTCGTGCTGTATATATTAACATACAAAAGTTTGTGCAGTTCCAGTTGACGGTTAATGTGGTTGCTCTTATGATCAATTTTGTCTCGGCATGCATAACAGGTATCTCATTCAGTATTTTGGAAGCTTTTCTGCTGGATTATTTTGCACAGAAGATCGAATGATCACTTTTTCAACTTCTCAGGGAATGCTCCTCTCACTGCTGTGCAGCTACTATGGGTGAACATGATTATGGATACGCTTGGTGCCTTGGCATTAGCCACAGAACCTCCAAATGATGACATGATGAAGAGACCACCTACTGGACGTGGTGAAAATTTCATCACTAAGGCTATGTGGAGGAATATCGCTGGCCAGAGTGTTTATCAATTGGCGGTTCTTGGAGTTCTCATGTTTAAGGGGAAGAGTCTACTCAAATTAACTGGTTCTGATTCTGATGTCATTCTAAACACTTTCATATTCAATACATTCGTGTTTTGCCAGGTATGTATTTTATCCACATTAATGGTAAAGTTCGAAGGTTTGAAATTACTCACTTTCATAATCTCTGCTCCATCTTTAGAAGATTAAATAATTTGCTGTATTTGATCCAAACTCTATTATTAGTATTTCGTTTTATTGTGATCATAGAAAATTGCTAGAAAATGGGTGGCTTCAGAGTATATTCTACCCTGCGCAAAGGCATATGACACAAAATTTAACTTTAAAATGTACATTATGAACTTGTGAGAAAAGGTCATCCAGACTGTTTTATGTGTTATAAACGTTTAGATGTGAAGCCCAGTTCCTCACGAAATTTGATTGCGAAGTCAAAATCTAACACATTTGTTATGTGTTCTCATGCTTTCCTAAAAACTTCACCTAAGCTCAACAAATATGTTACCTAACTCGTATGCCATTTGCCTAAACCCTATAACTTTGTTAACCAATATTTCTAAGTATTATATGAAGAGATTGTTGCTTGGTGTTGAAATGTAATTCTTGCTCTTTCAACTAGTTACAGAAGCCGATATTGACAACGTGGAGGTCCTTTTGAGTGATCAAGAATTGGTGATTTAGGCTCTATAGGATCTTTATGTTCAAAGCAGCAATTTGCTTGGTCTCCTCTTATGGTGGTGGTAGAAGGCTTATTTGGATGGTTGTGAAACATGTATTCAGGGTTTAGATAGATTTAGTGTTAAAACTTTTAGGTTATCAAAAGACAAAGGTGGAGGAACTTCAGATCAAAAGTTTAGGGCGTTAGGAATTAACGGTGGTGGTTTAAAGGATTTTGGATAAGTGGTTAATGAGTTGTCATATTTTAATCCGATTGCTCACCGTAAAAAATTCTCTCTATATTGAATTTTTTGTTAGATTATAGTAGGGTGATTTTGAAGGTTGAGGTTTTGAAAGTGAGGGATGTGGATAAATATATGGGTGAGTTTTGAAGAGATCAAATATGTTTTAGAGTTGAGGGAAATTAGGTTTGAAAAGAGGAGGTGAGAATTGTGTTGGAAAGAGGTGAAATAAGAATGAGAAAATATAACTAACAAGTCTTTACAACCCTAGGGATTAGCCACCAAATTTCATCAAACAATGCATTAGTCACCAATTTTTTTCATATGAAATTTGCACAAGAAAAAAGTTATTTTTATTCAATAAATCTAAAAGTACAAAGCAAGATCCAATTTATTGATCTTTTTCGGAGCCAATAAAATTAGATTACAAATGGGAAAAAATAACATTAAGAAAATAAAGTTTAAAGTTTCTAAAAACATGAAAATTTGGATAGACTAAATAAGATAAATAAAGTGATTGTAAAGCCAGACCGCGAACCAGCCCCCGTCCGCAAACCTCCAACCTCGAAAGAGGCCACCTCCTTCTGTCAGTTTGCTCTACGTACGTATTTGCCTAAGCCTTGTAGCCGACTAGCCTTCAATGTGCATCTAAGGTTGCATTAAACCTTTTCTGTGTCATCCAACACCTGTTTCCCACAACTTTACTCGCAACTATTGCTAGTTATTGTTGATTATTGCAAACCGTGAGTATAAGAAATTGATAGAAAATTGTTCATGCATAAGAATATATATATATATATATATATATATATATATATATATATATATATATATATATATATATATATATAAAATAAAGGGAGAGCAAAGCAAATAGGTGTGCAAATCCAAGACCTGGCATCATTAATTTTAAATTCGGTCAAAAAGAATTTCAAGTGAAGCTCTTGCGTCGTCGATCTTAGATCCGGCTGTGATGAAATTGAAGACCTCGCGTAGTCGACCTTAGGTCCAGCCGGAAAGAAATTATTCGCAAGTGTCGTTCTGACCTCTCCGCCAGGGAAGGGGATGTTGGGAGGCTAACGACATTCCTCAGGAGACTAGTGAAATTCTCTAATTTAAGCAATTAGATAATAATTTAGATTTTAATTATTCAATTAATTAATGAAAAATAATTAATTAATCAAAATTAATTAATTAAAATTATTTGATTAATTAAAATTAACTAATTAATTTAAATTAATTGGTTGGATAATTTTAATTAATTAAACATTTAATTAATCAAAATTTATCGGTTAATTGAAATTAGTTAATTAATTTTGATTGGTTAATTAAAATTAATTAATTAAGTAAAAATTAATTAAAGTTAATTAATCAAATTTAACTAAATAATTAATATTAGTTAGTTAATTTAAATTAATTAATCTAGAATCAAATTCTAACTAGTTAATTTTAATTAATTGATTAATTTAAAATCTAGGAGAAAATTTAAAAAACCGAGAGCAATTAAAATTCATAATCAATTTAAAAATCTAAGAGTAATGGAATTTAGATTTAATTGGTTGATTAAAATAAAATGTTTAATTGATTAATCAATTGATGTAGAGAGAGCCATTTTAGTATGTGAGAAATTTGTTTAAATAAAAAAGGAAGAAAAAGAAATAGTAGTAAGAGCAATTTTTACTAGTCAACATATACAACTCAACATTGTACTCTCAAATATTGTTCCCTAAACTCTCAAAAAAAACTCTCTAGACTCTGACATAAACTTTGAACAAGAACCTACCCTCTCAAACACCAAGTCAAAAATATCTAACTCAACACACTATCTACAAAACTCTCAAACTCTACTCTCCAAACACTACAAACCCTCTAAACTTCGAATCAACACAAGCTTCTACTACAAGTAAATAAAAATTCATTAGTATCGAAATCAAATTAATATTAAAATAAATGATAAAGCAGGAAAGAGAACAAGTGCTACACTAAATTACTGATAGAAAGTAGAACATGCTATTGATAAAGTAACAATTAGTACAATTTATAAAACTGAAAAGAAAAAAGTATTGTAGCAGAAACACTAGTTTCATACAACAATAGCAACTGCTAAATAGTAATTGTCGAGATAGTAAACAACTGAAAACCACAGTTTGGTGTCAAGCTAACAAACAACTGCAGTGTACTCAAACAAACAAACAAAATTAACGAGCATCCTAGTCTAAAGGATTAATTTGTAAGACTCACTTTTAGACAACTTTTAAAGAGAAACTGTATGACTTACCAAATAATTAAACCCTCAGACAGTCTTGCTATAGAGCTAGATTGTAAGACTCATTTTTTGGCAACTCAATGACTAGGGGTGTCAAAAATAGGTTGCGGGTCGGGTATGAGTCAAACTTGAGAATGGTCTGCTTCCATTCGACACGACCAGAACCTAACCCCTTATTGCAAACGGGTTAGATTCTCAGACCCAAACCCGACCCTCCTCAGGTTCAGGTCAACCCGACACGAACAAGCTCTGTTTAGCATTTCGCATTCGTAATCGTAGGTTACAGCAGCGACGGTGAACGGACAGGAAATGGGAGACAGGATGCTAGACGCAGAACGACGAATGGAAGGTTGTTAGTTATGGACACAAAAGTTGGAACGTCGGACGCGAACGTGGATGCTGAATGGAAGCAGCCGACGCCGGACGTGGAATGGATGCCACTGGATATGGAACAAAGGACGCGGGACACCGAATGCGGAACAGACGCGACAGCTGACCAGTTGACGCAAGTCACACGACTAAATATGCGACCATGACTGATGATGCCATAACAGCTGGACCCGACAGATGGACGGCATCACAAAAATTTGCTTGATCGGGCACGAATCTCGAGGCAAAAGCTAGTTGGAAACTTCAAAAAATAATTTTGGGCGCACCCGAACTCCGATTTCAGCGAGCTTACAGTCAAACTGAGTGTATCGGAAATACGAACCCAACGACACCAAGATCAACCCAATCCGAGCCCAACTGAGTCCGAATCAAGGGCTCAAAGCGCTGTTGGAAGGTTCAAACTGCAATTTGAGTTGCCAAACGGTCTCCGATTTTGACGAGCTTATACTCGAATCGAACGGCTCGACGAGACGAATCCAACGAGCCCAAGATCGCAGAATTCCGACATCATTAAGGCCTTCAAATGCCCAACGAACGGTGCATGATCAAAGGATTCGATATCGGCCGTCCATTCAACCACTCCCTATTCGCCCCTGATCTCACGCCTATTTACGGGTCATGCCACTCCAGAAAATCTATAAATAGAGCCCTCATTTCTCATAAGAGGGGGACCCAAGCAAGAGAGAGAAGGAGAGAATTAAGAGAAGGAAGAAGCTCCTCCTCGACGGCTGCCGGACCACCGCCGGACCACCGCATAAGTCCCGCCGGACCACCGCCGGACCACCGCAGGAACCTCGCCGGACCACCACCAAAGCCTCGCCGGAGTTTCATTGCACCACTGCCTTAAGGTCCGACGTTCAGTCCCTACGTCCTGTTGAAGACCCGACGTCCTGCTTAAGGCTTGACGTTTCAATCCCTATGTCCTGTTGAAGACCCGACGTCCTGCTTAAGGCCCGACGTTCAGTCCCTACGTCCTGCTGAAGACTCGACGTCCCGCTTAAGGCCCGATGTTCAATCCCGACGTCCCGCTTAAGGCCCGACGTTCAGTCCCTACGTCCTGCTGAAGACTCGACGTCCCGCTTAAGGCCCGATGTTCAATCCCGACGTCCTGCTTAAGGCCCGATGTTCAGACCCGACGTCCTACCCAAGGCCAGACCATCAACACCCGATCTTCCAAGTGACATTAGGTCTAACACCTGACTCCTTGTCTCCTACCGCCTACGGTCCTTCTGACCTCTGTCGCCTACTACGGTCCGTCCGACCAACATCACTAGACAACGGTCTTTCAGACCCCAGTTTTCTATCGACTACGTTCCTTCAGGCCTTCGTCGTCTAATATGGTCCTTCTGACCTCCATCAACAAACAACAGTCTTTCTAACCCCGGTCTCCTGCCGACTACGGTCCTTCAGGCCAAACAAACTTGTATATGTAACTCCTACTATGTAATGCAATCTATATGATGTAGATTTGCTACATCAATCCAAGGCCTTCTCCCAAGGAAGGGCCTCATTTGTAATCGACTGCAAATACTAGTGGATTCATTCAAACTGGGCCAGGCCCCGTGGTTTTTCCCCCTTTTTAGGGGTTTTCCACGTAAAAACTTTGGTGTCTCTTATGAATGCTACACCCTCTTACTTATCTGTTTGTTTGCTGGATCTTCGTACAATGCTAAGACGTTAAACTAAATATTTCTCTACCGTCGCGAATACTCCAGGACGCAACAGTAATAATGCTGCAAATCTTTGAAACACTTTCATGGAACTAAAACAAGTAAAATGAAAAACTCTTCATCCTGGTAATTTGTCCCCCTCATTCTACTTTTTAGGCTTTATTACATGAGCTTTTAGGCAATCCCCCCCCCCCCCCCAAAAAAAAAATTAAATATTATGATATTTAGACAATTGCCCCTAGCATAGTCAAACACATTGTGTAAAGGTGTTTTTGTTAGGAAACAATGAATCAAATACAAGGAGAAATGGTAAAGAACCCCGCTAGGAGGCGCTATCCCTTTGGACGCCCGACATACCTACAAAGCTTATAATGATCAAGGATATGAACAAATAGGGGTAGAACCAACTTCAAGCCAAAAAAAAATCTCTGCACTTTTTCCCCCCGTGAAAATTAAGCTGGGTCCGCCCCTTTTTCTAGACACTACGGTCCACCATTGCTAGTGTTGGTAGATTGAAACCTTTGGTATACCTGATCTTAATCGGGTTTACCTCCATTTTTTGCCATAATTGAGACACACTCTTAAATTTTATTTATCCTTAATCAAGAGTTCTCTTTTAAGTTTTAAGATGGGTAATTAATTATAAGTGCTCCTAGATCTAATTAAACCATGACACTATCCTCAAGAAAAATCTAGTTAATTATAATCTGACTTAAGGGAAATGAAATCCTATTTATGTAACGCAGAATTCGTGCCGACCCACCTTTTTTCTTGAGCCAACAACAATGCTTTACTAAACTATCCAAATGCCCTCCGATCGTAGAATAAAACGAGTCAATGCAATATAGTGTCGAATTTAGCTAAGGGAGTACCCCTCGCAGTTTATTTGAACGAAGGTGGTCGAAATAAGCAAATTGCAAATATGACGACGCGCGAAGTTGTCCGAATGATATCCGCTTGGAAAACGGATTTCATTGTTGCATCACAAACATTGAAAATACCTAAAAATAACTATCATATTATATGGGTCATCTGAACGAGTGACAATGTGAATGTTGCATGAGTTTCGAGGCAAGTACAACGTGAATTTTGAGGCGACCACAGCGCAAATAAGGAGAAATCGGCTGGTGGTTAATCTATTCTCCGAATTTCTGCTCGAATCACTGACATTACCACTCTCGCTCTCGTTATTAAATTGAGAGCAAGTGAAGCTCTCAATTTCGATTTTCACTCGAGCAGCAGCGCACGACCTCTCCCTTCATTGTGCCGAACTCCGAATTTCTGCTCGAATCACTGCATCCTCTCTTCTCACCACAGCAGCCTCAACAAACTCCGCAACCTCACGAACAGCTTTTCCCTTTGTTCTTCACTGCCAGCAGCTCCTTCATCTCTCCTCTACCCAAAACACTCAGCGGCTGGCTTCCTCTTTACATGAAAATCTACCTAGCAGAACTCCCCTCTCCTCTCCATTACAACAGCCATTTCCCTCAGCCCATAAATCTTTCTCCGTTCAGTCAGGCCCATGGCCCAAGGACCAAACCCAGCAATCCAGTTGATCTCATCCTTGCCATGACTTACTCTACCCGAATCCTTGCCCAAGCAACTGCTCTCTCGCCTCCTCACAACCAAACAACCCATCCTCACCTAGCAAGACAGCAGCCATCACCACTGGTCTCCCACTCACGCTCAAATTCGAAGATCTCCTATACAATCTCACCTGTGAATTCACACTTCCTCTAGCATGCTTCCTCCGTCCAGACACGTGAATTTCTAGACTAAAACTACTACAAGCCCATCTTATGTGAACAGCCCATAGGCCTTCAATCTCACAAAACAAATCCACCCAACCCCTTTCCATTCCTTCCTCACAGCCCATTTAAGTTTCTCCTCACAACCCAAGCCACCACGTCTACAATCCATTAGCCCACACTTTCACCTGCTTCTACCCATTCCTCTTCACAATCACAGCTGACACTTTCTACTAAGCCACCAACACCTACATTCCTTTCCACACAGCAAGAATAGGCCTCCTTACAGCCATCATACACATCTCTGCCACTCTCAATCCAGACAATCTGCCTATGAATTAAAGTAGTAAACTTATGATGAATATAGCTTGCCCACTGGCAATAACCATTGACTTCAAATGATCACTACTTGTTTACAGGCAATATTAATCAAGCTTGGAATATACGAAAGTTTGCCTACACGCAATAGCTAGTGGCTTTGAATGATCATTAGTTTTCTACGGACGATATTAATGAAGTTTGCAATGCATAGTAGTCTATCTATGAGAAATAACAAGGGTTGTGTAGTACACTAAAGTTCACTTATAAGTAAAAGCAAAGAATTCGTAGTGCCTAGTTATCATACCAGACAAATTAGCTTGCCTGCAAATGACAACGAGAGATCCATTGAGAATGATGTAGTTTACTTACAACAAGAGCATGATCTCCTAGTGCCTATTGAGAAAACATCCTCGATGAGTTGTGCTAAGTGATACTTGAAGGGGTCAAAATGAATTAAATGATATCTCTCCTCTATATAACATCTTAAATTTAACTCGTCTTCACGCCATCGAATTCACAACACTCGTACAAGCGAACAGAATATGGTTCTCAAATATCAAACAAAATCTTGCACACTTTCCAACAATAATCACTTGTGCAAAATAATATATTTAAATATTTTAAAATCTCCCTCACACATTAAAATATCATTCTCCAGACTTAAGTGCGACAGACTCACATGTGCTCCGACAGACGTGCTAAATCTGCAACACAGATGTCTGAGAATGCTACACGGGGATTAAAAGCTCATTGATATTAAATCCTATTTTAAAACTAAACATATGCATGTGCTCGTACCACTACATTGACCTTCTAATCTTAAGGTCTAAGAATGTTGCGCAAGTCAAATATTTAAGTTTCACCCTCCTTCAAAGGAGTGGAGTAAACATGACTTAAATTAACAATGATGCTTAACCATAAATCCATCGAGGTATTTAATATTAAAGTTCATATTAGGCCTTCGAAGGCTCTTTAAATGAAACTCATCATAAAATTGAATTTCTCAATTTTAGTGTTCGCATAATCATCAATTATTGAACCCGATCATCTGTTAGCAAGCGAACAGAGTTGACAAGTTCAAATAACTAAAATTGTAATCCCCATTGATGGCCGTATTGAATGAAAATCTTAACCAAAGGGGTCCACATAAGTTTCAAAGAAATGCCCTTAAATCTTAAAGTTAATTGTTCAGGGTCAAGTATAAATAAAATTTTCAAAATCTATTATTCTTAAAAAATTTAAAAAATGCCTAGTTAAAATAAAACACCTAAATACTTAAAGCAAAATTCATCTATCGTCCACAACAGTTTATTGATGTGGATAAATTTGAAAATCATTTCAGATCACAAAGAACGAATGTCTAGTCGAGAATATCACTAGTATTCATTATCAAATCATCTCTTGTCAATAAGGACGTGACACGTGTCATTTAATTGGTGTTTTCGTCACCAAATAGCATTACATGTAAACGGTTATGACTAGGTCCTCTGACCGGGTGGTTTTACCACTAAATTACAATCGTGGCCAGAGCCCGTATGCTCTCCAACGGCTCTAAATCCTTAATAATGAATCAAGATGGTATAATCAATCGGGCACAAAGCCCTTTGTTAGCTAAGGTGGACTCATATCTGTCTCTTAAGCAAATATTCACACCAAATTTACAAGTTACCATTGTACGAATCAACACATGGCTGCCGACAATGATCATTCGGTTAGGTTGGGTTGACTACCTTCTTTGACTGGGTAGACTAGGCACCATAATGACCCGGGACGACGAAACCATGGGATCTTGATCGGGTTCATCATTATTCCTCCCACCATTTGTTTTAAGCGTATGGTGATAAAAATTTAATTTACAATATCAAATTTTGGTGCTACTATACGTTGGGTACTAAGTTTCTAGCCCTAATTGAAAGTTCTCTCTCGTTATCGAGAGGGGCAATTAATTATAGGGGCTTGCGTCTACAGGAAACATGAATTCTTATCATATAAGTTCTCGTAAAATTAGAGCGAAATTTTTTAGTAGTGTCTTATCTAAAAACTCAATGTCTAATGAAAAATTACCTCGGAACCTAAACTCGTTAAAACTCTCCTCACTAACAAACAAAAGGAAAGGGCCACGGAGAGTCCGGAGTGTGAATTTTTAGAGCCCACATGATAGTTACCTTGACCTTTTTCATACAATGAGATTTCCATATTGGGTGATTGGCATTGAACAGTAAATGTTCGAATAGTAATAGTTGAAACTAGAAGCCTTCCCAAGTGAAGAGGAAATTGATGATTCTCATAAGTGTTGGTGACCTCCAAGGTGGTCTGGTATAAGAGGCCATAAGCTTTTCGTTATACTTGGTGATTGTATTTGGTTGAGGACTAATGCTCAAGTTTTTGGATAAAAATATAAAATCAAACATAGAGAGAGGGGGAAAGAATACTAGCGAGGTAGAAATAAAAAGATCTCAAGTTAACAAATATTAGTATATCTCTAGAGTAGTGGATACTTATCTCTTCACGCTTTCGTGGATGAAGTAGGATCTTGTCATACTATGTAAACTCACTTGTATTTTTTATCTGCTGTTCTCTATGCATATTATTTTTTTCTTTTCTCGTGATCATCATTGCATTTTATTACATTTTTTTTCCCTAATAGTGAAAACACTAATTGATTGAATTTTTACTGTGCTGAAAGGTGTACTAGTTTTGCTTTACGCAATAATCTTTTCATTCATTGTGAGATATCCTAAGGTAATTTTGTAGTAGCCTGCATATTGTGATATCGATAGCCCAGAGTTATAGAAGCATGTAAAGGATATACCCTATAACATATTATAAATTTAATAGATTGATGCAAGACATGGTTTAAGGATTCTAAAACAGATGCGCTATGGGATACCAAAAAATCTTCCAAAACCTTACCAAACATAGAAAGCCAAAACTTAATTTAACAACTATTTATTACTTCTACAACAACAAAAACAATATCAAGCCTTTGCCACTCAGTGGGGTTGGCTACATGAATCTTTTTTCTCCATTGTGGTTTGTTAAAAATTAAATTCTGATTTAAATCTAATAAAGAAATATCATTTCTAATATTTTCTGACCAAGTCTTTTTAGGTCTACCTCTACCAGTCTTAACAACTATTTATTATGTTTGATGAAAATAAAAAGTCCTTTTTCTCCTTTTTAAAGTTAATTTTTTTTTTAAATCTAATAAAACAAATCCTAATACTTTTCTAACCAAGTCTTTGTAGGTCTACCTCTTAGTCCAACCCTAAAAAAAAAAAGTCATTTCTAATAGCAAGATTTATAAATGGTATAAAATAGAAGGAAAAAATCAATAGAACAAGCCTCATATAGAATTCTCCCACTTATTCAAAGAGTTGACTTTCAGAAGTATAGGACTAACAAATTCAACTATAACTTTGTTCAAATCTATAAATTTTTATTTACAAGTGTGAAAACCCTAATTAAGTATTAAAACAAAACCCAAAAAAGAACAGTCAGAGGTCGCAATTACATAGCTGAATATTTGCAAGAGTAGTTAATCGCAGTAGTTTCAGATACTCCTTCCAGCCAAAGGAAGAGAAAGCCTATTTCACATCACAGATAGCATCTGGAATGGCATTCCTTAATCAAGATATGTTTATGCTCCTTGATTTTTAAATTTAGATTTTATAATCACCGGTTCTGTTTTCATTTCTAGACTTTTAATTAAGGCTTCGTATGGTACGGATTTCTAATATAAAAATTAAAATTTTTGTACGAGAAAGTTGCTTTAAAAAGCAATGAGAAAGATGTCCCAAACGAACCCTAAAATTTTTGTTATTGCGAGCTATGTCTTCATTCATTTATTCATCAATTTTCATCTCTTGGTCTCCTCTACCCATCAGCTATTCAACGAAATAAACAGCAGAGAGATGGAGAAAATCAATGTCTTCCGAGGATTTTTTACCAGCTGGATCTTTTCCGTAGTCCTAATCTCGACGCTCGTCTTTCAAGTAATCATCGTTGAATTCCTTGGTGCTTTTGCTAACACAGTTCCATTAAGCTGGCAATTATGGCTTCTCAGCGTTCTTATTGGATCAGTGAGCTTAATCATAGCTGTGATACTCAAGTTCATACCAGTTGGTTCAGCGAAACTCCCTTCCCACACCCACAATGGTTACCACCCCATCCCAAATGACCATGAACAAGTCTAAAAGGTATGTACTCAAAATTCTCATAACTTTTTAATATAATTTATATTAGAATACATTTAAAAATCATCAAATTTATCAGTAATTACGTACGTTGAACTAATCCTATAATCTGTTGTAAATATGAACTACTTGAGCTTTTATTTGGGATAATTTTTTTATGACTTTTTAAAATAATTTTTTAGAAAAAAAATAAAATTTTTATATTATAAAATTATGTTAAGAAGTAATAAAAAAATTGTCCCGAATGAAACTTTAATTGTAAAATATGGGTATTTTGCTAATTTTTCTTCCCAAATGCAGTGGGCTCTTTTTCTTTTGGGGTAGTTCATAAGCACGTTGGCGTTCCAACTAGTCAGTATTTAATATGGTGAACTAAGCACAGTGAAGTTGAGGTTTTTTAGATTTTGTTTGGAACATCTTTCTTAATATTTTCTAAAACAGATTTTTAGTACATAAATTTTTAGTTTAAAAAATTTTAAAAAGTTGTCCTAAATGAAATCTTAATCAATACTGTAAGGGCCATTATGTCACGTAATTGTTTAGAAGTTCAGATTGAGGATCAAAAGTTGGCTTTAATGATGTTTAAAATCATAAGCAATATTTTAATCCAGGTTCTTTTTAGTTGTTTTTTATAGTCTTATTTTGGCTTTGTTAAGAACGGATTTTTTTATTGTTTCTTAAAATAAATTTTTAGCATAATTTTAAGATTTAGTTTGGAACAATTTTTTTACTGCTTTGAAAAGCAAATTTTTAGTATAAAAAGTTGTTTTTGAAAGTAACAAAAAAGATATCTCAAATGAAGCTTAAATTTTGTATTAAAAAATTATTTTAAGAAGTAATAAGAAAGTCATCTCAAATGAAAGCTTGAGAAAGCGTAATGTAAAAATGTTAAATAAAGTTACTTTTAAGGCAATGCAAATGAAATTTATTTATTTCCTTTGAGATTTAGATATAGTTTTTAATCAGGCGAATGCTCAAATTAACTTCTTAAATTCAGTTTTAGTAATTTTTAGATACTTACCTAAAGAGAATAATACTTTATGCTCCCAATGTCGTGTGGTCAAATTCCAGTATGATATTTAATTTTATTAAAATTTACATTAGAATCATAATTATTATAATTATGTAAAATAATATGCTTTTACATGAATAAGTGAACTCCATAATTTTATTTTGATATTTTACTTCTTCAATTCATTTTGCTCCAAAATAACTTCTTAGTCTTTAAACAAAAAAAAGAAAAAAAGAAAAAATTGAAGAAGCTTCACCAAGCTAATCATATCAAAGTTCTCATACTTCTCATGGTTTGGACGAATCCGAACGCGTTATGTCACCCGGGGCTCAGTGCATCCCGGTGATATGTCATCTCCAGATTCACTTCCAGTTCGGACGACGCATATAATAATCTATATCAAACTTAACTGTAAATCGTTGTGATTATTGGAAGAGTGGTCTACTCCAATAGATTCGGGAGATATGCCCCAACAAAAACATCTTTAAAATTTTTATTGTCTTAATTTTTTTATAAGGCAAATACTCAATCCTAATTTGCCTGGATTACCTGTAAAATCTCTTTTCCCTGTCATGTCATGATCAAAAATCAAAATTTTCTTTTATTTTCAAACGTTGAGGGATAATTTAAACACACGCTTCTGTACTGGGGCATTAATGAATAATTAAACTGTGAACTAATTCAATACTAAAGATCTTTGGGGGAAGAAAAATCCTATGAGAATTTAGCCTCTGTTTGACAAACAAATAAAAAAAAAATCACAGATTGAGAAAGTTGTCTTCCAATAATGACTTATGAATGTTACCGCAACACCACGAGATTTCATAGGAAAAATCACAAAATAGAAAACCAAGCTGAGTATTACATAAGGAAATCAGTTTATTCATAGCAAATAATGAAAATAAACGAGGAATCAATATAATAATGTGTTTTTCTAGGTCACCAATATCCAGCGCAACTGAAAGAGCTACAACTTCTGGATTCATCTTGCCATAATTCCCACAAACCTTATAAGAACCAGTAGAATTCAGAATCGGAAGATGACAAAAGTGGGATACTATACTGGAAACAGGATGACCTATCGTGGGGTGTTCGTCAATTTTATGATAGGTTGATCCTGCAAGTTATCACAATAATATAAGTAACTATATATAAGCATTGTAGGCTGATATATAATTTGAGAAAAATTGAAATAAAGCTTTAGGAAGATTTTTCCTCCTAAAATCTATCATCCCTTCTCTCTCTCTCTCTTTCTTGCAAGAAGTCTCAAGAAGCTTTTAAGATTCCTCCTAAATTTCTAACAAATGGTATCAAAGCCTCATTGAGGTGATCAAGAAGGAAGAAGCTTATGGCCTCGGCAAGGAATGCGATTTCGTTCGCGTAAGGCGTATGAGAGAGGAGAGGTCGCACTGCCGGCTGATCGCAGGCTATATTGAGCAAGGAAGTGATCTTCACAAGATGTACCGCAAGGAAGAAGAAGCAGGCCACGTAGGACCTAGATTGTGCGGACAGGCAAGGCTAAGCGGCCTGGTGCCGCGATCTAGAGAAGACTCGCGGACCGGCGGGTCTGCGAACGGGCCAAGAAGAGCAGACGCCGGAGGAAGGCCGCACAATCTTGGTGTCGCGATTGCGAGCTCGAGGATTGCGCCAGGCCGGACTTGCGTGCGTGGAGCGAGCGAATCGCGCATTAGCATAGAGCCTTGTGCGGGAGTTTGAACGCCACAGGTGGAGCCGCGTGCGGACGGAGGTGTCGCGGGCAGGTGTTACAGACAAACCCTGTTGGTCGCACGAGGGATCTAGATGCGCTGCTTTGTGCTGGATCAGGTCCCATGGAGGCGCGGCAAGTGCCGCAGGCAGACCGCAATGGGAGCTTGGAGCAGGTTCAAGATGTCGGGCCAAACACACAGGTAGATTTCACGCGATTGGGCAGAGCGGCATTGATTGATTAATTGGGTTCACACGGGCTTGTGTAGAAGTTTGGACGCGTGCAGAGAATGGTTGCAAACCTAAGGTGAGCCGAAGAGATATGCCTAGGAATCTTGTGTAAAGAATTGTTGCGAAAGCAGTGTGATTGAAGACAAGCAGCATATTTGCGATTAGATCGCCCTGCATAGGCATGGAATTCATGAGGCATGACAGGGAAATTGTTCTTGTTATAAGATCAAATTAGATCTTTTGAGGTCGAGCTTCAGATTTAGATGGAGCTTTAGATTCAGGTGGAGCTTCAGGGTCATTTGGCTAGTTGTTGTGTGTCAGAGCAGTGGATCAAGAAAGGTGAGATCAAGAACCTGGGCAACATGTTGGTTGCAGACATAAAATCAAACTTGTGTTGTGTGAGGTCGCAGGTTGGAGCGTGCACGAGTTTCCGAGGAAGACTGGCGAGTCGGTGCTGGAGCGTTAGCTAGAGCCGTGGATTGGGACGCATAGTAGAAGCCGTTTGTGAGCAGGATTGGGCTCGGTTTGACAGAATTGCTCGTGGAGTTGGTGCATGAAGTCAGTTAGATCGCAGAAAGTGCACAGGTGGTTCTTTGATTGTAAAACCTAGATCAATGTGGAGATTGTGAGGTGTTGGTCCAATTTTAGGATAGGTTGATTCTGCAAGTTACCACAACAATATAAATGCCTTTATATAGACATTGTAGGTTGATGTATAATTTGAAGAAAATTAAAATAAAGCTTTAGGAATATTTTCCTCCTGAAATATGTCATCACTTCTCTCTCGCTCTCCTTGCAAGAAGGCTCAAGAAGCTCTCAAGATTCCTCCTAAATTTCTAACACCTATCAGACAAAAAATAAGAGGGATATATATATATATATATATATATATATATATATATATATAGAGAGAGAGAGAGAGAGAGAGAGAGAGAGAGAGAGAGAGAGAGAGAGAGAAGTAAAAAAGGTTCAACTTAAATTAATAGAGAAAAATAAATTATTTTGAACCTTTCACTTTGAAGGTGTAGCATGAAATAGTTGAAAATACTTATTCATGAATGTGGCATAAACAATTCAGACAAAGTTAACTTAAAAAGTTCGGAAAAAAAAAGAAGATTATACCATCATTGCCCATTCAACTTCGAATCTGCTTCCTTCACTGCCCGAAGAAGATGAGAAATACGGTAATGAAGCTTCAAATTCTGCTCAACTAGCTTCTTAATCTCCTTTGAAGCCTGAAGTTTCATAAGAACACACAAAAGTTAGTGAGCTAAAGAGAGCAAATAAAATTAAGAGGTTTCAACCTTCTCTTGCTCGGATGCGAGTTCAGCTTGGGCTATTTCTAACTTTAACTGGAGGTCTTTAATAACAGATGACATTTGCTTGCTTTCAGTATTTGACTCTCCTGGAAAAACATGCACATAATCATTCAAACTGCAATAAAAAAAAAAATGCTTCGATTTAAAATTAATATAGAAGCGTACCTTTTTTATTACCAAGCAATGCCTCCAACCTCATTATACGTTCCTTCATAAAAAAAATAAGCTTGTTAGGATGCAAGCTTGCAATTTAGATAATGCAGATAGTAATCCCAAATAGAGCTTAGTAGCTTACAAAGTGAAAATTCAAATCATCAACAACCAAAATACCAACACAAGCAAGAGAAGAATATGATCCAATCCTTTCTAAGATTGTTGAAGTTAATGCCAATGAGGACCTAATGTTATGAACCATCATGAAATTGTCCCAGCTGTGCAATTTTGAAATTAGCATCAACGCCCAAATGGATTGAGCCATTTGTTTTTTAATTACACCTCTTGAAAAGATGCTAACTTAAACAGACATCTGCAATGGCTATCCATGCAACCTTCAGCCATAACAGAATTGATGAAGCCCAAATTGTATATAAGGACGTAATAAGTTATTGCCTTTAAGCAGGCCCAAAGTTATCATATTAAAGAAGCATAACAGAGATACTAGACTCTAAGGAAGCATGACATTATCCACTACATTTCTATGTTGCTTACCATTTTAGATTAATTAATAATGGGAATTGCAGCCAATACATGATCCCGAACCTTCATTTAAGCTTATTTGGGGATGCCTTCTCTAGGTATTAATGACAGTTCTTCATTAAATTTAAATGAAAATTTGACTCTTAATAGGACAGAATCAAGAAAAAGGATCCACACAATGGGATAAAGGTTTGATGTTGTTGTTGTTTTTTATGTTGGGGCTGCATTCTCTAGGCATTAACCTAGTGTAATTTTCCACAGGTGAATAGTCTCAAAGTTTTGCTCCATAAACTTGTATCTTTTGATAGGCTGAAATTGGCATGAAGTGATCTTTGGGATTAAAGCTCATCAAAGATAAAAATAATTATGAATATTGTAATAGCCACATGCCTGATTAAAGCCATTCATATCAATTGAAACCAGATAAATATGATTTAAGCCATAAAGCCTTGCCTTGGTTGAACCCAAACTTAGAACCTGATTGCAAACAAGTTGAAGCCCTCTGCTTACCCGTCCATGATAAAAACAACAATTCTAAAATAACTGTAAACATATGAAAATATGCATTTACACGCTATAATTCTACTACAGAACTCTGTCAACGCCATAATTTAATACTAAAAAAAAAGTAGTAACAATGTAATAAAAAACATGATTGCAGATAACAAATAAATGCAAACCACGTGCATTTCGGATACTCCATTGATATACCTAGATAGTTGCTACGAGTTATGCGAGGAGAGAGTAGCCAAGTCTACTTAGTCAGGAGATTTGAACTCAAAACATCACTCAATAACTAAGATCATCAAAAATCCTCTTCTAGTTTCATCTCCTGAAAAAATCCTATAAACATTGTGCTAGTGTGACCCTTTCCTCTGCAAAACAAGCTAGGGCAGCGCAACAACCAGACTTCCAACTCGAGAAGCGAAATAGAGAAGAAAAGGAAGAGGAAACCGTGACAGCATGAGAAACGAGAATAATTTCCATTCAAATAAGTCGAACCCTTCGAAGCAATACTTCCACCGATCCAATCGTCATTGGGGTACATATAAGGTGAGATACGATCGCTAACCTCAGCTTCAGAGGCCCTCTCATAGAAGGGCTTGAGCACCTCGTCCGTGTTCTTCGTTCCCAACTCCTCCGTCATCGAGGCAGTGTATCCGTTCCGGAAAACCTCGAGGAGCGCAGCAGCGATGTCCCGGCTTTTTGGAGTCCGGCGAGCAAAATATGAAGTCAAAGTTAAAATGGGTCGGATCTCGTCCGATCGTACGCGAGCCTGTAGAAAAGGGAAGAAAGAAGTATTGCAGAGAAATAAAGAAATTCGTATACTTCTTTACAGATACAAGTATGAATATATAGACTTTACTTAGCCGTAGAGTGCACGTGTCGAGCATCGATAGGTTATTGTTTTAATACAATGAATGTGGTATTTATTCTTTCTTGCTGTTGTCTTCTAATATGCCCCCGCAAACTGATGAATCGGGAGTGATTGTCAGTTTGGACCTCAAAGTTTGAAAGCGAGGTGTAGACATATTTTTGGTGAATATGTCCGCTATTTGGTCAATGGAACTGATCGGCATAATCCGAATTTTGTGCTGCTGAATTTGATCCCTTAGAAATCGGTGATCTATTTCAATGTGTTTTGTCCTTGCGTGAAAGACAGGATTGTTGACGAGGGCAATAGCTGATACGTTGTCGCAGAATAGATCGGATGCACATGTTTGGCTGATGTTAAAATATGTTAAAAGTCGTTTGATCCAAATCACGTCGGCTGTAGCGGCTGCTAAGGCGCGATATTCAGATTCGGTAGATGATCTTGCTACTGTCTTTTGTTTCTTAACTGCCCAAGAGACGAGTGTGGTACCAAGAAACGTACAGTAACCTGTTGTAGATTTTCTTGACAGCGGATCACCTGCCCAATCAGCGTCGGAGAAAGTGCGAAGCTGCAGATCCGATTTGGTGATCGGAAGACCGAAATGTCGAGTTCCTTGTTTATATCTGAGAAGGCGTTTTAACATATAGACATGGTTAGATAAGGGATTATGCATATATTGGGAAATAAGATTTACCGCAAACGCAATGTCCGGTCTAGTTAAGGTAAGATACTGAAGGGATCCTGTGATCCTTCTATAGACTTCCGGGTTCGACAGCACGTCATCAGGCGTGAAATCGGTTGGTAGCTTAGTTGTTGTTGGATTTGCCAGAGCTTTGCACGTCTGGAGACCTGCTTGGCACAGGATGGACTCTGCATATGCCTGCTGAGACAAAAAGTACGAATTAGTGTTAGATTGAATGCTTATACCGAGAAAGTGGTTGGCTAACCCGAGATGTTTTAGATTGAATTTTGCACCAAGCTGAGAGATAAAGGCAGAGATCGCCTGTTTGTCGTTGCCAGTAATAAGTAGATCATCTACGTAGACTAGCAAATATATTTGAATGTGGTTGTGTGTGTACGTAAGCAGAGATGGATCCGCCTGGCTGCACTTGAAGCCGAAGGATATAACGTGGTCTGTTAATGTGGTGTACCATTGTCGCGGGCTTTGTTTAAGACCATAAATGGCTTTTTGTAGTAGACACACGTGATCCGGTAAGGAGGGATCTTCAAAGCCCTTTGGTTGACGCATATAAACGATTTCTGATAGTTTTCCGTGTAAAAAGGCATTCTCTACGTCAAATTGTTGAATGTCCCAGCCGTAAAATAGAGCAATTGTGATAAGAACGCGAATAGTAGGAAGCTTCGCAACCGGACTAAATGTTTCGAAGTAATCAATTCCTTGTTCCTGATTGTTGCCTTGTGCGACGAGTCGAGCTTTTAGTCTAGCCACTGACCCGTCTTTGTGCCTTTTAGTGCGAAATGTCCAGCGACAGCCTAAAACGGAGGCTGACTTAGGAGGAGGAACCAGAATCCAAGTTCCTTGTTTTTGCAACGCAAAAAATTCTGTTGCCATAGCATTACGCCAGTCAGCTGATTTTACCGCTTGAGTGTATGAAGCGGGTTCGGAGCTGCTAGTGTCCGTTGTTTGATGAAATAAGTTGAGCCGTGTTCGTGGCTTTAGAGATCCCGTTTGTTTGCGAGTGATCATAGGATGATGATTAATGGGTTGAGAGCTTATAGTAGGTACAGGAACCGGTGGCATTGTCTGAGGATCTGTGTTGGTTTGAGAGGAGGAAGGCGTGGTGGGTAGAACTATTGTGTGATTTGGTTTGTGCTGGACTTGAGAAATAGGTAGTAGCAGAGAGCTCGGAATATCCGACGTGATGTCTGTTGAATTCTTGAGTTCCCCTGCAGCAAAGGGAAAAGAATTTTCCATAAATGTAACGTGGCGGGAATATTGAATAGAATTGGTGTGTTTATTTAAACATTTATATCCTTTGTATTGTTCCGAGTAGCCCAGGAATACGCAAGATTGCGATTTTTGCTGCAGTTTGTGCCTAAGCGGAGGATGTGATAAAGGAAAACATTCGCATCCGAATGTTTTAAGATGATCGTAAGAGGGATGCTGTTTATAAAAAGATTGAAATGGGGAATAGTTGTTAGTGTTACTAGACGGTAATCTGTTTATTAGATACACCGCGGTATTTACTGCGTCTGGCCAGAACTGAAATGGAACGGAAGCCTGATGAAGCAGAGTCCTAGTGGTCTCTATTATATGACGGTGTTTACGCTCCGCGACCCCGTTCTGCTCCGGTGTATATGGACACGAAAGTTGATGTTGGATGCCGTTTGAGCTGAGAAATTTGCTAAGCGTAATGTTGCGGTATTCGGTGCCCCGTCGGTCCTGAGAATCTTGATTTTGTAGTTAGTTTGATTTTCAATAAATGTTTTAAAATTAATGAAAATATGAGGAACATCAGATTTGTTCGAACAGGGAAATATCCACGTGTAACGAGAAAAATCGTCAATGAATGTTACATAGTATCTAAAACCTTGGTTAGACGTGACTGGAGAAGGCCCCCAGACGTCCGAATGTAACAAAGCAAGAGGGGTTTTCATTCGATTACAAGATTTAGAGAAAGGCATTTTATGGCCTTTACACGAACTGCAAGCTACACATTGAAAAGAAGAAATGGAAATATGCAATTGCGGGTATGCTGAAGCAATCAGACGCATTGTTCTTTGGTTGGGATGACCAAGCCGGTTGTGCCACACGGCCGAGGACGATCTGCTTGCCTGAAGTGCAGTCTGGGATGTATGCGACGTTGCTATAGGGTACAGCCCATCCTTACAGGGGCCGCGTAGGATTATACAGCCCGTTGTCATATCCTTCATAGTAAAACCGTTAGGATTGAACGTAATAGATATATTATTATCCTTAACTAAGTTGGATATAGATACAAGATTATACGAGATGTTAGGGATATGAAGTAAGTTAGATAACTTGAGCTTACGGGATGGAGTGGGTAGGATACCGGTACCGGAATGAGCTATCGGAATGTGACTTCCGTCGCCAATGGTAATGGAGTCGGACCCTTGATAGCTGGTGGGGGTGGTAAGATTATCTGTGGTATTTGTCATATGAGCTGACGCGCCCGAGTCAAGATACCACTCGTTGGAGTTCTTGGAGTCCATCGTAGCGGAGAACGCTTTTGGTTGATTATCATGAGGTTGAGAGGGAACGTAGTTAATGTTGAGCCTGTGCCAACAAGATGTTGCACCGTGCCCTTTCTTGTTGCAAATCTGACACGTTAGAGGCGGTTTAGGCGGATCGCGACCTTTAGTCTGTGCGCCAGTTTGAGATTTACCCTTGTTGTTTTTGAATCGTCCACGACCGGCATAGAGAGCCGATTGCTGATCAGGGGGTAAAGAAAATCGTGCGGCATCGTTGTGAACATGAATTTCTTCGCTAATAAGAAGCGAATAAAAGTTGTCAAGACTCAGAGAGCTTTGCATTGTGCGAATGGTGGTTTTAAAGGCTTGATACTGCGGTGGTAGCCCGTTAAGAATATACATGATGATGTCTTCCGATTCGATCGTAGATCCAGCAGCGGCTATTTGATCCACCAGAATCTTGATGGCGGTAAGATACTGAATCATGTTCTGGTTCTTCATGGAAATACTGTTAAGCTCATTTTTAAGTTGCAGAACCTTTGATCGATTGGAAGACTGGAATCTTGTTTCGAGTGCTTTCCATATATCGGCCGTTGTATCAAGATTTAAAACGTAGGGTAAAACCGTGGGCGAGATTGTAGAGAAGATTGCCGCAGAGAGATTTCTGTCGGTGAGAAGCCAGAGAGCATTTGCGGAAGCAGTTGTGAGCGAAGATGAGGCGTCTTGCGCCTCGGAAGCTTTGTCAGAAGCTTCAAGAAACTGCTCGAATCCATTTGCACGAAGCAGCTTGACGATCTGGTTCTTCCAGAGCGCGTAGTTGTCGGTAGTAAGCTGCGTGGGGACGAGAGTGCGGAGATTAGAAACAACAAATTTGAGAGACGCCGGTATGCCGGAGTCGGTGGAGCTGACGGTCGACGCCGTGAGCGGAGACGTCGCAGAAGAAGCCATGAAGATGAAGATGAGATTTAGGATCTTGCCATATCTGATACCATGTAGAAAAGGGAAGAAAGAAGTATTGCAGAGAAATAAAGAAATTCGTATATCTTCTTTACAGATACAAGTATGAATATATAGACTTTACTTAGCCGTAGAGTGCACGTGTCGAGCATCGATAGGTTATTGTTTTAATACAATGAATGTGGTATTTATTCTTTCTTGTTGTTGTCTTCTAATAGAGTCGTCTCATAAACCTGATCGTACGCGGTTTTAGAGTATAAAGAATGTAATTTAAAATATCTTCTTTTTTTCAGATTTTTACATACATACCACTTTAAACATATATATTACATATTTAACACCTAATTCTTAAATATTATATTAATACCACCTATTCTCTATTTCTATAACAAAATCACCACTCCGTTAACATCGGCTTCACTTAGTTTTTTTTTTTTCATTCCCCCCTGTGATTTTCACGGGAGAACTGGTTTCAACGATACTTTTCTCTTCTCTGAGCTGCTCTTCCAGCTTTGCTGCCATTCCATGCGAGCAAACATCATTTCCGCCTGTGCTGGGTTCCATGCGAGCCCTTTCAATTCTACATCTACTTTCTGGACTATATTAGATCTCAATAAACACAATAAATGTCTTCTTATTCTGTCTTCATGGTTCCCTTAAGCAATTTTGTTTAATCTCACACACAAAATCTTTTCCATACAAGAAAATTAACCAATTCATTATCCCATGCAAGATCAAACTAAACCAACAAAGCAATTTTCAACCAAACCCGCCTCTCAATCCACCAAAAGAAAAAAAAAACAATAAATGCAAAGCAACTTACGTTCCGCCAACTCCACCAGCCGGGCAGACGATATAGCAGCAAACGGAAGCTCGCAAATCGCAACAGAGGCCCCATAGTTCGCCGCGAAGCGCGAAGCACGGACCCCTCCACTCCCTGCGCCGGTCGTGAACAGGTCGAAGTTGAAGTTATGACGTTCTACTACAGCTCCGTTGTCACTTCCTTCATCGGCTTCCGCTCGAGTGCCGAAGCAACGTTGATGGAGGGAATTGGTACGGCGTATAAAGAGAAGCGGAGATGCAGCGGAGAAGGGGGAAGGAATCTTTCTAGCTAGTATTTGAAGCGTTGAAGAAGAGGTGAAGGGGAGGAGCGGTGCGGTGAGGGAGGTGACGGCGGCGGCGGCGACGGCGGTGGCGGCCATGGATTGGGGTTTTGCGATTGTTCCTGTGGTGGCGATTAGGAAATGGAGAGAGAGTTGGGAATGAAAAAAAAAACGGACTGAAGCCGCTCTTAACGGAGTGGTGATTTTGTTATAAAAATAGAGAATATGTGGTATTAATGTAATATTTATGAATTAGGTGTTAAATATGTAATACATATGTTATAAAGTGGTATGTATCTAAAAATCCCTTTATAATTATGTGATTGAATGTGAACTAAATATATAAGATTTTTTTTATGTTTAATTTAAAATAAAAATAATGGCTAGTCATGGCAGTGATAGGGTTGAAGAAAGCGGCTAGCTAGTGATAGTGGTGATGACTAATGGTACTGGTTGTGGTGATCGATAATGACATCTGGTGGTGGCCAACGGTAAGAGCGATGAGCAGCCAATGGTGGTAGTGGCGGCTGACGGCTATAACAAGCAGCCAATGATAGTGGTGATGGCGATGACAGCAAGTAGTAAGGATGGTTGCAACTTGTTGTAGTTAGCGGCAAAGAATTTATGGGTTTGACATTTTGATCAAATCAATTGATTTTCAAATACTTGAAAAATGATTTAGATAAAGAATTTCAAATTCATCAAAAAATTATTGTATTATAAATGAGGCATATCAATGAACCAAATTTTCAAAATGTATGCATTTAATTTACTTTGCACCAATAATACAACAAATGAAACAAGTATGTGTTAAAAAAAAGTAAACAATTTCAAATAAATTTGTTGTAAGAAATTTAGAATAGATCTTTTTTTTAATGAATTTAGAATCCATTTGAAATTAGTAAATTTCAAAATCATTGTTCTCATGTTTTTTTTGTAATACTTAGACTAATTATGGCAAATTTACACATCACATGCACAACCTTCGAACTCAAAAGATTTTAATTGATAACCAAAGCTTCCAACCAATATATGAAGATGAGATGCGTCTCGTGTCCCATGTTGATTTCAGACCTCGCATCCCGTGTGTCTCCAACATCATGACCTCGCCAACCTAGCTGACTATCGTAATCCATCGTAATTGTCATCTTGCAACCACTTCGACCCGTGAACATTGTTCACACCTTCTCATGTCCTCCATCGCCGACAACCCTCTCTCCACACTGAACAATTATTATGTCCTCTGACCTGACGTAGAGGTACGTTCGGCTGCCAATAACATGTCACCGCGTGCTCTTACTCTTTACCGCGCGGCCCGACGACTTGACCTGGAGCGGAACCCGGGAATGCTATGTTCGCAATTTTCTCGGTATTGCTCGGTATTGCTTTGCAAAAACGAGAAATACCGCTCTGTGAAGACGAAAACTATACAAATACCGAGTTGTACCGAGTTTTTCTACAACTCGGTATTTGCTCAGGATTTGCTCGGTATTGCTAGGGATTTGCTCGGTATTGCTAGGTATTTGTTCGGTATTGCTAGAAAAAACTCGGTACAACTCAGTATTTGCTCGGTATTGCTAAGGATTTGCTCGGTATTGCTAGAAAAAACTAGGTACAACTCAGTATTTGCTCAATATTGCTAGGTATTTGCTCGGTATTGCTAGAAAAAACTAGGTACAACTCGGTATTTGCTAGATATTTGAAATATATCCAAAAGGTGATGGGATGTTGTTCGGCTCGTCAAGGAATTAAAAAAACGCACGCGCTAGAACCCAAAAAACAGCGGGTCGGGTCGGCGACTTTTCTTCATGCTACGTGGCGCTAAAACGTTGGTGGCCGAACGTAGAGGAGCGTACGTTCACCGAACCAAATAAAAGTTCCTCCACACCAGCCATCCACGTCAATCTTGTCTGATCCGCCGTGCTCTATATTATTTTTAAATAAAAAGTAAACGGAGACATTACAATAATATATTAATAAAAATTTACCTATTTGTTTATGCACAAGTTTAAATTTATTTTTATTTTCAATCAAGCAAAAAATTTTCTATAACTGTTAGAATCAACAAAGTGATAAAACCCATTTTGTTCATGCCATATTCAGATTAAAGCTTGAGATACTTTCAACGACTTCTGTGTGCTAGCAAATTATGAGCTCTTACCTTATTGGTATAAAAGCTTGAGAGTTTTCCAGCTTCCTTTGCATGTTAAAAAGGTTCCTTTCTCATTTGTTTCTAATCCTTCACATCAACGGCTTTTTGTGCCCTGATAAATTATATAACAAAAATTCACTTGAACTCAACAAGCCTTTTGTGCCCCGAAAAAATTTATTTTCTTTATTATTTGATAAATTATTAAAAAATTCATGATCTTTTGCATATAAAATATAAACAAAAAATGATAAAAAAAGCTCACAAATAATTATTATTAATGAAATTATGGAACTTTTATTACATTCGGTGCAAGGACGTAGAGGAACGTCCGGTCGGAGCCAAATTTTCGCCAAAAAACTCGGTATTTTCTCGGTACAACTAGGTATTATTTGATAATAATGATGAATACCGCTTTTTGAAGACCAATACCGAGTTATACCGAGCTATATCGAGAAATACCGAGTTGTACCGAGTTTTTTCTAGGAAAAACTCGATACAACTTTTGTATAACTCGGTATTGCTCAAGATAGGTCGAAATAACTCGGTATTGGGTCTTCACATGATGTTATTCCTCGTTATTATTTGATATTGCTCGGTGTTTACTCGGTACAACTCGGTATTTGGCGGGAATTTGCCTCCGACCGGACGTTCCTCTACATCCGGTCGGAGGACGTAATAATTGTTCGAAATTATGAGGAGAAACGAGCATTCAAAATTCAAATCCAACAAAGGAATCAAATTCATGTTGGTGCACTTTGAGATTGGGAAAGCTCCGATATTGACATTAGTATGAACTAAGTTTTTGTTTGGGACAACTTTCATATAGCCTTCTGAAACAATTTCTTAATATATATTTTTAATTTGAAATTTTTTACTAAAGAACTGCTTTATGAAGCAGCAAGAAAACTGATCCAAACGAAGCCTAAGACTATTTGCAAACAAGCTTTTTTTACAGACTTGGGATACAACTTTTATTAGGTCAGGACACATGACGTAGTACTATATCCGGACACCAATAAAATGTCGCCACGTGCTCTTACTATTTACCGCGCGCCCGACGGCCCGGCCCAGATCGGAACCCGATATTGTTATGTATTAGCTGATTTATGCAGACCATTGTATAGCTAGGTATTGATCGGTAACGAAAAATACCATTATGTCAAGACTAATACCTAGCAATACCCCGGTTTTGCTCGGTCTTGGTCTTGAAAGAACGATATTTCTCGTTATTGTCAAGCAATGCCTAGCAATACCGAGCAATACCTAGCAATACCGAGCAATACCTAGCAATACACAAACATAGTAATACCGGGTTCTGGTCTGGATCAGGTCGTCGGGCCGCACGGTAAAGCGTAAGAGCACGTGGCGACATTTTAATGACGTCCGGATATAGAGCTACATCAGGTATCCTGACCTAATAAAAGTTCCTTGGGATGAGATGAGTTAAATTAGATTGATGCTTACCTGCTATTTCCATAGCTAAATTTGTATATATATATATATATATATATATATATATATATATATATATATATATATATATATATATATATATATATATATTGTTGCGTCCTGGAATATTCGCGGCGGTAGAGAAATATATAGTTTAATGTCTTAGCATTGAACGAAGATCCAACACACAATCAGATAAGTGAGAGGGTGTAGCATTCATAAGAGACACCAGAGTTTTTACGTGGAAAACCCCTAAAAAGGGGAAAAAATCACGGGGCCTAACCCAATTGAAAATGATTCCACTAGAATTTGAGCTCGGTTACAAAGGGCTGAATCGCCTCCAAGGGCAATCAGATTACAACTAGTAACTATTCGATAGGAGTCTGGTGTTAGACCCGGCGTCACCTGGAAGTTCGAGTGTTAGTTGGTAGTCTGGCCTTGAACAGAACTTCGGGCCTTGAGCATAACGTTGGGCCTTCAGCAGAACGTCGGGCCTTGAGCAGAGCGTTGGGCCTTGAGCAGAATGTCGGGCCTTGAGCAAAGCGTCGGGCCTTCAGCAGAATGTCGGGCCTTGAGCAGAGCGTCGGGCCTTGAGCAGAGCTTCGAGCCTTCAGCAGAATGTCGGGCCTTCAGCAGAATGTCGGGCCTTGAGCAGAGCATCGGGCCTTCAGCAAAACGTCAGGCCTTTAGGAGAATGTCACGACTTGAGCAGAATGTCGGGCCTTGAGCAGAGCGTCGGGCCTTCAGCAAAATGTCGGACCAGAATGTCGGGCCAGAACATCGGGTCTTGAGGTGGTGGTGCGGCGAAGCTCTGGCGGTGGCTCGGCGAGGCTCCGACAGTGGTCCGGCGAAGTTCCGGCGGTGGTCCGACGAGGTTCCGGCAGTGGTCGAGGAGGAGCTTCTTCCTTCTCCTCTTCCTTCTCTTCTCCTCTTTTCTTCTTGCTTCTTCCTCCCCCCCCCCCCCCCCCCCCCCCCCCTTTCATGAGGAAATGGAGTTCTATTTATAGAATTCTTAAGTGGCATGGCTTGAAAATAAGTGGAAGATCAAGGGTAAATTTGGAGTTGTTCGAATGGATGGTCGATCTTGATTCCTACGATCATGCACCGTTCAATGAATATTTGAAGGTCTTAGAGATGTCGGAATTCAGATATCTTGGGCTCGTTGGATTCGTCTCGTCGAGCCGTTCGATTCAAGTATAAGCTCGTAAAAATCGGAGACCGTTTGGTAACTCAAACAGTATTATGAAGCTTCCAACAGCGCTTCGGGTCCTTGATTTGGACTCATTTGGGCTCGGATTGAGTCGAATTTGGTATTTATGTAATTAACGAATACGTTATGAATTTGAACAAAATAATTATGAATTATTGTTTATCATTTTTTGCTATTTATGCTGGTCAACATCCAAGAGAAGCTACAATTATGAATTATTGTTTATCATTTTTTGCTATTTGCTACAAATATTTAAGACTATTTTTTTATTGCTTCTTAAAATAAAATTTTAATAAAAAATTAAAATTAAATTTTTTTATAAAACTCTAAACTCTAATTCATCCCAAATAAAACATAAATCTGATTCAATTGAGAGTATGAGCATTTTTCTTTTCTTTTAAAAGTTACAAGCACACAATACAATTTTATTAACTATTAATTTATTCCAAATTCAAATTGATTGTTCAAAAATACAGATGTTAAGTCAAATATAATTTGATTGGAACATCTTCAATTTTTTGTAAATATGGTATGATTATGGAGTTATTATAAAAAATTAATTTTTTTAAATATAATGAATATGATAAATATTTTTAAAAATTAAATATCAATTTTCTTACAATTATAATTTAAAAGATATATTAAGGTGATTAAAAAATAAAATAGTTAAAAAAAAGGTCCCAAATTGAGTTTATTTTTGTTTTCTTTACCCAATTAGGGGTGTCAATTTTTGACACCACCTGAAACATGATCCGAACACGACATGAAGAAATACGGGCTAGGGTCAACCCTGACCCGAAACGGGTCGGGTTTGGGTTGACCCAACAATCCAAAATTGACCTGAAATGGATGTGAAAACTCTTATTTGACCCAAAAAATCGAGATAGACTCTTTTTTGACCCGAAAATTGAAGATTGACCCAATTTTTGACCCGAAAACTAGCAATTTTGGGTCAACCACGGATCATTCGTGTCGGGTCAGGTTGACCCGGACCCGAATCGGGTCGGTTCGGGTATCGGAACTGGACCCATTTTAAAAAATGGGTCAGATTCAGGTTGACCCAAATAGTGCCGGATCAGTTTCGAATTCGACCTAAATCCGACCTGTTGACCTGAATTGTCACCACTACCCAAAACCGACCTTTGCCAGTTTGCCATGGCATCCAATCAGACATTCGGGTCGGGTCGGGTCGGGTCGTCGGCTCCCGCCTTGGCTACGTAGCTGGTAGTTCGCGACATATATAGGGCGGCCCTGTGGCCTGGGTCGCCCATTTCGCCGTTGCATCACTGCCCTCTCTTCTCCCTCTTCAAGCTCGCTGTATCGCCTGCAGGGCTTTTAGGGCAGCAATCAAGCGTCAAATATATCCACCCCATACTTCATTTCTCTTAAGGGGGGTTAGTGCCTGCGAGCCAGTCGACTAAATGATTGCATGAACTGTTTGATAACAATGGATACGAACTCTCCATTCATGATTTCGTGCAAGCCATTCTACATTCTGTAGCTTACTATGGACTTCGTCAAAAGAAGTTGGTAAATTTCGCAAAGCCGTCGAACTTCTTCTGCTTATTTTGTGTAATTATTATCTCTCTAGAATTTTATCTCGCAATGTGCTTTCTTGATTCTATCAGTTCTTGAAGTAGATGAGAAATTTTTTCTTTTATTATTGTATGTCACTGTATCTTTGCTTGGCACCATATAATTTGCTAAATTGCTTCCGAGATTTTGTGGTGTGGTGGTTGGTTTCCCACATGCCAGGTTAAGGTTTTGACTTGTCAGAATAATCTGGCTGAGTTACTGGTTGCAAAACTTCTACTGTAAATAAAATTTCATATGTTATCTCCTTGATTAGTCAGTTTATTGCTTTACCCGACAAAAAGATCTATTATTCAATAGTTCTTTTGATGCAGCTTTTAATATAATTTAATTTCCCATATAGTCACTAATACCGAGTTCTTTTGGATTTTGATTGAGGTAAATAATGATTAGCATGAGAAGCATCCTGGTGGAAGAAACTTTGCATGCTGGTTCTGCATTTTAAGCCCGTGATTGTTCTTTATGAGTCGCTCATCGAACAATTATTCATCTGTAGACGCGCTTGTAAAAGTGGAGAAAAATAATTTATCATGTAAGTCTTCATGCAATAGGAGAAATGTTGGTAGAATTCCATTAAATATGTTAAGCTATGAATCAACTCTAGTTATATAAGCGCATCTGGCAAAGTGGGTTACCATTATTAAGCCTAATAGTGAATAATAACATTTGCTGTTGGCTAATGGTCGAAACTTTTATACCTTGATTAGAGGGAGAAAAATAACACGCTACTTCTTATAAACTGACATTGCAGAGTCTCTAGTTGTAATTTAAGTCAATTATAGTGAATGTTCAAATGATTATGTATATTATTATGTATTAAAAGTAGAGACCCTCTCCCTTTAATGAGGAAAGCCCCCCACCACTCCACTAGCACCACCAACATCTTGTGCACACACCCACCCACTAAAAACAAAGAATCCTAGAATCCTAATCTATCAAATGCCCATGTAATTAGGCAAAGAATATACAACAACAAGAGCAACATTAAGCCTTTGTCCCATTACATGAGGTCGGCTACATGAATCATTTTTCTCTATTGTGTATTGTTAAAAATAAAAAATAATTGCCAATTAACAAATTTGGAAGGCTTTTTAATGAGTTTTGTTGTTAAATATAAATGTGAACTTCTTTTGTAAAATCACCTTGAAAAAAAAAATTATGTCCAAGATTTACAGGTTTGCGTTCTTATTTGCATTAGCATTATAGTGATAGGATGATACAATCCAAATTATAAGAAGGATGCATAATTTATGAGGAAATCACTATCTAAATACTATGCACATACCACTCATATCTATCCACTATAAAACCTGTAAATAGAAAAAAAGCAGTGCTCTCCATGTACACAGATTTAATCTCAAATGAACATGAGAAAACTTAAAAGTAGCCAATATTTTTCAAATTATAATTACATTAAGTTACTTTTTTATATTTGGATTGTAACCTAAACTTGATATTTAGGTGGAGTTGGGTTTACGGTTGTCCATCAACATTTTTGTTTTTTCCATAAACCTCAGATTGACATACTTTCACACCGCTAACTACTTCCATATTATGTTAGAGTTTACATCTTTGTCAAATATATTCAAATTGATCATTGCCTGGTGCTAATATATCATGAGAAGTTATGCATCAATATAACTCAACATGGATGGAGTTGTTGATTGTTCCAGAAGTATAATTTCCCATTCAAAATTAATTAAACTCCATTTTCCACAATAGGATTGTTCTCATTAAATTTTGGATTAGGCTTGAGATTTTGCTTTCTAGTATTTCTTTTGCTATTCGATAACAAAATACAACAATAACAACAAGCCTTTATCCCACTACGTGGGGTCGACTTCATGAATCATTTTTCTCCATTGTGTCCTATTAAAAGTCAAATTCTCTATTAAATCTAATAACAATGTCATTTCTATTTTTTTTAACCAAATTTTTTTAAAAAAAAACCTCTACCTTTCTTAATAAAAGTAAAATTTAATACATACTCTCCTACCCGGGTCTTTGGAAGGCCAAAGTTTTATGTGACCAAACCATCTAAGGCGACTCTCTCTAACCTTATCTTCCATTGGAGCTACTCCAACATTTTCACGTATATGCTCGTTTCGTATTTTGTTCTAAGAGTAAAGCCACTCATTCACTTGAGCATCCTCATGTCAAGGACACTTAATTTTATGCTTCTCTTTTAATGGCCTACATTATGTGCCATAAAATATTGCAGGTCTTACCACCATCTTATAGAATTTTTCCTAAAGTTTGAAGGATACTTTTTCTATCACATAACAACCCGATGCATTCCTCCACTTCAACCATCCAAGTTGTATTCTACTAATAATATTCTCATCTATTTCACCATCACTCTGAACAATAGACCCAAGATATCTAAAATGTGTACCCTTATTAATGACTTGATTGCCCAAAGTCACAATCTCACCACTAGATATATTACTCTTTAAATTGCACTCAATGTATTCGGTTTTAGATCTACTCAAACGAAAACTTTGAGACTCTTAAGGTTGACCTCCATAATTCAAGTTTACCTTCAAATCCCTCTCTAGTCTTATCAACAAGAAGAATATCATCAACAAAAGGCATACAACAGAGTACATCCTCTTGCAAATTTTTAGCAAGAACATCCATGACTAAAGCAAGAAGATATGGGCTTAAGGTTGATCTTTGATGTAATCCAGACCAAAATACAAGAGTTTATATATATATATATATATATATATACTTCCTTAAACTTGACATAGATGGGGAGCCAAACAAGTTTGGATATAATTTAAATAAAAGTTTGATTGTTCTAATAAAATAGGCCCCTCCCAATAAAGTGCAAAACTAATGTAAATTTAAAAAAGTCATCCGCATGTGTGGCATTAGAATAACTGATTATTATGTCAAGCCCACTGACCACTATACATGATCGTATATTTGTGAATGTGGCCCCCTTTTGTATTATTTTAGTTGGGAATTTTCTTATTGATTAATGAAAATGGATCAAACTTAGGTTAACCTTTATCCATTGGAGGTTATCAGAGGACACAAGCAAATATTACACTTTAAGTCATGAAAATAAATATGTACTGTAAGGCAATAAAAAAAAAAACCAATCAATTTATCCATTGAAGACATGGCGTTTTGGTTTACTATACATCATTATAATGGTTTTCATACGAAGAATTTTAGTGTTTTTGGGGTAATATTACAGGTTAAACTAGCATACATGTTTAGCTATTTGCTTAGTTCACAGAAGTTTTAGGTTCATTCTCACAAGACTAAAAATGCTACAAATTATATGAAAAACAACCCAATGATAGATCTACTAAACTCACCAAACAAAATGTTCCCATAGCACATGAAGTTGAATCGTCTCCATTCAGCAAAAAGCTGATAAGCCATCTTCTTAAATTGCTAAAAACATAATGCTCTTAACAGTTATGTGGCGCAAGTACGTAAACTTTCCTTAACTATTTCTGTTCTTAAAAAAATCAATCATGAAATTATAAATTTAGAAAGTTCTGATCGCATGATTCGTCACTTTATTTTTTTTTTCAGTTCTTATTACACATCTTGATTTTGAAAATGAGTAAAAGCCCAAAATAGTCTCCTGACTATTAGTAAATGACCAATTTAGTCTCAGACTTTCATAATGTCCTAATCTAGTCCTCTAACTATTAGAAAATGTCTTAATTTGATCCCAAAACCAAAAGTAATAGACTAATAGTAAAGTTCACACCAACAGTTAAATGTGATGGTATTTTTGATATTGAAGTATATATGAGATTATATTATTATTTTTATATATTTTATTATTCATCATATTAAAATAAATATAAAAATATAATGAAAGTTAATAACATTTATTAATTATTTACTCTTGTTATTTAATTGGTTAACTTCTATTATGATATATATATATACACACTATGAAAAGTAACAAATAATATAAAAATAATAATATAATTTCACATACACCATAATACATAAAATGTCCTCAAATTTAACTATTGGGGTTAATTTTAACTGTTACTTTTGACATTGAGATTAAATTGAGATATTTTCTAATAGTCAGGGGACTAAATTGAGTCATTATAAGTTTGTGACTAAATTGGATATTTACTAATAATCGGGGGATTATTTTGAGCTTTTACTCTCTTGAAAATATAAAAATTGTAGACGAAAGTTTTTTATTCATTGTTGGCAAATGTTAAATTAAAATCTAAGAGAATATTACCCTTAATAATATTGTACATGTGCCCAAATATGCTTGAAATATTCTTTCCGTTAGTAAACACTCTAAAGATTACAATTGTTCAGTATTTTTTTCTTCCTTCCATTTGTGTTTTTAATGATTGGAACTTGAGCAAGATGAGTATAATTTCTAGAGAAATAAATGAAGTATAGTACTTGGGATAAAAGCAATAAACTTATAGATTTGATTGTACTCATTCAATTTTTATTAATGGTTTATCTATACTATGGCATATGAGATTAAGATATCCTAGTTTTTTTAATATAAATATTTATTTCCTAATTTTATTGTGAAACTTATCACTTAGCCAAAATTCATCTTGTGTCTTTTCTAATAAAGTCTTACTCTGTATGTTTCATTGTGATGTTTAGGGTCCTTCTAAGGTCAAAAATACTATCTGACAATAAAATAATTTGTAACTTTCATTGATGATCCTCGAGATTATGCAATGTCTATTTATCAGATAAAAATATTTGAGCTTGAGTAAAGATTTAAATTTTTTTCCTAATGATTGAAAATCAATGTAAAACTAAATTTGATATTCTTAAAGTTGACAACTGAGTATTTTAATCATCACTTAAATACATTTCTATCATTCTATGGGAAAAATATGTTGTTCACAAATCAACTTGTCATAATATTCCTCAACAAAATTACATAGCTAAAAGAAAAAATAGACACTTAGTAAAAGTTGCTAATGTCATTATATTGTCAAGTAATGTTCCAAAATGCTTTTGGGGAAATGCTCTTGTGACTAGTTGCTATCTAATAGATGGAATGCCACCAATAATTTGAAATTTTAAAATACCTCTACAAATGCTCAAAAATTAATTTATTATATCCCATATTATTGTTGATCTTACTCTCAAAGTTTTTGGCTGCATTTTTTTGTTGACCTCTGGATCAAACCCAAAAGAGCAAAAAGAAAGAAAACCAAAAAATCAACGTGCATACCTGCTGTAATCGTCGGATCCTCAAAATCTTCCCGAAATCCCGCCGAATTTCTGTTCAAGCGGCGCCGTTCCGAGAATCCTGCGCGAAATCTGCGATCTTACCTCGAACGAGCGCCCAAGTCGCCTTCAAATACCGACCCAAAGCCCTCGTTCGATTCGCTGCTCTCGACTCTGCTTCCACACGACACCCTCTCACTCTCCCACGCTCACGGTCTCTTCTCCCGTTCGAACGGCTCTCTCCCACGATACTCCCCAACCCGTCGCTTGCTCCCGTCGACCCCATCTCCACTGTGTCCCTCCATTCGCACTCCAGCCGAACCACCTTCCCTCTCCTCCGATCTCCCCTCCTGTAGCCGACTCCTGCTCCCGACCGTGAGCCCGATTCTCACGAACAGAGAGAGAGAGAGAGAGAGAGAGAGAGAGAGAGAGAGAGAGAGAGAGAGAGAGCTCTTACCTAGCCGGCGCCTCCTTTACCCAAGCTCCCTCCTTCGGCTTCACCTCCCCAGCCGATCCTCTCTGCCTTAGCCGAAGTCCCTCTGCCCGACCCCTTTTACCCTATTTTTATTGTGTATAACCGAGCTCTAATCCCTCTCTCTCTCTATGCTAATTGATTATAACTAATTACTATTGGTTATAATTAATTATTTAATATTTATAGTTAATTAATATTAGTTAGTTATAATTACTCAGAATTAATTATAAGTAATATTAATTATGATTTAGATAATTAATTATAGCTAGCTATAATTAGTTATTATTTAATTATAATTATTTGAAATTAGTTATAAATATTTATAATTAAATTCTAAATAATTATATTTAATATATTAATATCAATTATAATAGACTATGGTTAATTATAGTTAGAAATTATTAACTATAATTAATTTTAGTTAATTATAATTGATTATTACATTGATCCACGCGTCATCGCCACCCTACGCAAATTTTAAATTTTCTTTAAAAAAAAAAAAGGGTTCTTTTATCGATGCTTGCAACGGGCCGGCAAACCCCCGAGGCGCTCACGTAGCGTTTAGGGTGGGAAACCGGTGCGAGGCTCGCGACGATTTAAGAATCCCCCTTCAAAGCTTGCAACGAGCCGGCAAACCCCCGAGGCGCTCAAGTAGCGTTTAGGGTGGGAAACCGGTGCGACGCTTGCGGCGAAGGGGATAAAAAAATATATGTTCTTTATTTTCATATAAGTACTCTCGAACGCCCACGTGGTGCAGAGGGGGGAAATCTGTGTTCTTTCTGACGCCTGTTTCCTTCTTATAATCAACAAACAAAAAAAAAAACCCTTAAATGCTCACGTAGCAGGCAAGGATAAAAAATTTTTCATTCGCGACCGCGGTGTCATTTTTGACACCTACCTGAAGCGCTCACGTAGCGTCGATGGGAATGGTTGCCTCTTGGGTTTTCCCCTAAACGGGGGAGACGCCGGGAGGCTGCCGAAATTTGGATTGAAAATCCAAGGACTTGAACAAAGATCCGGACTTGAACTTGGTTGGACCAAATCTACTTAATTAAACTCAAATCTTAAATGAACCATAAAAGAATTGAACTTCAACTGAAATTCAATCAAAATTGAACTCGAACTTGAACAAGACATGGACCCAAGAGAACTTTGATGTGAACTTATAAACTTGAACTATAATAAGACTTGACTTTGAATCTCATACGATTCAAAAGAGCCATTTGAACTCAAAAGGACTTGAGTTGGACCATAGGAGACAAGGCTCGAACTTTATGAGACAGCATGGAACTCATTTCTAAATCAAGTGATCAATGATCTTAAAATCAAACTTGAATCAAGCAATAAGTATTGGACCCAAGTGAATAAATACAAAGGTTGTACTTGAACTCAAAATGAATAGAAGATTCATATTGAAGCTTCGTCGAACATTTACTTGGACTTGGACAAGATTTGTGCACTCAAACAAACATAGATGAACAAATGAACCTGTGATACAATTTGTTTTCAAACAAAGGATCACACACAAAGTCATTACAAGCCTTGGTGGCAATGATCCAAAGCATTCAAATGAACCAAGTGTTCGTATACAATAGCTCAAATTGATCTCATGCTTGAACTTTACAAGCTTTGAACTTAAAAAAAAAATGAGCATGAATTGAACTCAATTTGGACTTGGGACCTTGAGTTAATCAAATTTAAGATATCATATGATTTGATATATATTCAAATGAACACCAATAGAAGAGCAACAATGAATTCAATTTGGAAAATGAGCAAGATGTGAATGGAATTATTATTTCAATACAAGTGCTAATCAAGAAGTATGATTCATTCAAATCTCATACATGCAAAGTCCTTGGTGGGGTTAAGGAAAATTCCTACATCTTGTTAATCAACACTTACAAATAATGAAGATTGAAAGGGGTATGTGGTTGACTGAAGGAAAATATCAACGGTACAAGTTCATCACACGAATAGCAAGTTATTTTCAAGGGAGACACAAATCCAGTGCAATAATTCAATATTTAAGGGATCACATCAAATGAAAATACAAACGTTTGTGAGTAGAAAAAGATCTGCAATACATACAATCTTTCTACGAATACGGATGTATGTATAACATGTCATTTATGGGTAGATGCAAAAAGACTACAGTAAATGCAGTATCCTGTAGTCAACTTCAGTCTAAGGATAAATACATCTACCTACCTACATGCAGCAGTAGCAGATGCACTGAAAAGACCAAAGACCACAACAAAATGCATGGAGGATACGACAAGTGCAAGCTCCTACGACCCCAAGGCAGGAGATTAGTTAGTGCACTACGATCTACCTGTAGAAAGCAACGAGTAGTGCACGATAGTCTACCTGTACGAAGCAGCAAACCACTCTATTCAGAAGCTGCTACACCACGCCACCGGATCTGCAACATTCGTACAAGCAGACAGAAGGCGTCTACAATTATTTCAAAGTACCCCCCCCCTGCACGTGCACTATAAATTGTATATACACATAGATACACTAAAGAGGGGAAATATATTCTCAACCCGCATGGGCCCCGGCGAGCGTGTTATTGGTACACACGTGACGTCTAGGGATGCTACGCGGGGCTAACAAGTGAATTCTTGTTCGAACCCGATCCTCCTATACGGATTAATAGGAGTCGACAAGGTTCGAACTCTCAAACAAATACACGGTTGAGAGGACCAGTATATTTGTTTTTAATACATTCATATCAGGCCTCCAAAGCCTTTAATCAAAAGAATTCACTAACAAGGGCACGAAGCCTACTAAACCCGATCCTCTGTCGACAGCCCGATAGAGTTGACAAGGTTCAATCCATAAAAAGAAATGACCCCCAAACACCCCGATGATGGCCGTGTTGAATGCAGATCTCAACCGGAGGGGTTTCCCAATCAAATATCTCTCAAATATCCAAAGTCCATTAGAAAACACTTTCAAGCTCCACCCAAAATCCCAGAAAAATCCAAAAAAAAAATCTCAAAATCCCAAAATTCCAAAAAATTTAAATTGAAATCCATCAAAAACTTAAAGCAAAATCCATTCGCCCTCCGCAACAGTTTGTCGAGGCGGACAAATTCAAATTTACTTCAGCTTACAAAAGAGCCGAATGCCTAGTCGAAAATATCACTAGGATCCATTCTCAAAAAAGTCTATTGCTAGTAAGGAAGTGGTACGTGTCCTCTAACCGGCAGTTTTGCCGCCAAATGGCACTGCAGGTAAACGGTTATGACCCGGGGCCCTCTGAACCGAGTGGTTTTGCCGCCAAATGGCACCACAGATAGCGGTTATGGCCAGAGCCGATACGCTCCTTAATGGCGTTAAATCCTTGAGATATGAATCAATAGGATATGATCGATAGGGCACAAAGCCCTCTGTAAGCTAAGGTGGGATTTAAATTTATCCCCTTAGACAAACACCAACCCCGGTCTACAAGGTCTCCTTGGACGAAACAACCCATGGCTGCCGACAAGGATCCTTCTGTCAGGTTGGGTCGACTACCTCCTCTGACTAAGTAGACCAGGGACCACGATGACCCGGGACGACGGAACCATGGGATCTTGATCGGGCCCATCATCCATTCCCCCACCATCCGCTTTAAGTGCTAGATGGTGAAATTTCTATTTTTGAATATTAAATTCCCAAACTTCCAAACATTCCCAAATCCAAATCCAATTCTCCAATATCCAAACCCATTGCTGCTACTATATGCCATATAACATGTATTTCTACACATATCTGATTGACGACTAGCCTTAATCGAAAGTTCTCTCTCGTGATCGGGAGGGGTAATTAACTATAGGGGCTTGCGCCTATAGGAAACCAGAACTCAGATCATAAAGTCCTCGCAAAATGAGGGCGAAATCTCTGGGTAGTGTCTTATCTACAAACCCATCTGCCTTTCAAAATTTACCTCGGAACTTAGTTCGTTAAAACTCCCTCGCCGAATAAGAAAAAGCGAGTGGAGGCCGGGGCCGAATTTTCGGAGCCCACAGATTTCTGGCGACTCCGCTGGGGATTGGTTTCTCTTTCCATCTTTGGCTAGTCGTCTCAGTGTTATAGTAGCAATTATTTCAAATCGTACTCAAGATTTTGAGTCTTTCAAAATGATCATTTAATGATTCAAAATTCTGAATTTTCTAAAATGATTATTCAACAAATTCATTTGGCATTCAGCAGTGTTTTAAAATTATTTTTATTGCTCTTATGCTAATCATTTTTGTCTATTGTGTTTTTGTGTTCTGTGCAAGTCTCTGCATTTTGAAAGTGCGGGGTGATGTATCAGATTCTGATTACTAACCCTTGCCTTTCATTTATGCAGATGGATCTACAGAACACCCCGATGACGGTCCAACTGGGACGAGGAGCCAGGATTCAACTGGCTAATGCTGTTATTGAGACTGGAAACACTGGAGCTACCATCCAGTTCGGTAGCATTGACTTCCCGGCGATTGCTGCAAGGAATGCCGTCATTCCTGTGAATGATAGGAATGCTGAGAAGTCTGCCAGAAGATTCAATGCTGATGAAGCTGTCACCCGTCGTGTGCATCTGCCAGCACAACGACCTGTTGCTGAAAATCCTCGTGGTAGGATTTCTGTATTCGAGAGGCTATCACAGCCTGACATCCCAGCCACCAAAAGGATTGTGACTGATGGAAAAATCTCTGTGGTGACTGCGAACACCACCACTCTGTCGACCAGGTTATCTGTACCTGGGAAATGCGATGCTGAGGCCTCCTCATCTGGAGGAAGGCCTACAAGGAGACAGATAAGGAAGATGAATGCTGAGCTCCGAGCTCAACATCAACAACTCCCGATCAATCCTTCCAATCTGTCGGCCCAAGAGCCTGAAGCCAATGTTCCCACTCGGAACAAGTTTACTGACCTGAAGTGGGTCAAAAGAAATAGCTCTACTGGAGAGCTAAAGAAATCTTTTTGGGATCGACGGCCTGAAGCCCCAATCCCTCCAAAGAAGAAAGAGCCCGAAACTCTGTCTGCTCGAGTATACAGAGTCTTAAAGACTGTAAAGGAGAATGGGCTGAAGAAAAAGAAATTCCAACGGCCTTTGGTGATCGAGGCCAGGAGAACCCCGCCAAAGGAGCGTCTGTCCTTTACTACAGAAAGAAGAGAAAGACAGTATGTTTCACGCGGTGAACATCGGGGCGTGACACCTGAATTACAGATTCAGGGATCCGCCGCTGAAAGGTCCCGGTGGAAAGGGAAACAAATCTGGAGGCCAAAGCCTCGAAGAAATGAAAAAGAAAGAAGAGAAAGAGGAACTGATCTGGGCGTGACATCTGGTGAGGCTTCCTGGAGATCCGCCCAAGTCTACAAACAACATCAGAAGTGGGCCCCAAGAAGGACCCATAATGATATTCCTCCAGACGGTAGACACCTTGGAGAATCCTCCAGGGGATCCCGTCGCCTTCCATCCCCTCCAAAGGAAGAGACTAACTTCGATCGCAGTCCACTGATCGAAGAAGTCCCAGTGCCCAATCAAGAACCGGAAATCCAATGGCGTCGTCGCTCGGAGATCCGACTACTGGAAGAAAATATAGATGATCAAAATCTAGAGGAAGAATTCCTTGAAGGGGAAGAAAATATTGAAGAAAACATTGACGGATTTATGGAGGAAAATTTAGAAGAAAATATTGATGAATTTCTAGAGGAAAATCTAGAAGAAGAAAAATCAAAGAAATAAATGACACTCTGGACATGGAAGTTGTCTATATGGTAACACATGTAGACATTGATGATGGCGTCAATTATGATGATGATGAAGATGAAGAGCGTTGGCAACCGCCACCCAGGCGAGTATATCGTCGTCGTCGTCGAGAAGGGTCCACCACAGGCAGAAGTCGTCATTCTCAAGAAGAAGAAGAAGTGGAGGAAGTAGATGAAAACCCTTCTGAGGCCGAAAACGTTACACTCGCTGAAATGCGGCGACAGATGAGACGACAAATGAGAGCCAAAGACAGGGAAATCTCTCAGTTAAATGAGAAGATGACTGAGATGATGGCTCAAATGGGGGCGATGATGCAGATGATGCAGAGAACTGCCGCTGTTGGTGCCATGCCTAATCCTCCTGCTGACCCTCCAAACTTCCAAGTGCCACAAGGTTCAGGAGTACAGGGAGCTCCTGAAGGTGGTCGCGAAGCCCATAATATTATCCGTCAGCCCACCCCACAAAATGTTGCAAGTACTTCCGAACCAGTAACTGCCGCACAGTTAGAAGGAATTATCACTGAGAAGATCAGGGCTATTATAGCCGTCGATCAAGCAGAAAAGTTGGTGGGCAAAGGTCGTCCGTATCCTGCTGAGTACGACCAAGTACCGTACCCAAAAGGGTATTCTGTACCAAAGTTCAATACTTTCAACGGTACTAACAACCCCAGGCAGCACCTGGCACAGTTTAAAGCCACCTGTGGGAATACAGGAGGAAATGACGCCCTACTCTTCCGACAGTTCGTTAGTAGTTTAACAGCAACTGCTTTCGAATGGTATGCTGAACTGCCGAATGATTCTGTAAAGACTTTCGCAGAATTGGAAAATATGTTCGTAAAGAGGTTCGCCAGTGCAACTGAGAAGATCACGATCGCTGATCTTGCTTTGGATAAAAGAAAAAGAGAAGAATCAGTGACTAAATATATCACTCGCTGGCGCAATCTAAGCATGAAATGTGAGCAGCAGCTTGAAGAAGAACATGCCGTACAGTTGTTAATGGGAAACATTGATGACAAGATGCAACCCTTCCTGTGTATGGCTACAATTAACACATTTCAAGATTTGCTAGACAGAGTGGCCAAGTTCGAGAAACTGAATTTGTCCAGATCAGAAAATCACTCTGATAAGCCTAAGAAGGCTAAGGCCCCAGGTGCTAGAAGGGGTGAAGCCGACTCTACGTTCTTCTCTAGAGCTGATAGAGAAAAACAGGTGATTTACAATGTAGACAAGGGCAAGCAGCCGATGCAATATCAAGAAAAGCCCAAACAGGCCTACAACCCCAATCCCCAACCGAAATTGATATTCGGGGGAAATGATAAGCCACGGACTTATCAAACTGGAGGCCAGAAACAAACAACATGAACTGGTGATAGAACGTTCCAATCCCTTAAAGATAAAATGAATAAAGAGTATTCATTCAAAAGGGAAAGTGTCGCCAAATTATTTCGACAAGTATTGAAATCGGGTTTAGAACTGCCTGAATGCAAGAGACCCGAAGAGTCGAAGCACACTGGTGACCCAAATTATTGCCCATATCATCGGGTACTCAGCCATCCTATTGAAGATTGCTACATCTTTAAGGATTGGCTTGAAAGAAAATATCAGAAGGGAGAGATCACACTATCAGACAATGTGTTAATTCATCCCAGAAAAGAATCAAGTCGGGTGGTCACGTCCTCTTCCGTACTCCCGACTGAAGAAAGAAGAAATGAAAAGAAGCCAGCTCAAGAAGAACAGTGGGATATTATGATCTCCAAGAAGACTGTGAAAATGTTGAAGCAGCTTGAAGGAGCTCCAGGTGTAAAATGGAAGTCTCCTACTAAGCCAATGATAGATTTGAAAGCACTGCCGGTGGTACGACCTTCTACCTCAAACAGTTTTCCAACCAAGTTGGTCCTTCAAAGACTGGAAAGAAGAAATCATCTAAGAAGAAGACCAAACTGAAGAAGTCTAAGGAGAAGATGACAGCAACTCAGAGAATTATTAACAGTTTGGATGAATACTACCAAACTGTGAGACGACCTATCAAGCTTGCTGACTTTATGGCGGAGCTTAAAATTGATGAAGCTAAAGAAGATGATGAGAATTCTCTTCCAAGAGAAGTATGTCGGGTCATCTCGGTGGCACCGAATGCCTGGACAAAAGAGGAATACACAGAAGTACCCTCTGAATCCTGTATGATGGTTTTCCCAATGGATTACAGTTCGGAGGAGGATTTGTATTTCCCAGAAGGAGACGAATCAGATCCTAGCATAGCGTCTCGGATGGGACATGTAAACCTGGGTGGTGATTCTGAATCAACAGATGAGTCCCTAGACGTAACGATGGCTGACTCTGAAGAAAATGTACAGTTAAATGACTCTGAACCGGAGGAGATTGCTCAAGTGCAGTTAAGAAGCGGCAAAATATTACCGCCTCCACCGAAGAAAGGGGTCTCTAATAGAGATAAGGAAAAAGAAATAATTGTCAACGATGATATTACCCCTGAAGATCCTAAGAAAAAGAAGACTTCAGCCAATGGGATAGATTATAATATCTTATCCCATCTGAGAAAAATCCCAGCACAGCTCAGCATATACGATGCTTTGGTGATGTCTAAAGACCTTCGGGAGACTCTGATTCAGGCTCTCAAAGATCCCGAAAGATATGAGGCATATTTTGCTGAACGTAGTTTGACTGAGGTTCTGCAAGCTCGTAATGAGCCATTCATTACTTTCTCCGAAGAGGACATGATGCTCGGAACTGCAGACCATAATCGTCCTCTGTACATTACTGCAGAGAGCGATAAGCTGATTATTAGTCGAATCCTGATCGATCCTGGATCCTCCATAAATCTGATAAGCTTGAAAGCACTGAGATCCCTCTGCCTTGATGTGGAACATCTCGGGCCAAATAAGTTAATGGTGCATGGTTTCAATGAGAAAGGGCAGAAGACCCTTGGGTCATTTATGCTGCCTCTTGTATTTGGAGAGCTCCACACAGAAGCTAAATTTCATGTGATTGATGCGGATACTTCTTTCAAGGCGCTACTAGGTCGTCCATGGTTGCATGAATATGGCATTGTCCCGTCAACATTACACCAGTGTATGAAATATCTCAAAGATGGAGAAGAATTCAGGATCTCTGGTGACATTCAGCCTTTCACAGTTCATGAAGCAACAGTTTATGAAGATGCACGATACTTCATGCCAAAGAAGCAAAAGTCTTCAAGTTCTCTCGAAGCCAGAGCATCAAATTCAAAGACTGCAAAGCGACCTGAAAGAGAAGGTGAGAAAAAGCAGGTGGGGAGAAAGAAGGCAGCGCCGACTCTTCCCAAAGCACCGACCATTCCAAAAGAAAAGAAGTATGTACCTCATCTTGGGAGTGACACAGATGAAGATGAGGTTACTCCTACTAAATCTCGGAAAGTATGCCAGTCCACGGATGAATGGAGTAGGCATGTAGAATTTTCAAATGATGATTATGACTACGACTCTATTTATATGAACACGGTGCAAAATGTGTTCTCTAGAAGAATAGACAGCCTATCAATTTCAGATAGTGTACTCGTAGTCACACGTGTTCCCTTGCAACACTTCAAAGAAATCATCTCACGCGAGGTGCATAAGGTTGAAGAACTCGCTACTCTCTATCTGCCTCCCCGTAAAAATGGAACTGTGCCAAAGAATGTGCTATATTCCACGGGAGTTCGTGAAGAGGAGAATCATGACTGGGATTGCATGATCCTCGACTCCGAAGAATTATTTCCTACGAGGCTACCAAGGTTCAATACCAGAAATATTCAAAAAATGCTACGAAAGCAAGTCAATATTCCTACCACCAAGCGACAACTTCGTACAAGTTTGGGCCTCTGGTATGGGAGAAATCCACGTCCACTACGATGGAAGGATACAGATGCATACAAAGGTATCGGATTCATCAAGCGAAAATTCCTCCGGAAAGAGATTTGTCGCGCCATTACATGCATGGAAATCGAATCCGAAGATGATATTGCTGAAGAGGCATATGAGGAGGATGATTATGATGATGAACAGCCCGTAGAAGCCGAACCTGCACCAGAAGAGCTTGAAGATGGTGGCCACTATATGGATGAACTGAAAGAAGTCAACTTGGGAACTGAGGAAGACCCTCGCCCAACCTTTATTAGCTCTCTTCTACCAGAAGATCAAATAGAAGAAATAAAAGAACTTCTCTGTGAATTCAGGGACTGCTTTGCCTGGACATATGCTGAGATGCCTGGCTTATCCCCTGACGTAGCAGTTCACAGATTAGCAATCAAACCGGATGTAACGCCCGTCAAACAAGCTCCAAGAAGAATGAGACTGGAGATTGAAGAACAGGTGATCGCAGAAACAAAGAAGCTCATAGAAGCAGGCTTTATTCGAGAAGAAAAATACGCTGATTGGATTGCAAATATCGTCCCAGTGAAGAAGAAGAACGGGCAAATTCGTGTCTGTATTGACTTTAGGGACCTCAATAAAGCGTGCCCAAAAGACGATTTTCCACTCCCTGTATCCGAACTCCTAGTTGACAACACTTCCAACTACGACATGTTCTCCTTCATGGATGGATCGTCAGGATACAATCAAATCAAGATGGCGCCCGAAGATGAAAAGCATACATCGTTCAGGACACCCATCGGCATTTTCTGCTACACAGTCATGCCCTTTGGCCTGAAGAACGCTGGTGCCACCTACCAGCGGGCGATGACTCACATATTTGATGATTTGATACATCAGAAGGTTGAGTGTTATGTAGATGACCTTGTTGTTAAAAGCCTTGGCCGAGATGATCACTTAAAAGATCTCAGAATAGTATTTGAGAGAATCAGAAAGTTTGATCTGAAGATGAATCCTCTCAAATGTGCTTTTGGGGTCTCTTCCGGCAAATTCCTGGGGTATGTTGTTCGTCATCGAGGAATAGAGATCGACCCCAACAAAATTAAGGCAATCACGGAGATGCCACCGCCAAGAAACCTTCGACAGCTCCGATCATTGCAAGGACAACTGGCTTTCATTCGAAGATTCATATCAAATCTATCGGGTAGGTGCCAGCCATTTTCAAAATTAATGAAAAAAGATGTCCGTTTCAAATGGGACGGAGAATGTCAGGAAGCATTTGACAGCATCAAGAGATATCTGCTGAATCCGCCCATTCTAGCAGCGCCAATTCCGGGGAAGCCTCTTATACTGTATACGGCTGCATTAGAAGAGTCCCTCGGAGCACTATTGGCCCAGAATAATGAAGATGGAAAAGAAAATGCGCTCTACTATATCAGTCGGAGATTGATTGGAGCAGAAAGCCGTTATTCTCCTATTGAAAAGCATTGCCTGGTGCTGATTTTTGCAGTTCAGAAACTCCGCCACTATATGCTATCCCACAAAATCACACTGATTTCAAAGATCGATCCGCTGAAGTTCTTGATGACAAGACCAGCGTTGACAGGTCGCCTAGCCAGGTGGGCAGTATTGTTATTGCAATTTGAAATCATATACATGCCACAGAAGGCGGTGAAAGGACAGGCCTTGGCAGATTTTCTTGCTGCACACCCAATCCCAGCCAATTCTCCGCTAAATGATGATTTGCCCGATGATTTGCAGGTCGAGGAAAATGAAAGGCAACCATTCTGGGAGATGTACTTTGATGGGGCATCGTCGATTAGACCTGTCCGACCTCCAAATATTGCAAGAGCCCGAGCCGGCATCGGTCTCATTTTCGTAAACACCTGAGGGAGGTATAAATGAGATTTTCATTCAGCTTGACTGAACCTCGGACCAATAACGAAGCCGAATATGAAAGCTCTATTAGCAGGGCTGGAGATTGCGATCGATGTCAGAATCCAACATCTCCAAATCTTTGGTGATTCTCAACTTGTAATAAATCAAGTACTTGGAATTTACAAGGTTGGTAAAGTCGAACTAGCCCATTACCACCGACGAGCCCTCGAGCTTCTAAAGCAAGTACCAAATGTCAAAATGGCTCGAGTTCCTCGAGGACAGAATGCTAAAGCAGATTGTCTGGCCAAATTAGCCAAAGAGATGTCGAACATCAACGAGGAGAGTCCTATATTCATCGGGGTTTATACTCGTAGAGTATTGGAACCTGCTCTACTACAATTCCCGAGGGCAGAAGGAATTCCGAATTCAAGTCAGCAGGATGAAACTCCAGTTGACCCTCGGCCTCTCCATCAAATCGTTATGGAGAATTATCCAGAAGAACATCATGTGGCCAAGAGACGTAAAGCTAGTCAAGCTTCAGAATCGTGGTGGCATTGTTTAGATATTGAAGTCGAAAATGATTGGAGACAGCCATTCATTGACTACTTCAAGGAAAATAAACTCCCGACAGAAAAGTCTATGGCCGCACAAATTCGAAAAAGGGCGTTGCGATACGCATTTGTCAATGATACGTTATACAGACGAGCCTTTGATCAAATGTGGCTAAGGTGCCTAGGGACCAAGGAAGCTGAAAAAGTGGTGACAGAAATCCACGAGGGGCTTTGCGGAGCACATCAGTCAGGTCCCAAAATGGCCACTAAAATTAAGAGAACTGGTTACTATTGGCCAACTATGGTTAGAGACTGTATTGACCACGCAAAGAGGTGCCACGAATGTCAAATTCACGGTGATGTTATACATCAACCGCCAAATCCTCTACACCCAACAATAGCTTCTTGGCCATTTGAATGTTGGGGCACAGACATAATTGGGCCAATAGATCCGCCATCATCAGCGGGACACCGTTTCATTCTGGCAGCGACGGATTACTTTTCCAAGTGGGCAGAAGCAGCTCCATTCAGAGAGGTCACATCCGAGCATGTGATCAATTTCTTTACCCATAATGTCGTCTACAGATTCGGTGTGCCGCGCCGTATAATCTCAGACAATGGTGCTGCATTCAAAAGTACAAAAATCTACAAGTTCGTTGATCGGCACAAAATCGATTGGCGATATTCCTCTATATACAATCCAAGGGCAAATGGATTGGCGGAAGCCTTCAACAAGACGCTAGTGAAATTGTTGAAGAAGATTCTCACCAAAAACAAAAGAGAATGGCATACGAAGATGGCAGAAGCACTGTGGGCATACCGTACAACGTACAAGACGCCAACAAAAGCCACTCCTTATTCTCTAGTGTTCGGTGTTGAAGCCGTATTACCATTGGAGATTGAACTACCATCACTCCGGGTAGCAATTCAAAATGAGCTTACTCAAGAACAAAATGCCCGCCTCTCGAATGGAGGAGCTCGACGCACTTGATGAACGCAGGTTACAAGCCCAACAAAATTTGGAAATCTACCGGGCAAGAGAATGACAAAATCTTTTGATCGAATGGTGCGTCCTCGATCATTTCAAAGAAGGGGAACTGGTCCTGGTGCTGAGAAGACCAATCATCCCACACCGAAAAATTGGTGGCAAATTCGTATCCAATTGGGAAGGCCCCTTCGTCATCGAGAAAGTGTACCAAGGAGGAGCATATCAGTTTGATCGATCTGAACGGTCAGAGGCCTATGCCGCCTATAAACGGTCGACATTTAAAGAAATATCATGCTTGAAAAAATTCCATAACTAATGTATTTTGTGATGAACAATATTTTATATACATAGTTGTCAATGCATGCTTATATTTTGAAATTCTCTTGTGTAGCAAGAACGCATTTCAAAATCCCCCATCAGACTGGGGGCATTTTAAATATTTATTTGGGTCGACATCGCGCTGCGTGCCGAGATCCCCAAATAAATATTTAAAATCTCAAAGAAACAAAGCCTATCCAAAATGTCCCTGCGAGACAGGGGGCATTTTAAATATTCATTTGAGTCGACATCGTGCTGTACGCCGAGATCCCCAAATGAATATTTAAAATCTCATATTCAAAATCTATTTCATTCTGAAATATCCCTGTGAGACAGGGGGCATTTTAAATATTTATTCGGGTCGACATCGCGCTGCATGCCGAGATCCCCGAATAAATATTTAAAATTATCAATTCAGATATTCTTTTGTGCTAAAGAATATAAATATTTGTTTTCCAAAGTATTGCAGGTGATCTTTCAAGAGTTAGAGACACCGTCTTCTCCAACAAACAAAGACTCAAAAGTCAAGAAAGAGACTTTTGTGGCTACACACTCTACAAAATTGAGCCGGAAAAGCTTGAAGTCTTTCAACAGCCTGAAGCTTAAGGTTCGAATGGGAGTAAAAGGTCGGATCCAACACGCCCAAATATGGCCGGATCACTGGCAGCTCTGTCTACTCAACACGCCACAAGAAAGGCCGTAGTAGCGGAACCCCCACTTCGTCAACCCGTCAGTAAGGACTGTAGGAAGTACGAAGGCGAATTTGACTCGACAAGTTCAAGTGATCGTAGTCTACAAAATTCTCCTAAATGACTGGAGAATCAAAGTTTCAGTGGAAGGATGAGTCTCGAACAACCACTGAATGTTCGTAGGCTACACAATCTGCAACCACGAAGGATGACTCCAAATCTACCAACTTCAGCAAAATCAGTATTGGGGAGCGCAATTCCCATAGCTCAAGTCTGAAGTTTGAATGGGTGTAAGAGGTCGGATCCAACAAGCCCAAATATGGCCGGATCGCTGGCAGCTCCGTCTACTCAACAAGCCATAAGAAAGGCCGTAGTAGAGGAACCCCCATCTCAGCAACCAGAGGACGAAGAGTTATCAAATTCTAGCTCTCCCGATCTGACGAACTCAAGTGATTCAGATTAAAGTCTTCCCAAGTGGCTAAGGATCAATATACTACCTACGTTCGGTACTATCAATTGAACCCAAAACCTGCAAATCCTTCAACAAATCCGTAAAGCACAAAGCGAGGATCGAAGGAATTTTTCTTCAACAAGTCCGCCAAAGCACAAAGCAAAGGACCGAAGAGAACTATCCCAAAGTTCGTGAAAAGCCCAAGGATGAACTAAGAGGATTCTGTCATCAACAAGTCCGTTACGCATAAAGCTCTGGACCGATGACTTTTCGCCACCGACCTAATGCAAACCTGAGGGTTTAGGTCATCGGCATCTACTCCTTCAACAAGCCCGCCAAAGCTAGAAGCATAGGGCCGAAGGTACAAAAACCACCTGACAAGTCAACAAAGACAAATCAGATAATCCTCCATTAATGTCCGCAGCATAAAGCACAGGACAAAAGAAATCAGTATCTCAATTATCTATTGGTACATCCAAGAGATCCATGAAGAAAGATAATCTTAGTGTGACATCCAAGCAAATTTTTTGAGATCCACTAAAAGAAATCCCTTGTGTGACATCTAGAGTAAATATCTAGAGATCCACAAGGTCAATCAGCTTACAACAAATGTGATTCGCTCTAATCGCGTACCACATTTGTTGGGGGGCATTTGTTGACCTCTGGATCAAACCCAAAAGAGCAAAAAGAAAGAAAACCAAAAAATCAACGTGCATACCTGCTGTAATCGTCGGATCCTCAAAATCTTCCCGAAATCCCGCCGAATTTCTGTTCAAGCGGCGCCGTTCCTAGAATCCTGCGCGAAATCTGCGATCTTACCTCGAACGAGCGCCCAAGTCGCCTTCAAATACCGACCCAAAGCCCTCGTTCGATTCGCTGCTCTCGACTCTGCTTCCACACGACACCCTCTCACTCTCCCACGCTCACGGTCTCTTCTCCCGTTCGAACGGCTCTCTCCCACGATACTCCCCAACCCGTCGCTTGCTCCCGTCGACCCCATCTCCACTGTGTCCCTCCATTCGCACTCCAGCCGAACCACCTTCCCTCTCCTCCGATCTCCCCTCCTGTAGCCGACTCCTGCTCCCGACCGTGAGCCCGATTCTCACGAACAGAGAGAGAGAGAGAGAGAGAGAGAGAGACCGAGAGCTCTTACCTAGCCGGCGCCTCCTTTACCCAAGCTCCCTCCTTCGGCTTCACCTCCCCAGCCGATCCTCTCTGCCTTAGCCGAAGTCCCTCTGCCCGACCCCTTTTACCCTATTTATTGTGTATAACCGAGCTCTAATCCCTCTCTCTCTATGCTAATTGATTATAACTAATTACTATTGGTTATAATTAATTATTTAATATTTATAGTTAATTAATATTAGTTATAATTACTCAGAATTAATTATAAGTAATATTAATTATGATTTAGATAATTAATTATAGCTAGCTATAATTAGTTATTATTTAATTATAATTATTTGAAATTAGTTATAAATATTTATAATTAATTCTAAATAATTATATTTAATATATTAATATCAATTATAATAGACTATGGTTAATTATAGTTAGAAATTATTAACTATAATTAATTTTAGTTAATTATAATTGATTATTACATTGATCCACGCGTCATCGCCACCCTACGCAAATTTTAAATTTTCTTTAAAAAAAAAAAAAGGTTCTTTTATCGATGCTTGCAACGGGCCGGCAAACCCCCGAGGCGCTCACGTAGCGTTTAGGGTGGGAAACCGGTGCGAGGCTCGCGACGATTTAAGAATCCCCCTTCAAAGCTTGCAACGAGCCGGCAAACCCCCGAGGCGCTCAAGTAGCGTTTAGGGTGGGAAACCGGTGCGACGCTTGCGGCGAAGGGGATAAAAAAATATATGTTCTTTATTTTCATATAAGTACTCTCGAACGCCCACGTGGTGCAGAGGGGGGAAATCTGTGTTCTTTCTGACGCCTGTTTCCTTCTTATAATCAACAAACAAAAAAACCCTTAAATGCTCACGTAGCAGGCAAGGATAAAAAATTTTTCATTCGCGACCGCGGTGTCATTTTTGACACCTACCTGAAGCGCTCACGTAGCGTCGATGGGAATGGTTGCCTCTTGGGTTTTCCCCTAAACGGGGGAGACGCCGGGAGGCTGCCGAAATTTGGATTGAAAATCCAAGGACTTGAACAAAGATCCGGACTTGAACTTGGTTGGACCAAATCTACTTAATTAAACTCAAATCTTAAATGAACCATAAAAGAATTGAACTTCAACTGAAATTCAATCAAAATTGAACTCGAACTTGAACAAGACATGGACCCAAGAGAACTTTGATGTGAACTTATAAACTTGAACTATAATAAGACTTGACTTTGAATCTCATACGATTCAAAAGAGCCATTTGAACTCAAAAGGACTTGAGTTGGACCATAGGAGACAAGGCTCGAACTTTATGAGACAGCATGGAACTCATTTCTAAATCAAGTGATCAATGATCTTAAAATCAAACTTGAATCAAGCAATAAGTATTGGACCCAAGTGAATAAATACAAAGGTTGTACTTGAACTCAAAATGAATAGAAGATTCATATTGAAGCTTCGTCGAACATTTACTTGGACTTGGACAAGATTTGTGCACTCAAACAAACATAGATGAACAAATGAACCTGTGATACAATTTGTTTTCAAACAAAGGATCACACACAAAGTCATTACAAGCCTTGGTGGCAATGATCCAAAGCATTCAAATGAACCAAGTGTTCGTATACAATAGCTCAAATTGATCTCATGCTTGAACTTTACAAGCTTTGAACTTAAAAAAAATGAGCATGAATTGAACTCAATTTGGACTTGGGACCTTGAGTTAATCAAATTTAAGATATCATATGATTTGATATATATTCAAATGAACACCAATAGAAGAGCAACAATGAATTCAATTTGGAAAATGAGCAAGATGTGAATGGAATTATTATTTCAATACAAGTGCTAATCAAGAAGTATGATTCATTCAAATCTCATACATGCAAAGTCCTTGGTGGGGTTAAGGAAAATTCCTACATCTTGTTAATCAACACTTACAAATAATGAAGATTGAAAGGGGTATGTGGTTGACTGAAGGAAAATATCAACGGTACAAGTTCATCACACGAATAGCAAGTTATTTTCAAGGGAGACACAAATCCAGTGCAATAATTCAATATTTAAGGGATCACATCAAATGAAAATACAAACGTTTGTGAGTAGAAAAAGAGATCTGCAATACATACAATCTTTCTACGAATACGGATGTATGTATAACATGTCATTTATGGGTAGATGCAAAAAGACTACAGTAAATGCAGTATCCTGTAGTCAACTTCAGTCTAAGGATAAATACATCTACCTACCTACATGCAGCAGTAGCAGATGCACTGAAAAGACCAAAGACCACAACAAAATGCATGGAGGATACGACAAGTGCAAGCTCCTACGACCCCAAGGCAGGAGATTAGTTAGTGCACTACGATCTACCTGTAGAAAGCAACGAGTAGTGCACGATAGTCTACCTGTACGAAGCAGCAAACCACTCTATTCAGAAGCTGCTACACCACGCCACCGGATCTGCAACATTCGTACAAGCAGACAGAAGGCGTCTACAATTATTTCAAAGTACCCCCCTGCACGTGCACTATAAATTGTATACACATAGATACACTAAAGAGGGGAAATATATTCTCAACCCGCATGGGCCCCGGCGAGCGTGTTATTGGTACACACGTGACGTCTAGGGATGCTACGCGGGCTAACAAGTGAATTCTTGTTCGAACCCGATCCTCCTATACGGATTAATAGGAGTCGACAAGGTTCGAACTCTCAAACAAATACACGGTTGAGAGGACCAGTATATTTGTTTTAATACATTCATATCAGGCCTCCAAAGCCTTTAATCAAAAGAATTCACTAACAAGGGCACGAAGCCTACTAAACCCGATCCTCTGTCGACAGCCCGATAGAGTTGACAAGGTTCAATCCATAAAAAGAAATGACCCCCAAACACCCCGATGATGGCCGTGTTGAATGCAGATCTCAACCGGAGGGGTTCCCAATCAAATATCTCTCAAATATCCAAAGTCCATTAGAAACACTTTCAAGCTCCACCCAAAATCCCAGAAAAATCCAAAAAATCTCAAAATCCCAAAATTCCAAAAAATTTAAATTGAAATCCATCAAAAACTTAAAGCAAAATCCATTCGCCCTCCGCAACAGTTTGTCGAGGCGGACAAATTCAAATTTACTTCAGCTTACAAAAGAGCCGAATGCCTAGTCGAAAATATCACTAGGATCCATTCTCAAAAAAGTCTATTGCTAGTAAGGACGTGGTACGTGTCCTCTAACCGGCAGTTTTGCCGCCAAATGGCACTGCAGGTAAACGGTTATGACCCGGGGCCCTCTGAACCGAGTGGTTTTGCCGCCAAATGGCACCACAGATAGCGGTTATGGCCAGAGCCGATACGCTCCTTAATGGCGTTAAATCCTTGAGATATGAATCAATAGGATATGATCGATAGGGCACAAAGCCCTCTGTAAGCTAAGGTGGGATTTAAATTTATCCCCTTAGACAAACACCAACCCCGGTCTACAAGGTCTCCTTGGACGAAACAACCCATGGCTGCCGACAAGGATCCTTCTGTCAGGTTGGGTCGACTACCTCCTCTGACTAAGTAGACCAGGGACCACGATGACCCGGGACGACGGAACCATGGGATCTTGATCGGGCCCATCATCCATTCCCCCACCATCCGCTTTAAGTGCTAGATGGTGAAATTTCTATTTTTGAATATTAAATTCCCAAACTTCCAAACATTCCCAAATCCAAATCCAATTCTCCAATATCCAAACCCATTGCTGCTACTATATGCCATATAACATGTATTTCTACACATATCTGATTGACGACTAGCCTTAATCGAAAGTTCTCTCTCGTGATCGGGAGGGGTAATTAACTATAGGGGCTTGCGCCTATAGGAAACCAGAACTCAGATCATAAAGTCCTCGCAAAATGAGGGCGAAATCTCTGGGTAGTGTCTTATCTACAAACCCATCTGCCTTCCAAAATTTACCTCGGAACTTAGTTCGTTAAAACTCCCTCGCCGAATAAGAAAAAGCGAGTGGAGGCCGGGGCCGAATTTTCGGAGCCCACATTTTTATGTGTACATACCAAATACTTTTTAAGTTAAAAATTGCTCTTAAAAGTAAACATTGTGTTTTCGTAGATATGCTTCTAAATTCTAATAAAAGGGGTGCAAGTAGTTAATACTATCAGATGATAATTCTTTGTAACTATTGATGTTAGCTTTATTGAGTACCCCCATTTCTTTTATAAAAAATACCCTTAGGGAATAACATTATAGAGGAGCATAATTTTTGAGAAACTATCAGTTTCTTTAATTAACTCTAACATAAATAAGAGTATGAAAACTAGTGGAAAGCACACTAAATGCAAATTCTTCATGTATGTTTTATCAAAAGAAGGGGGAGAAATACTGCAAATGAATTATCATCCTCAACTAGAACTTCAGGTTTATATAAGATATAAATTCTGTAAAAGTACTACTGTCCCAATTATTTTTTAAGCAAATATTCTATCCGATTTACGGAGGGATGATGTACTTCTCAAGGTAATATTTCTTCGGCATCTATTCTATCTTTTTTAAATGAGAATTTGACTTTTAATAGGACACAATGGAGAAAAAGGATTCATGTAGCCGACCCCACGTAGTGGGATAAAGGCTTGATGTTGTTGTTGTTGTGTTGTTGTATCTATTCTATCTTTTAATTTTGTCATTCTTGTTGCATTTAGAAAGGAAACATGAACATATACCAAATTCCTCGTTGCAAAATACCTATCATATGGAAATATATCAAAAAACCATAGGACATTTGTGTCTAGGGTGTCTAGGATTTCTAATTTGTTTATTTTAAGTACTGTTCAGATGCATTAGATGATTCAAATTGGAAATTAGTAGTGATGGAAGAAATGAATGCTCTAAAAAGGAATTATACATGGATTATTCTTGATCTACAGAAAGGCAAGAAGACAGTTGTATGCAAATGGGTATTTGCAATAAAATGCAAAGTTGATGGAAGCCTGAAAAGATATAAAGTGAGTTTTGTGACTTGATGCTTCACTTAGATCCATGGTATAAACTACCAAAAGACCTTCACCCCTATTGGCAAAATCAACTCCATCAGAATACTTTTATTTCTTACAGTAAACTACAATTGATTATTTTATCAACTCAATTATAAGAACACATTTCTTATTGGAGACTTGCAAGAAGAGTAATACCTGAGTCCTTAAAGGAGAAAGTATGCAAGTTGAAGAAAAAATTATATAGATTGAAGCAATCTCCTAGAGCTCGGTATGAAAGATTTGGCTGGCACTTTGATTAGAAAACATAATTTTCAACAAAATCAAGCAGACACTTTGTTCTTCATGCATTCTGTTGAAGGAAAAATAATCATCTTTATTGTTTATGTTAATGATATAATCATAATTGAAGATGATTTCATTAAAATTAGTAACTAAAAGAAAAAAGCTTGAGGTTGAACGTGATATCAAAGGTCTATGAAAGCTTATGTACAGCAATGTTATGGAGTTTACCTGATTAAGGGAAGGTATTTTTATCAACTAACGCAAATATTTTCTTGATATTTGAAGACAAAAGATTAAGGGAAGATTTTCTTAATATTATTTTGAAGACTAAAAAGATGCAAGATGAGTGGAGAATGGGCAAATTATTGCGTCCAGTCACCGGACGCGGAAAATAGGTTCGGACATCCAATAAAAATTTGCCACGTCACTTGCGCTTTTGACTTGCGCTTTAGTTGCGCTTTGACTGCGTTTTACCTGCGCTTTTGACTGCGCTTTGACCTGCGCTTTACCTACGCTTTACCTGCACTTTACCTGCGCTTTACATGCCCTTTTGACGCGCTTAATTTAAAATAATATTTTATTAATATCCGGACCTATCTCCGCGTCCAGTGACTGGATGCAATAATTTGCCGTGGAGAATGTATGTGTAATTCCAATTTTTAAAAATAAAGGTGATGCACAAGATTATGAGAATTATAAAGGAATTAAGTTAATGTGTCATACTTTAAAACTGTGGGAGAGGATTATGGAGCATAGGTTGTGGCGTGACATTAATGTTTCTCAAAATCAATTCGGATTCATGCCAAGTAGGTCTACTAAGGAAGCTATGCACTTATTGAGAGGTTTGATGGAGAAGTATAGAAATAATAAGGAAGATCTACATATGATTTTTATTGATTTAGAAAAAAAACATATGATAAAGTTTCAAGAGAAGTGCTATGAAGAGTTCTACATAAGAAATGGGTTAATAATGCTTATATTCAAGTTATTAAGGATATGTATGCAAGAGTTGTTACTTGTGTTCAAACGCAAGGTGGTTTGACCAAGTATTTTCCTATTTCAGTTAGATTACATCAAGGATTAGCCTTAAGACCATATATTTTTGCTTTAGTCATGGATGTTCTCACTAGACATTTGCAAGAGGTTGTACCCTAGTATGCTTTTTTCTAATGATATTCTTCTTCTTGATAGGGCTACAGAGGGAGCTGAAGGTAAACTTGAATTATGTAGGTCAACCTTACATTCTAAAGGCTTTCGTTTTAGTAGATCTAAAACTGAATATATTGAGTGTAATTTTAGTAATAATAGATCTAGTGGGAGGATTGTGACTTTGGAGATCAAGTCATTAATAAGAGCACGTGTTTTAGATATATTGTTCAAAGTGATGGTGAAATAGATAGGGATATTATTAGTAGAATACAAGGTGGATGGCTGAAGTGGATGAATGCATCGGGCTTGTGTGATAGAAAAGTCCCTTTCGAACTTAAGGGAAAATTCTATAAGATGGTAGTGAGACTTGCAATGCTTTATGGTGCTGAATGTTAGCCATTAAAAGAGAAGCATAATATTAAGTTAAGTGTTGCAGAGATGAGGATGTTCAGGTGGATGAGTGGATTTACTCTTAAAGACAAGATTCAAAATGAGCATGTATGTGAAAAGGTTGGAGTAGATGGTTTGACCACATAAAACGGTGGCCTTCCGATGACATGGTTAGAAAAGTAGATGTATTAGATTTTATTTATGTTTGGAAAGGTAGAGGTAGACCTAAAAGGACTTCGTTAAAAAATATTAGAAATGATCTTTCTTTATTAGATTTAGATGAGAAATTGATCCTTAACAGGACACAATGGAGAAAAACGATTCATGTAGCCGACTCCACATAGTGGGATAAAGGCTTGTTGTTGTTGTAACACAAATATTTTCTTGACTTACTCAAAGAAATAGGGATGATTGGTTGTAAAGCCGCATAACTTCAATTGAGCCCAACTCAAAATTAAAACAAACTATTAAAACTAAAGTGGTGGATCATAAACCTTATAAAAAATTAGTTGAGGGATTAATCTACTTATGATGTAGGACTACAATGCTAAAAATAATTTGATAAGAACTTGCACGACTTATTGATTAGAATAATAATGATTAGACTATTAGCAAATAAAAACGATAAAATAAAACGTAAGAGCGGTCACTTCCGTTTAGGCTAAGTTGCACAATAAGAGTTTTGAATTATTAAAATAACAAAGAAAATCAACGACATGCAAATATATGCTTTAAAAAAAATCCCTTATTTAACAATAAGATTAGAAATAAATGAATTGCACTCAATCCCTACATTTACTAAGCTCGGCATAATTAGGCGAACACGATCTTCATGAATTAAATCAAATCACAAGAGATAGGGTTAGACTAAGGAAATACAAGAGGAGGAAGATTGGGAGACCTTCGTTAAGGTTCGGATGTAATCCTCCACTGTACGGCACCAAGTTGTTCTTTAATAGCCTCGACCAGGGTGTCCAGGATGCTCTCTACGTACTCTTCTACGGTGTGATCGATGCGTGAGTTGATGTCGAAAAAGGTCGAGTAAAGAATGCAAACACGGCCTTGTTCGTCGTAGGAGAGACCGTAATCAACATCCGAATCAGCCATGCATGTCCTTTGAGGTTGGGATGTTGGCAACGATCGTTGAGGCTTCCCTTGAAGACTCCTCTTGAGATGGAGGAGATAATCTAGAGAAATCAAGAGGAAAACAAGGAGAATAGGTGGCCGACCAAGGATGTGGGCTTGGGTGAGAGTTTTGGTTCAGATTTTGGGAGAGGAGATGAAGGGAAATCTAATTCAGCACTTCCTAATTATCTTCTTAATTGAAAATAATTAAAGGAAGGTGAAAGATCAAGAGGGGGGCGGCGGCAAGAGAGGTGGGGTGCGGTGGATTTACTTCCAAGTGGAGTTCCTTTATTGGAAAGAAATTAAATAGGTGGGGCTAGGGGAGGATTTGGCCAAGGTGAAAAGGAAAGAGTTTGATTTGTTTCCAAAGTGGGGATTTGGGTTTTAGGAAACAATTCCTAAATTTCCCCTATAGGGGCTGGTGGCATCAAGGGCTAGGTGGGAGAAGTTTGGGAAGTTTTTTAATGCTTCTTTAGATTAGGGGAATTAAATTAAAGATGAGAGATCTCATCCTTATTTAATTTAAATTCAAAATAAACAAGGATTTGGAAACTTTCCTAAATAATTTTTCTTAAATTAGGAAAAAAATTTCAAAATTCAAACTAATTTGAAATTAAGCTTCCCAAATTAAGGTGAATTATTTATGGAAGGTATTTAAAGAGGGGAATTTGAATTTGGGAGGGGAAGAGAGGGGGGAGAAGGCCGGCGGATTGGTTGGGATTGGAGGGGATTTTGGTGGGGGTGATGGGGATGAAGTTGGTCGGTGGTTTGGGTAGGAGGGGTTACGTGGTGGTGGTGGAGGGAAGTTAGTGGTCGGCGGAGAGGATTGGGAGAACATTGGCCGGCAGCTAGGGGATGGAAGAAGGGGGTAATGAGAAGTCAAAACTCAAAATATAAGGAACAATGAACCCGGTCGTCTCCAAGGTTGGTGGGTGATCTGATTTCCCTCTCCTAGGATTTCTCTCTCAAATGCTCATAAGATCTCACAAAGAAATCAAAACGGAAGAAAATTTATCATTCATTCATTAACTTCAAAAGAAGAACAATAGGGCTATAAATAGCCTTATACAACGACTCCAGAAAAATAAAAGGATGGCCAATCCCCTAGGGTTTACATACGACCTCCCTTAATAAAAGGGTTAAATGGAAAAGTAAGGAACACATAAATAATAAAAGCTATATAACATAATAAGGAAAAATAAATACATCATAGGACTAAAAAATACATAGACTCGATCGTGGCCGTAAATCGACGGAAACGCCTCTGACATACTTTCCATGCTCTGATGTCCCCATCATTCTCCCGGGGTGGGAGAAAACTTGACTCCATCGAGTAAGTATCTCTGGCACTCGTAAATCTCCAATGCGTCGGGGTCAATTTGCTATAGCTCCTCACGATCCAGTCATGCATCCTCTGACTCGGGCTTGCCTCTCCACCTGATCACGTACCTTCGTCGTCCACCTTCCTTTGTGGAGATGATGTCATCACTTGAGTCGAGTCCATCTTTTCTGCCATGGGTGATTTGGGAATATTTGATTGTGGAGATGGGTTTGGGTTCTAACATGGTGGGGTCACACAAGGCTGCTGTATGAGTTGATTTGGTGGGTTGAAATCAGAACCTTCATATGCAACTAGATCTTCTATGTTAAAGGAGGGATTAATGTTGAATTATGCAGGCAGATCTACTACATAAGCATTATCATTGATTTTCTTAAGTATTTTGAATGGTCCAGCACTCTTAGTATGCAGCTTCTTAACTGTTTCCTGCGGGAACCGTTTCAGATGAATTTGCACCATCACAAAGTCACCAACCTCAAAGTTTTAAATTTTCGTTTCAAATCCGCATATAGTTTGTAATCATTATTGCTCTTTTTAATTTGTCATGCAATTTCTTTATTAAGTTCATGCAAATGTGATGCAAATGATGATGCAGACTCAGAAATCCTATACCTATAACACATGGGTATAAGGTCTAGCGACTGTCTAGGTTTTAACCTGTAAACAATTTCGGAAGGACTTAAGCCAGTGGTTCGATTTACAGAATTATTATATCAAACTCAACAGTTTGGAGAATGGAATCTCAATCCTTAATATGCTCACCAACCAAAGATTGCAACAGATTACCCAAACTCCTATTGACTTCCTCGGTCTGACCATCAGTCTGTGGGTGAAAGTCGTTGGAAAATTGCAATTTAGTGCCCATTTTTATCAAAAGGGTTTTCCAAAAATAGCTAGTGAATTTCACATGCCGATCCGATATGATTGTTTTGGGTAAACCATGTAAGTGGACGACCTCATTGAAATAGAGCTTGGCAATGTGAGAGGCGTCAGATGTTTTAGAGCAAGATAGAAAATGAGTCATTTTGGAAAACCGATCTACAACACAAATGAAGTCGTTCCTACGGATCGTCTTGGGTAGGCCTAAGATAAAGTCCATGCTAACGTCCTGCCAATGACAAGTAGGAACATGCAGAGGAGTGTACAGACCCGTGTTTTGTTTGCGTTGCTTGGTCAGTTGGCAGGTGTGACACCTATTGACCATCCGATCGACATCTCTCTTCAAGTTAGGCCAATAAAAATGGTACTCCATGACTTCAATAGTTTTGTCCCAACCGAAGTGCCCAGCGAAGCCTCTGGCGAGGATTTCCCAGACTCTAAATTCCCTAAGGGAGGTGCTAGGGATGCAAAGCTTTTGGGCTTTGAAAAGATACCCATCCTCCAAAAAGAAATCGTCCACAATGCGCGTGCTGCCTGTGGACAAGATAGAGTAGGTCTCCTTGAAGTCGGGGCATTCCAAATAGTCCCACTTTATTTGGTCAAATCCCACGACTTCTGCTCTCATCTCAGTGGTAGTCATCATATGCCGACTGAGAGCGTCGACAACTTTATTCTCAACTCCCGCCTTATGTCTGAGGGTATAAGTATACCCTTGAAGGAACTCTACCCAACGACCGTGGTGTGCATTTAACCTCTTTTGAGAGTTGATATAACGCAGAGCTTCTTGATCCAAGAAAATGATGAACTCTTGCAGGAGCAAGTAGTGTCGCCAATAACAAAGAGATTGGACCACGGCGTAAAATTCCTTGTTGTACGTGGAATAACGATGTTGAATATCATTTAGCTTTTCACTGAAATAGGCTACTGGATGACCTTCCTGGGAGAGGACTCCTCTAATTCCGACCCCCGAAGCGTCGCATGTTACATCGAAGACTTTGAAGAAATCATGAAGTCTCATCACTAGGGCTTCCACCATCTTTTTCTTAATCTCATCAAAAGCTCTGATGGCCGTCGGGGTCCTGTGGAAATCACCATTTTTTAAGCAATCAGTGATAGGAGATATGATAGTATTAAAGTTTTGAATGAATCTCCTATAGAAGGTGGCTACTCCGTTGAAGTTGCGGACTTCTCGGATGTTCTGAGGGACAGACCATTCAACAATGGCCCTCACCTTCTCTGGGTCTGCTGAGACCCATTGGGCTGATATGATGAAACCCAAAAAGATAACACGATCTACAAGAAAGGTACATGATTGGTGTATAGTTGTTCCTTCCTTAAGACCTCACAAACTTGCCTTAAGTGGTCTAAGTGCTGGCTCACGGATTGACTGTAAATAAGAATGTCGTCAAAGTAGACGACGAAAAACTTTCCCATAAATGGGTGCAGCACTTGAGTCATGATCCTCATGAAAGTACTCGGGGTGTTACTTAACCCAAAAGGCATGACTAATCACTCATAGAGACCATCCTTGATCTTAAAGGTAGCTTTTCACTCATCTCCGGGTTGGATCCGGAGATGGTGGTATCCACTCTTGAGATCAATTTTGGAGAATAGAGTGACACCCGTCATCATATCGAGCATATCGTCCAACCTCGGAATAGGGAAACAATATTTGACGGTGATTTTGTTGATGCCACGACTATCCACACACATTCTCCAAGATCCATCATTCTTCGGAGTAAGAAGAGCCAGCACCGCGCAGGGACTAAGACTCTCCTTAATGAAGCCACGCTACATTAACTCATCCACCTGCTTCTTAAGTTTGGCATGTTCCGTGGGGTTCATGCAATAGTGTGGTAGGTTCTAGAGGGAGGCTCCAGGGACGAAGTCTATGGCATGCTGAATGTCTCTAAGTGGGATAACTGATCTAGGAGATCATCGAGGAAGACATCAGCATACTGTCCCAGAATGGCTTGGAATTCTTGAGGAATACGTTCGTCAGATTCGGCGGGAATCTCACGACCCGCTAAGGCGTATAGAGGTGCGCCTTGAGCAACCTCAGAGTCCAAAACCTTGGCGGTGACTAGGTTTAGTCCTTTCTTGAATTTAATAGGGTTGGATTTTGAGTCATCCGTAACCCGAGGCTGTGATGGCAAAAGCTTAATCTTTTTGCCCGCATGTTTGAACTCGCAGGTGTTCGAAGGTCCAAAAATATGGACATCATTATCATAGATTCAAGGGCGACCCAAAAGGATTTGTCCAACATTCATAATCAGTACATCGCACCAAACATTCTCCTTATAGTCGACAAAGGAGATAGGTATGATGCTTCGTTCTTTCACCTCCAAGGCAGTGAAGTTGACCCACGCTACCTTATACAGGTTGGGGTGAGGAACGGCAGAAAGACCCAATTTGGATACCATGCTAGAAGAAACAACATTTATGCAGCTACCACTATTCATGATGACCTTATAGTTCTTGTCTTTGATTTTGGTGTAGGTGTGAAAAATCGCGGTCCTACGCCAGTCATCAGTGGGAATCGGGTGTGATAACGCACATCTCACCATGTAGATGAGAGATGTATCCAATTTTTAAGGCAATGGAGGACCGTAGTGTCGTCATCCTCCTCCAAGAATTCGCCTTTATCCTCAACCTGGTGGATCTGATCAACCTCGGGCTCGAGATCGTCCTCAGTAACCTTATAGGGACTGAAGCACTGAGAAGCGATATGCCTATACCCCGGGCATCGACAACACTGTCACGGGACTGGACCGAAAGGTATATGGGGTGAGACCGTGAGAGTTTTAGTCCTAAAATCAGATCGAGGTGCAGGAAGACCCGTGGGTGGTCGGGTCGTGCTCCCAGAAGTGGGTCGGGCAGCAAGAGTGTGGGGAGTGGAACTACCGGACGGTATGTAGGAGGGCCTAGAGTCATGTGAGCGGCTAGGGTGTTGGGAACGGGTCTCCTCTAAATCAAGTACAAGACTATAGGCATTCTCCATGGTAGTGACGTTCTGGGCAAACAACTCGTTGCGAAGATCCTCTCGCAACCCGGTACGAAACATAGACAAGATCTGTGCGGGGGTGGTAGAGGTCTCCCCTTTGCAGCGAATCAAGTAATCATCGAAGGAAGTGATGTATTCCTTGACAGGTTTGTTGCCCTGGGTCAGCCTATTCCACCTATCCAACAACCTAGGGAAGTACGAGGGGGGCAAGTACTTCTGCTTAAGTTCGTGCTTCATAGATGGCCAATCAGTGATGTGATAGTCGTTCCTGGCTTCCTTAAGGCTCTCTAAGTTCGCCCAAAACTAGCTCGCCCTACTCGTGAGTTTCGTCTCCCCAAAACTAACTTTCCTAGCCTCCGAAATATTATGCCACTTAAAGAAGCTGTCCATAGCTTTGATCCAGTCCAGGAAAAGTTGGGGGTCAAGAGTGCCATCAAAGGTAGGAGCGTCAATTTTAATATTTTTCATAAGTGGTATATCAGTATCATGACGTGGGTCATGTCCATAGTGGGGAACTCAATGATTGGCACAATGTTGCCTCTCATCTGGGTAGGTGTCATCCCCATACATAGAAGGTGGTCTAGATGGGGTGTAGGGGGTAGGATGCTCTCTCGCTCGCTCAAGTGTGCAAATTGCTCAGTGGTGTCTCTTTAAAGCTCGGCTAGGTCGGCTTGGTTCTCTTTGAGTTGCTGGCTAATATTGTTCATTTGGCCTACAAACAAATCTAAAGTCCTACCAAGTTGTTCTGGGTCCATTGAAGTTCACCACAGGACACCTACGTGATTAGGATGCAAATGACAACAAATTATATGATTAAAGCACACTTATGCTGTGCAAAATGAGTACAAGAAAAGTAAGGACATCAACCTATCAAGTTCTAAATGAAACAAATACAATGATGGAATGAATAACAAAGTAAAATGATAAAAGAGAACTCTACGATGGATTCTAATACATGTAATAACAACATATCATGCTCTGATACCTTATGATGTAGGACTACAATGCTAAAAGCAATTTGATAAGAACTTGCACGACTTATTGATTAGAATAATAATGATTAGACTATTAGCAAATAAAAATGACAAAATAAAACGTAAGAGCGGTCACTTCCCTTTAGGCTAAGTTGCACAATAAGAGCTTTGAATTATCAAAATAACAAAGAAAATCAACGACATGCAAATATAGTAGCTTTCAACAAAAATCCCTAATCTAACAATAAGATTAGAAACAAATGAAGTGCACTTAATCCCTACATTTACTAAGCTCGGCAGAGTTAGGCGAACACGATCTTCAAGAATTAAATCAAATCACAAGAGATTGGGTTAGACTAAGGAAATACAAGAGAAGGAAGATTGGGAGACCTTCATCAAAGCTCGGATGTAATCCTCTACTATATGGCACCAAGTTGTTCTTCAATAGCCTCGACCAGGTTGTCCAGGATGTGCTCTACGTACTCTTCTACGGTGTGATCAATGCACGGGTTGACTTCGAAAAAGGTCGAGTGAAGAATGCAAACACGGGCTTGTTCGTCGTAGGGACCGTAATCATGATCCGGATCAGCCATGCATGTCCTTTGAGATTGAGATGTTGGCGACGATCGTTGAGGCTTCCCTTGAAGACTCCTCTTGAGATGGAGGAGATAATCTAGAGAAATCAAGAGGAAAACAAGGAGAATAGGTGGCCGGCCAAGGATGTGGGCTAGGGTGAGAGGCTATGGGAGGATTCGGCCAAGGGGAAAAGGGAAGAGTTTGATTTGTTTCCAAAGTGGGGATTTGGGTTTTAGGAAACAATTCCTAAATTTCCCCTATAGGGGCTCGCGGCATCAAGGGCTAGGTGGGAGAAGTTTGGGAAGTTTTTAATGCTTCGTTAGATTAGGGGAATTAAATTAAAGATGAGAGATCTCATCCTTATTTAATTTAAATTCAAAATAAACAAGGATTTGGAAACTTTCCTAAAATAATTTTTCTTAAATTAGGAAAGAATTTTCAAAATTCAAAATAATTTGAAATTTAAAATTAAGCTTCCCAAATTAAGATGAATTATTTATGGAAGGTATTCAAATAGGGGAATTTGAATTTGGGAGGGGAAGAGAGGGGGGAGAAGGCCGGCGAGTTGGTGGGGATTGGAGGGGATTTTGGTGGGGGTGCTGGGATGAAGTTGGTTGGTGGTTTGGGTAGTGGGAGGGGTTATGTGGTGGTGGTGGTGGAGGGAAGTTAGTGGCCGGCGGCGAGGCTTGGGAGAACCTTGGCCGGCGGCTAGGGGTGGAAGAAGGGGGTAATGAGAAGTCAAAAGATAAGGAACCACAAACCTGACCGTCTCCAAGGTTCGTGAGTGATCTGATCTCCCTCTCCTAGGGATTTCTCTATCAAATGCTCATACGATCTCACAAAGAAATCAAAACGGAAGAAAATTTATCATTCATTCATTAACTTTAAAAGAAGAACAATAGGGCTATAAATAGCCTCGTGCAACGACTCAATAAAATAAAAGGATGGCAATGCCCCTAGGGCTTACATACGATCTCCCTTGATAAAAGGATAAAACGGGAAAGCAAGGAACACATAAATAATAAAAGCTACATAACATAATAAGGAAAAAAATTATATGATAGGACTCAAAAATACATAGACTCGATCGTGGCCGTAGATCGACGGCCACGCCTCTGATATACTTTTCATGCTCTGATGTCCCCATCAACTTAACTCATGCTCAACCACTCATAATCTATGATGTAAGCATTGTAAGCGAGAGTATGCATTCACATGGACCCGTCACTTTAAAACAGTGCTTTGTATTTTGAGATACCTTAAAGGGACTCTATGAATGGATTCATTTTCTAAAATAAAGGCCATATTCAGGTGGAAACCTATACAAATGCTACCTGGGCATGATAAATTAATGATTGAAGATCTCCCATGAGATATTGTACCTTTTTTAGGAGGTAGCCTGATTAATCGTAGAAACAAAAAATAAAGCGTTGTTCTTATAACTAGTGTTGAAGCCAAATTTTATTATGTTGCACATGGCTTTTGTGAAGTATTATGGATAATAGGACTTCTAAAAGAATTAAAGGTTCCTACACCAATGCCTAGTAAAGCTTATTGTGATTATAAAATTATAAATTCTATAGCACATAACCTTGTTTCATATGATAGACCAAAGCATATAGAAGTGGTATGATATTTATGATCTACATACCTACAATAGATCAAATTACTGATATTCTAATCAAAGGACTTCCAAAACCATAGTTTGAATTTCTCGTTAGCAAGCTTTCCATGAGCGATCTCTTCATACCAGCTTAAGGGAAAATGTTGAATGGTTCACCTGATGTCCGCCCAATCCACCTTATGCAGCATCTGCTTGATATAGAAACCCCATAGCATAACTCCTTTCTAATCAACGGCCATTGATTTCTGCAATTTATTTCCCTTAACAGCCAATCAAATTCTGCCTGCAGTGGCACATGGGTGTCCTCCCTCTTGAAACTTACAAATTCCAGCCTAACTGCTTGTCCATGGTTCCAGTGGATGCCGCTATTTTTTTTTTTCTTTTTTTCATATGTATTGTAAAGTATCTTGATTATTTTCACTATGTAAAACCTAGAAAAAAAGTCTATATATATACATAGCAATTTAAAATGACAAATTTTGTTTTTCACTTCTATAGTCCTTTTTCCCGTTTTTAGAATTCCATGTAAAAATCCTTATAAGGAATGTCCAATCAATATATGAAAATTTTGATTTAATTGATCCTACTCTATGCTTCATAAATTTAATTAACTTCAAACTAAATTTATGGAGCTGGATAATCCTTATAGCGAATTTCTCCCTTATAAAATTTTGTTCATGTACATATACTTAAACATGAATGACTATTCAATAGTGAATCTGTACCACTTATGAAATAGAGCTAGATCCAATTTACTATAGCCTAAACATGAACGTTGACTTAATCTTGAGCTCATAAAAAATCATTGCCACTATTAACCTCACCTTAACTTAGCAACCTTTGGTTTTTAGACTTAAGATTACATATTTTGCTTGTACATTAATCTTATTTTAATATATGATATGCCTATTTTTAAAATTTGTCATAATTAGTTCAACCACTACTAAATTACTATTATTTTGCAACAAAGCTTGCAATCGATAATGGGAGGTGGTTGCAATTTGTTATAGTTTTTGTTTAGTTGGGATCAATCATAAAAGTTTGAAAATAAATTGATCGGCTCGAACTCCCCTTTTGTTTCTTCTTTGTTTCTTACCAGATCATTAACCTATCTATACCCACTACTATGCCTTTCCCTACTACTGAAGGATCTTTTATTCTCCTGAATGGCGTGCCCTAACTAGTACTGACGCGTGTGCCCACTCACATTCCTACCGCAATATAAACTCTCTTTCTCCCGTCGCCTATGATGGGTGAGACTTGTCAACAAGCATTTCCCAGCTTCTTCCAAAGCCACAACATCTTTTCTCTCCATCAACATTATCTCTCGAGATCAATGATGCTACAGAAGTGCTAAAATCTTATCCTATAATAATTCGTATATTTTTTCCCAGTATAGAAAGTATATATGAGTATTGAAATAATTTATTATTATATTGAAATTGGTTATTTTCTAAACCAAGTTGGTTAGTGCTTGATTAAATTTTTTATTTTTTTTATTATGTTGAAATTTTTTTTTGTTTAAATTAATCTAGTTATTTTTTGAATGAGAAATCATTATTATGGTGCCTCTTTACTTGTTCACTAGTTTCACTTCTTGGATTGAGTGATAAAGAATCAAATTGGCTTCATTGAATGTAGTTATTAACATATATATATATATATATATATATATATATATATAGTTAAAACATGTGATTTTTAAAACTGGTTTCATTTGTGATTTATTATGAAATTGTTATTTTCTAATAGGGAAAAAGATCAAAATGGTCTCTCAACTCTTTGTGAGGGATCAAAATAGTCCCCAACTCTTTTGAGGGACCAATTTGGTTTCTTAACTCTTTAAAATGAGATTTTTTTGTCATAATATCCAATGTTGGAGTTAATGGTGTTAAATATAAGGGTATTTTACTTATTTTTAATTAAATATTTATTAAATATAATTTTTAAGTAATTATATATTTTTAAAAAGTCTTATTAAATATTTCTTTAATAAAAATAATGATAATCATTTTAGTTTTAATTTCAAAAATTTTATTCATATTTTAGAAAATATCATATTCATTGATTTAGAAAAATCAAATGCAAATAGATATTATTTTTAACTTAGTCACATATTTTTATCAATCATATTTTATAAAATATGATTAAATTTTTTAAATTAAAACTAAAATTATTATTAATTGTTTTTATTAAAGAAAAGCTTAATAATTTTTTTAGAAATATTATAGATACTTGAAAACTACATTTAATAAATGTTTAATAAAAAATAACCAATACCCTTACATTTAACACCATAACTCTAATATTGGATGTTATGACAAAAAATGTCACATTTTAAATAAGAGTTTGGGGCCATTTTGGCCCCTCACAAAGAGTTGAGGAACCATTTTGATCATTTTCTCTTTTCTAATACGAATCAAGTTTCCTCATGAATATTGATATTGGTTTGATTAAAATAGTAAAATACTAATTGTGTTTTGAAATTTGAAATAGACTTCTAATGAGAAAAATGTATGACTCATCTACTATCTAAGCAAAAGTTTTATATAAATATAGGGAAAAGTCTCACTTTCCCTGTGGAATACCCTTTGGAAGATATATTTTACATAACCAATATTGTGTTTGAGTGGGAGAGAATGATAGAGGAGCTTGAAGAGGATAGGATGACAATTGTTTGAGGGTAATTGTCATTCACTAGGTTTTGTGAAACGTTTGGATGTAGATAAGATCGATGAGATAAGAATTCTTCACACTTTGATAATTAATCTTATTCTTCATTGAAGATATGACCAGTGATCTTTAATGGATATATCACTGGTCTTACAGAAAAAGTCACCCAACATATTAGTTTATTAATGTTATAAATCAATTTCTCAATTTTGCATTCTTCAAATATGATTAAATGCCTTTGTTTGAAATGTATTTATAAGTGTTTCAATGCTTGTGACAATGTTTTTATTCATCTCTATTAAAAGGTTTCACCAAAGCTCATTTATTTGTTATGCTTTCACTCACTTAAGCCCAATGTGAGTCATCAAGCAGGAGAAATTACATGACGTTGATGCCACTGAAAGTTTTTGAGCTCGAACCTTACATTCATATGGTAGTAGATGCTTCCATACAATCGATTCAGTTAACATGTATGTCTAAAATCGAAAAAGCATCAAATGCACTTATTGCAAATTTTGCCTTCATGGCAAATGCTAGTAATTCTCTATGGTACAGGTGCAAGCAATATTTAAAGTTATCAACATTTCCTCAGTTGTTGAATTATAAATATTAATTTAATGTATCAAATATTTGTCACAAGCACTATTTATTATTATTAAGTCAATGGTGTCATGCATCAAATTAAAAGAATGATGAAGAAGCTTATTCTCAATGTTGAAAAATTTTATTCTTGTAAAAATAATTGCATGCTAATCTATAAAGATAAGATTTAATTTATCAGAATTTATAATGTATGGACACCCTTGATATAAGCCAAAAAGGTTTTAGGTTGTCGACGCAAAGAATGTCTTATATGGTGCTTCAGTACTTGACATTAATTCCAAGACTTCAAACAATGTCTTGTAAGGTGTTTCAGTAGTTGACATTAATTTCAAGGCTTCAATGTTTGTGTATGTTAATGAGAATATAAAGTATATGATTTGGCATGCTAGCAACAAAAAATCTTGATAGAATGTTGGCATATACTCCCGATGATGGATCATGAATGCACTTCCCTTGTATTTATCCATCATTTGATCAAAAGTGCGTAATGTATAACTAGGGATATTGATGTAGAACGGAAGCGCAGACTTTGCTAAGGAGAGGATCTCCTCTCCAAGGTATTTGAAAGCTAGCCTAGGTGAAGCCGAGAAATTTCAGCCTTTATGAAGAAGAGAAAAGCTGAGAAAATTTCAGATTTCCGGTGAGAAAAAAGCAGGAAAAACTGTAGACTTCTATTTCCAAAATCAGAAAATGATTTGGGAAATAGAATAGGAAATAGTTGTGGGGAATAATCGGCTGTTTGCTGGAATCTCAAAACAGCCAAGGAGAAAATTCCGGAACAGGTTTGGAAGTTGATTGACTGAATGGTGGAGCATTAGTTACTCAATTAATGCAGAGGAGATAAGTTTAAATCCAAGCCAATGAAGGGGGGAAACGGCGGGATGTAGAGAGGGCTAGAATCCGACTGTATGAGGAGGAAATTAATTTCCTTTCCAGTAGGAAACAATTCCCTGGAATTTGTTTACTGGGCCGGCAGCAAGTGAGGCCAAAGAAGGAAACTTAGGCAACAATTTGAAAAGGGATTTAATGAGGGAGAATTAATAGGAGGAAGAGGGTTTTGTGTCACGACCCGTCCCGGATGCTCGATCTAACAAGGCGGGTACGAAAAGTCGGACGATAGTACAATTTCCAAAAATATAAAATAACTCATCATCAAAACTTTTACAATAAACTGAAGAGCCACTAAACAAAAAAATCTATTTTACCTGTTGTCATTTGCACCTCTTGTTCTGTAAACATGTTCTTCTCTTTCTGTCATTTCTTTTCTCAGGAATTACCTGTAACATTTAAACTTGTGGTTTGAGTTTACTAAGTAAACTCAGTGGGAAATATATAAATTTATATAAAAATATAATTTAACATATATTCTTTCCTTTCTTAATCTTGTTTATTTCAATTCATTAACTTAATACTTCTTTGAATATTTTCATTTAAAATAATTTGAAGCATTTGTTATCTTTAATATTTCATTTATATTTTCTTTTCCCATTTAATTTGTACAGGAGCACCGTCTCAAAGTACCTAAAGGTACAACCTTTTCCATTTAATTTCCTTTTCCTCATTTCCATAGAAATTTCCTTTTCCTTTTTCGTGAACGAGTACGGCGTCCCCAGCCAGTACCATAAGGGGGTGACTCCTGTCGTTTTCAATACCCTTTTCCTTTATTCTTTTCTTTTCTCATTTTCATCATTATTGATACAATTGCATACAACACATCTTACTTGTATCTCTATAAATATTACTTATCATTTGCATATACGAATCATGTACATGTATATGTTTTCTTTCTAAACTTTACTTTCTATTTCTTTGATATACTCATAACATATCCTTTTTCTTTTCTATAATTGTACTCATACATGTCATTGCTTATTTTAGTTAATCATTTCTCCAAAAGTAGAAGAAATCATAAATCTAATCAATTTCGCATATACTTCTTTCTAAACAAAAATAGAATTGAAATAAAGAAATTTAAACTTTTATAAATACCCACTTTGAACTTTTCAGGTCGTCGATGCTTGATCTATTCTTGAATTAATTTCTCTTGTTGCTAAATCCTCGCGGAATCAACACTTATGACTTGATCTTTCACTTTCAAAAACCCTAATTTCAAACAATAACTTCTATCAAAATATTATTTTGATTTAAATTTTAAATATCATTAAAACTGAAATTGGAAGGAATTCACTTACACTTTTGAATGGAGACTTCTCAAACTCTCAAAATCCTTATTCTCGAAATTTCCTTTTTCTTCGCTTCAATCCCTTTCTTATCTTTCAAGAAACATATCATTCACTTTGGATGAAATAAAAGAAGAGAATTTATACGAGAAATTCCAAAAAGAAATTAACAAACCTTTCCCTTAATCCTTATCGTCCGCTTCTCTCGTTCTTCCAATCTCTCCCAAAATAACACTCTGATAACGATAAGAATGAAAATGAATCGTTATTTCTTATCCTAGAAGGTAATCACTTGCTAAAATTGGAGAAAGAAGAAACCTACCTCGCTCTGGCGTGAAGCCCGACCGTCCGCCCTCTCTGTTTCGCGCGAAGAGTTCTGTTCCGCGAACTGTCTGTTCCGTGGGATATAAAGGCGGGCCGGCCGGTTCAACCGAACCGACCGGAAGAACCGGTTATCACATTTTGTATGGAAAACTGAAATAGATTTCAGTTTTAATTGGGATGGGGGAAAGTTTTAATTGAAATCAATTTCAGATTTCAAAAAAATAGAAGGGGTGTATTGATGGCAATCAATGGGGAGCCCAATGAGGGGGCTGGCGGTATGGAGAGAGAAAGGGGGAGTTAGGGAAAAGGGGAGAGGGGTTTCCAACATGAATGATGACTAGGAAAAAAAATTAAATAAATCTAAATCAATTTAATTTTAGATTTGAAGTCATTCAAAATTTTTCATAAATGGAATTTTCAAATTTGGAAAGAATTTGAATTTTGAAATTCAAATTCCAATGAGAACTAGGGAAGGGAGATGTGGGGAAGTGGTGGAGAGGGAAGAGGCCGGCGGCTAGATAGCCGGCCGGCGGAACTAGGGTGGCCGGCGGGTAGGGACTCAAATGATGGCGAAACTAGGGAGAGGTTTGGCTCCTTTCAACTATTGGTCATTGCTTGCGGGAGATTGTGGTGGAGAAGAAGAATGTTGCATGAAGAGGGGGGAAAGGAGATGAACAAGAATATACGAGAAAGATAGAGATAACTAACGAACTCACAAAGAGATCGTAAGAATCGCGAACCTCGGACTCTTCCAGAGATTGACGAGTATTGCCAATTACCCTCCTCGGGCTTCTCCTCTCATGAACTCACTAAGAGATCACATGAACTCACTAAGATATCAACAAAAACATAAAACTTTTCATTATCAATCAACCATCCATTACAATAGCTTAAAGCCCTTATTTATAGGCCCCAATATGATAAAATTCGAAATTACAAAATTGCTCCTTGGGCCATAACACTCAAACAAACTATCATAGGGATAAAACAGGAAATACATTAATTTAGAACTAAAATTCAGAAAAATAAATCATAATAGAAGGTTTAAATGATAGCCGTCGATTTGCGATGCCTCCTGTGATAGATGCGCCAAATCTTCGTACTGATGTCCACATCATTCTCCCCAGGTGGGAGAATACTCGACTCCGTCGAGTTAGCATAACAACTGCCCAGGTACAACTTTGGATGGTTCTTTGGAGACATAATTTCATCCTCCGAGACGGGTACTAAACCCAATGGGCACTTAAGCTCGCCAATTTCTTTAACCATAGTCAAGGGACCACCTTCCAAACTGTCGCACTTCTTTTCGCCTACAGGAACTTGTTCACCCTCGTCGATGGCTTCACTGGCGATAGGAGCAATATGGAGTTCTATGGCTATCACTTCCAGAGATTCCTCACCCTTCTCTGTTATAGGAGTGTTCGCTGGGTCAGGAGAAACCTTTGGTTCTGTAGGAGTTGCAATTGACTCAACCAAGTCTTTCTCTGCGCATTTCTCCTTGTCAACCAATTCATCTTCTTCTTCATGTTCTTCCTTGATCACCTTAGGTTTCTCTTTGATTTGCATAGTGAGTGGGAAATGGAAGGCTTCATTGGTCTCCATCCATTTGTCCACTCTCTCTACTCTCTCTCTCTGTCTCTTAGTACCTTCTTTCTCTCTTTTGATGAAGGGGTTTTTGCATAGAACGGTGGGTTAGTCCTACCTTGCTCTAGCTGATCGAGTCGTTTGATTGTTTGACGGTGGAGGTCGGCTAAGTCCGCTTGAGTCTCCTTGAGATGTTGACTAATGACACCCACTTGACCTACTATCCAGTCTAGAGTCCTTCCAAGTCGATTCGAGTCCATGCTCTGATACCAAACTGATGTAGAACGGAAGCGCAGACTTTGCTAAGGAGAGGATCTCCTCTCCAAGGTATTTGAAAGCAAGCCTAGGTGAGGCCTTGAGAAATTTCAGCCTTCATGAAGAAGAGAAAAGCTGAGAAAATTTCAGATTTCCGGTGAGGAAAAAGCAGGAAAAACTGTAGACTTCTATTTCCAAAATCAGAAAAATGATTTGGGAAATAGAGTAGGAAATAGTTGTGGGGAATAATCGGCTGTTTGCTGGAATCTCAAAACAACCAAGGAGAAAATTCCGGAACAGGTTTGGAAGTTGATTGACTGAATGGTGGAGCATTAGTTACTCAATTAATGCAGAGGAGATAAGTTTAAATCCAAGCCAATGAAGGGGGGAAACGGCGGGATGTAGAGAGGGCTAGAATCCGACTGTATGAGGAGGAAATTAATTTCCTTTCCAGTAGGAAACAATTCCCTGGAATTTGTTTACTGGGCCGGCAGCAAGTGAGGCCAAAGAAGGAAACTTAGGCAACAATTTGAAACGGGATTTAATGAGGGAGAATTAATGGGAGGAAGAGGGTTTTGCATGGAAAACTGAAATAGATTTCAGTTTTAATTGGGATGGGGGAAAGTTTTAATTGAAATCAATTTCAGATTTCAAAAAAATAGAAGGGGTGTATTGATGGCAATCAATGGGGAGCCCAATGAGGGGGCTGGTGGTATGGAGAGAGAAAGGGGGAGTTAGGGAAAAGGGGAGAGGGGTTTCCAACGTGAATGATGACTAGGAAAAAAAATTAAATAAATCTAAATCAATTTAATTTTAGATTTGAAGTCATTCAAAATTTTCCATAAATGGAATTTTCAAATTTGGAAAGAATTTGAATTTGGGACGATCAGTTGTAATTTTGCTCCAGATTTTGCCCAGTTTTGCTCCAGGTGATTTTCTGTACACATCGTCCAGGCCGATTTGGACATCGTTCAGGCCGATCGGCACTGTAGAAAATATCGGCCTGAGAATAGTTCTGGGAATCGTCCAGGACGGTCGGGACGATCGATTTTTGGTCTGATCGTCCCGGGACGATCTGGCGATCGGCCGGGCCGATCTGAGTATTATAAAGCTGAAATCAGTCGTTTTGAAGAGAGAGAAAAATCAAATTAAAAATATCTGATTTTCTGAGGAGAGAGAAAGTCGAGAGATTTTGGAGAAAAGTTGATTTTCGGACGACGCGGAGCCGTTTTCGTCCGAAGTGACTGTTCAGAATATTGCTGTACGCGAGGTAAGGCACATTCCGCCTTTCTAAATTTTCAGTTCCGTCGAGTTTGGCGGTATATTCTGTCCGGATTTTGTTTCCATTACAGTTTTTCGTCCGTATCTTTTGATTGGTTCAGTTTTTACCGCGTAACTTTCCGTATATTGTTGACGTGCCGAGTGTGCACATTTTGGTTATTTTCCAAAGATTTTTGTCCCGGTATTTTTGATTCGGCGGAGTTTTTCGTAGACTACAATTTTCTGTGAAATGGTAAATTCTCTGTGCAGTAGAATAAGTGTTCTGGAATGTGATTATTTATATTCTGTGCGAATTTGGTAAATTTTCTTTGCAGGAAATTTTGTGTAAATTCTGTCTACTGCCGTTGTGCTGCCCGATTTTTATCTGATTTCTGATTTGTCTATATTTCTTCTGAATTGAAATGCTATGTGTATAAGCTATAAAAAGGGAGTTATAAGGGGCCTGAATCCTATGAGATTCAGTTAGTGTCTGGGAAATCTGAAATGAGCTCAAATCTGAAATCTGATATCTGTTCTGTTCCGGATCCGATGAATTCTGTTCTGGTGCTATAAGCACATTTGTTCTGGTGCCGTGAGCACAAAGGGAGGCATAAGGGGCCTGGATCCTATGAGATTCAGTCAGTGTCTGGGAAGGGAGGCATAAGGGGCCGGAATCCGTAGAGATTCCGTCAGTGTCAGGGCATTTAGCTATGAATTACATATTTGATATCTGATATCTGATTTGATCTGATTCGGATTTCTATAAATTTATCTGATTCTGATTTCCGTACGATATAAATCTGTGATCTGATCTGTACGACTCTGATTCTGATTTGATATCTGTCCGTATAAGTTCTGATTTTCGATTATGTTTTTATTCGTGATTCGATTCTGTTCCGATTTCTGATCTGATTTCTGTCTGCTGGGTGTGGTTTTGGATTCTGAGAGTTTAGTTTGGTGGTTTGTTGCTTTGCTGAGCTGTTGAGCTCACCCTTGTTTTCTGGTGGTTTTCTGGTGGTTTTCAGGTTCTGGGAAAGGGAAGGAAGTCCATGATTAGAGTTCAGAGTCCGATCAGTATAGATATTGTTTTTACTTTTGATTTTTGTACGGTCATGGCTTTTCTTCTGTGTTTATTCTGCTAGCCATGTACCGTATTTGTAGATGATTGTTTTGAGGAAAAGAAAGAAAATAGATGTTTTGTTCCGCTGCATTTGGTGACTTATAGTAGCTCTGTTGTTCTGTGTTTGTGTGTCTGTTGAGTTAATTATTTTGGAAGATTCAGTTCAGAACCAAATTCCAAAGCCAGATCCTGGATAAGAAGGTTCTGTCGCGATCCGGCTCGGGCGGGATCCGTCCCCGTCGGGTCGGGTCGTGACAAACTTTAGTGGTATCAGAGCCCTGGTTTTGGAAACTGGTTGGATTGTAAAACAGAGCTATAGGAAGTGATCAGTGAGTCTGTCTTGGGGTAGTTTTGGTCGTTTGGCTTTTTATTGTGTTGTTTTTGTGTTGTTTTTGTGATAGTTTTCGGGATTTTTTAGATTTTCTGTATGGATCAGCCAGACCCAGACATGACAGACGGGCAGAGTGCCAGTCAGGCAGCACCAGTGGGGAGTACAGCCCCAGTGGCCGGTGCAGATACATTATCACAGTTTGCTACGCTTGTTGCTCAGATGATGAGCGAGACTCAGAGCAGAGCTTCTACTGTCAGATCTGAGGACATTGATCGACACCTGCAGTTATTTTTGAGGTTGAAACCTCCGAGATTTGAGGGCGCTGTTGAGCCCAGAGCAGCCGAGGAGTGGCTGAGGAGATTGGAAAAGACTTTTGACGGGATGCAGTGTCCTGCAGACAGGAAGGTTCCGTTGGCCGTTTTTCTGTTAGATGGAGAGGCTGAGCACTGGTGGGAAGGCCAGCAGCCAGCCAGATTTCAGGGCAGGCTAAACTCTTTGATTACCTGGGAAGAGTTCACTGAAGTATTTCGAGAGTGGTTTGTTCCCCCTTCTGCACGACAGCAGATGCAGGAGAGTTTTCTGAGGTTGGTTCAGGGGAGCAAGACGGTGATGCAGTACGAGGCTGAGTTTACTGCCTTAGCCAGGTACGCTCCGCAGCTGGTTAGCACTTCTGCTGAGAGGTGCTACAGATTTCTAAGAGGGCTACGAGACACTTTGAGGCAGCCTCTGATACCATTCAGGATTACTGATTTTGCTGAGCTTGTGGAACGAGCTCGTCTGATAGAGAATGACATGACGGCTACTCAGCAGCGGTGGACTGCGAGTAGGAAGAGATTTGGAGGTGAGACTTCTGGCAGTGGTTCCTCTGGGAAGAGGAGATTTATAGCTGGTTCTGGCTCTGTTGATTCCAGGAGGAGTGGAGGGTCGTCTGGTACTGCTACCAGTACGACGAGTTCTGGATTTTTTAGTACGGCACCTGTGTGCCAGAGTTGTGGACGGCGACACCATGGCCAGTGCTACAGGATGACTAGTCTTTGTTTCAGATGTGGTCAGCCGGGACATAGGATTGCAGAATGTCCACAGGCTGGATTTGATCGGCGTTCTGAGTACCGATCAGAGGGTTCTGTTAGACCTGTCAGTTCAGCAGGAAGACCGAGGACTATTCCTCCTCGTCCTGAGGGATTTTCTGGTAGAGGTGGTAGTACTAGTTCTGGACCACGGAGACCACCTACTGTTCAGAGAGAGCCGAGTAGTTCTGTTGCTTCAGCTCCTGCTCCAGTTCAGCCACGAGTTTACAGCCTGTGTCAGCAAGAGGCTCGTGATGCTCCGGATGTTGTGACAGGTACGGTTTACATTTCTGATCAGCCCTGTCGTATTTTGTTTGACTCTGGAGCGAGTCATTCTTTTCTGTCCGAGCGGTGTTTTGAGACTTTACATTCAGATTCGATGGTTTTACCGGTTTCTTTGTCTGTGATTTTACCGGCTGGAAATTCTTTGATTGCTCGAAAATTTTGTTTGTGTGAGATTGACATTGCTGGCAAGAAGTGGAAAGCTAGTCTAATTTTGTTGCCGATTTCGTCTTATGACGTGATTTTGGGAATGGATTGGCTGAGTCAGTATGAGGCTCAGATTGACTGTCTGAAGAAGCAAGTGAGTTTGCTTGTGGCTGGAGAGAGAGTTGTATTCCAGGGATTACGAGGTGTTCTTTCCAGTTTGATTTCTGCGTTGGAGGTGAGCAGAATGTGGAGGAAAGGATGCCCAGTGTTTTTGGCTTCGGTGCGGGATCTGAACCTGGAAGTTGGTTCTGTTTCTGAAATCCCAGTGGTACAGAAGTTTGCTGATGTTTTTCCTGAGGAGTTGGTTGGTTTACCTCTGGATAGAGAGGTGGAGTTCTCTATCGATGTTTTTCCGGGTACAGCTCCTATATCAAAAGCTCCGTACATGATGGCACCAAAAGAACTTTCTGAGTTGAAAGTTCAACTTCAGGAGTTGGTTGACAGAGGTTTTGTCCGTCCTAGTGTTTCGCCTTGGGGAGCACCTGTTCTGTTTATGAAGAAGAAGGACGGGACACTCCGTATGTGTGTGGATTACAGAGATTTGAACAAGGTTACGATCAAGAACAAGTATCCTTTACCTCGGATTGACGACTTGTTTGACCAGCTTTCCGGATCTTCAGTATTTTCGAAGATTGACTTGCGATCCGGATATTATCAGGTGAAGGTGAAGGAAGCGGATGTAGTGAAGACAGCTTTCAGTACTCGGTACGGGCACTACGAGTTTTTGGTTATGCCTTTTGGGGTAACCAATGCGCCTGCGATTTTCATGGATCTGATAAACCGAGTATTCAGGGAGTTTTTGGATCAGTTTGTGATCGTCTTTATTGACGATATTCTGGTATATTCTGCTTCTGAGGATGATCATGCCAGACACTTAAGGATTGTGTTGGAGACTCTGAGGCGGAATCAACTGTATGCCAAGTTCTCCAAGTGTGAATTCTGGCTGAAGAGTATGTCTTTTCTGGGGCATGTGGTAAGCGGAGAAGGTATTTCTGTGGATCCCTAGAAGATTCAGGCGGTTGCTGATTGGCCAAGGCCGACTACGGTATTTGAGGTACGTAGTTTCTTGGGCATGGCCGGATATTATAGAAAATTTGTGAAGGGATTTTCACAGATTTCGATTCCTTTGACTAGACTGACGCAGAAGTCAGTAGCTTTTGTTTGGACACCGGAGTGTGAAGCTAGTTTTCAGAAATTGAAGGATTGTCTGACTTCAGCTCCAGTGTTGGCACTTCCGTCAGGTACGGAAGGTTTTCAGGTGTTCAGTAATGCTTCACTGAAAGGTTTGGGTTGTGTGCTGATGCAAAATGGAAGGGTAATTGCTTATGCTTCGAGGCAGTTGAAACCACATGAGAAGAATTACCCGACACATGATCTGGAGTTAGCTGCCGTTGTCTTTGCTCTGAAGATTTGGCGTCATTATCTGTATGGCGTCAGATGTGAGATCGTTACTGATCATAAGAGTCTGAAGTATATTTTTACTCAGAAGGATCTGAATCTGAGACAGAGAAGATGGCTCGAATTGATCAAGGACTATGACCTGACTATTCAGTATCAGCCTGGGAAGGCTAATGTGGTAGCGGACGCTCTGAGCAGGAAGTCTTCTGGATTATCAGGTTTGCAGCTTACTTGTGATGACTTTCTGATTCGAGATATGGAGCGATTGCAGTTGGAGGTGATTTCCTCCAGTGATTGGGAGTTGGCTCAGATGAGTATTCAGTCTTCTTTAGAAGCACGGATTCAAGAAGCCCAGAAGTCAGATTCTGATGATTATTCGAAGTTGGTTGCTCAGATTGGATCTGGTAAGACTCCTGAACTTCGAATTTCTGATTCTGGTGCTATTTTTTGTAAGAACAGGTTGTGGGTACCTGTGTTCGGAGATTTGAGGCGGGAGATTCTGTATGAATCTCATTTTTTCTGGCTACACTGTTCATCCAGGCAGTGGTAAGATGTATGCTGATATGAAGCTTTTGTTCTGGTGGCCTGGGATGAAAAAGGATGTGGCAGAGTTTGTGTCGAGATGTGAAGCCTGTCAGTTGGTGAAGGCAGAGCATCAGCGACCAGGTGGACTGTTGCAGTCGTTGCCTATCCCTGAGTGGAAGTGGGAGGAGGTGACGATGGACTTTGCGATGGGTTTTCCTCGATCACGGCAAGGACATGATGCCATTTGGGTAGTCGTAGATCGATTGACGAAGTCAGCCCATTTTCTTCCGATCAGACAGACCGATCCGGTGGATCGTTTGGCACAGATTTATGTGAAGGAAATAGTCAGATTGCACGGTGTGCCTCGAGTGATTGTTTCAGATCGAGATGGACGGTTTACTTCCAGACTTTGGAAAGGTATTCAGCAAGGCTTGGGTACGAAACTGCATTTCAGTACAGCCTTTCATCCTTAGACCGATGGGCAGTCTAAGAGGACCATTCAGGTGCTGGAAGACCTGTTGAGGCTTTGTGTTCTGGACTTTGGCGGAAGCTGGGAAGATCATATTCCGCTGATTGAATTTGCTTATAACAACAGTTTTCAGTCCAGTATTGGTATGGCACCGTACGAGGCTCTGTATGGCAGGAAATGTCGTACTCCTTTGACTTTGACTGAGCTCGGAGATAGACAGGCTTTGGGTGCCACTTTTGCTGATGAAACTGCTCAAAAAATCAATTTGATTAAAGAAAGATTGAAAACGGCTCAGGATCGACAGCAGAAGTATTATAATCAGAAGCACAGATTCGTTGAGTTTCAAGTTGGTGACTTTGTATATGTCAAAGTCAGCCCGATGAAGGGTGTGAGCAGATTTGGTCAAGTGAGTAAGCTGAGTCCAAGGTACGTTGGACCATTTGAGATTTTGAAAAGAATTGGAAAATCTGCTTACAGACTGTTGCTTTCTGATTCGATGTCTGATGTGCACAACATGTTTCACGTATCCACTCTGAGGAAGTGGGTTTCAGACTCTGGGAAGAAGGTATCAGCTGATGAGGTTGAGATTCAGGAGAATCTGGCGTATAAGGAAGAGCCAGAGTTGATTTTAGCATACGACGTCCGAAAGTTAAGAAATAAAGAGATTTCGATGGTTTAAGTCCAGTGGAAGCACCGGACTGCACGAGAAGCAACTTGGGAAAAGGAGTCTGACATGAGACGGTCGTACCCGTACTTGTTCTGACTGTGTTTGGATTGGATAATGTCGAGGACGACATTTTTTTTGAAGTTGGGGAGATTGTAATATCAAAAATCTACTCCAGGATCGTCCAGGACGATCTGGATCGTCCTGGGACGATCAGTGGAAAGTTTGCTCCAGATTTTGCCCAGTTTTGCTCCAGGTGATTTTCTGTACATATCGTCCAGGCCGATTTGGACATCGTCCAGGCCGATCGGCACTGTAGAAAATATCGGCCTGAGAATAGTTCTGGGAATCGTCCAGGGCGATCGTGACGATCGAATTTTGGTCTGATCGTCCCGGGACGATCTGGCGATCGGCCGGGCCGATCTGAAGATTATAAAGCTGAAATCAGTCGTTTTGAAGAGAGAGAAAAATCAAATTAAAAATATCTGATTTTCTGAGGAGAGAGAAAGTCGAGAGATTTTGGAGAAAAGTTGATTTTCGGACGACGCGGAGCCATTTTCGTCCGAAGTGATTGTTCAGAATATTGCTGTACGCGAGGTAAGGCACATTCCGCCTTTCTAAATTTTCAGTTCCGTCGAGTTTGGCGGTATATTCTGTCCAGATTTTGTTTCCGTTACGGTTTTTCGTCCGTATCTTTTGATTGGTTCAGTTTTTACCGCGTAACTTTCCGTATATTGTTGACGTGCCGAGTGTGCACATTTTGGTTATTTTCTGAAGATTTTTGTCCGGGTATTTTTGATTCGGCGGAGTTTTTCGTAGACTACAATTTTCTGTGAAATGGTAAATTCTCTGTGCAGTAGAATAAGTGTTCTGGAATGTGATTATTTATATTATGTGCGAATTTGGTAAATTTTCTTTGCAGGAAATTTTGTGTAATTTCTGTCTACTGCCGTTGTGCTGCCCGATTTTTATCTGATTTCTGATTTGTCTGGATTTCTTCTGAATTGAAATGCTATGTGTATAAGCTATAAAAAGGGAGTTATAAGGGGCCTGAATCCTATGAGATTCAGTTAGTGTCTGGGAAATCTGAAATGAGCTCAAATCTGAAATCTGATATCTGTTCTGTTCCGGATCCGATGAATTTTGTTCTGGTGCTATAAGCACATTTGTTCTGGTGCCGTGAGCACAAAGGGAGGCATAAGGGGCCTGGATCCTATGAGATTCAGTTAGTGTCTGAGAAGGGAGGCATAAGGGGCCGGAATCCGTAGAGATTCCGTCAGTGTCAGGGCATTTAGCTATGAATTACATATTTGATATCTGATTTGATCTGATTCGGATTTCTGTAAATGAATCTGATTCTGATTTCTATACGATATAAATCTGTGATCTGATCTGTACGACTCTGATTCTGATTTGATATATGTCCGTATAAGTTCTGATTTTCGATTCTGTTCTGATTCATGATTCGATTCTGTTCCGATTTCTGATCTGATTTCTGTCTGTTGAGTGTGGTTTTGGATTCTGAGAGTTTAGTTTGGTGGTTTGTTGCTTTGCTGAGCTGTTGAGCTCACCCTTATTTTCTGGTGGTTTTCTGGTGGTTTTCAGGTTCTGGGAAAGGGAAGGAAGTCCAGGATTAGAGTTCAGAGTCCGATCAGTATAGATATTGTTTTTACTTTTGATTTTTGTACGGTCATAGCTTTTCTTCTGTGTTTATTCTGCTAGCCATGTATCGTATTTGTAGATGATTGTTTTGAGGAAAAGAAAGAAAATAGATGTTTTGTTCCGCTGCATTTGGTGACTTATAGTAGCTCTGTTGTTCTGTGTTTGTGTGTCTGTTGAGTTAATTATTTTGGAAGATTCAGTTCAGAACCAAATTCCAACCCAATGGGCACTTAAGCTCGCCAATTTCTTTAACCATAGTCAAGGGATCACCTTCCAAACTGTCGCACTTCTTTTCGCCTACAGGAACTTGTTCACCCTCGTCGATGGCTTCACTGGCGATAGGAGCAATATGGAGTTCTATGGCTATCACTTCCAGAGCTTCCTCACCCTTCTCTGTTATAGGAGTGTTCGCTGGGTCAGGAGAAACCTTTGGTTCTGTAGCAGTTGCAATTGACTCAACCAAGTCTTTCTCTGCACATTTCTCCTTATCAACCAATTCATCTTCTTCTTCATGTTCTTCCTTGATCACCTTAGGTTTCTCTTTGATTTGCATAGTGAGTGGGAAATGGAAGACTTCATTGGTCTCCATCCATTTGTCCACTCTCTCTACTCTCTCTCTGTCTCTTAGTGCCTTCTTTCTCTCTTTTGATGAAGGGGTTTTTGCATAGAACGGTGGGTTAGTCCTACCTTGCTCTAGGTGATCGAGCCGTTTGATTGTTTGACGGTGGAGGTCGGCTAAGTCCGCTTGAGTCTCCTTGAGATGTTGACTAATGACACCCACTTGACCTACTGTCCAGTCTAGAGTCCTCCCAAGTCGATCCGAGTCCATGCTCTGATACCAAACTGATGTAGAACGGAAGCGCAGACTTTGCTAAGGAGAGGATCTCCTCTCCAAGGTATTTGAAAGCAAGCCTAGATGAGGCCTTGAGAAATTTCAGCCTTTATGAAGAAGAGAAAAGCTGAGAAAATTTCAGATTTCCGGTGAGGAAAAAGCAGGAAAAACTGTAGACTTCTATTTCCAAAGTCAGAAAAATGATTTGGGAAATAGAGTAGGAAATAGCTGTGGGGAATAATCGGCTGTTTGCTGGAATCTCAAAACAACCAAGGAGAAAATTCCGGAACAGGTTTGGAAGTTGATTGACTGAATGGTGGAGCATTAGTTACTCAATTAATGCAGAGGAGATAAGTTTAAATCCAAGCCAATGAAGGGGGGAAACGGCGGGATGTAGAGAGGGCTAGAATCCGACTGTATGAGGAGGAGGAAATTAATTTCCTTTCCAGTAGGAAACAATTCCCTGGAATTTGTTTACTGGGCCGGCAGCAAGTGAGGCCAAAGAAGGAAACTTAGGCAACAATTTGAAAAGGGATTTAATGAGGGAAAATTAATGGGAGGAAGAGGGTTTTGTATGGAAAACTGAAATAGATTTCAGTTTTAATTGGGATGGGGGAAAGTTTTAATTGAAATCAATTTCAGATTTCAAAAAAATAGAAGGGGTGTATTGATGGCAATCAATGGGGAGCCCAATGAGGGGGCTGGCGGTATGGAGAGAGAAAGGGGGAGTTAGGGAACAGGGGAGAGGGGTTTCCAACATGAATGATGACTAGGAAAAAAAAATTAAATAAATCTAAATCAATTTAATTTTAGATTTGAAGTCATTCAAAATTTTCCATAAATGAAATTTTCAAATTTAAAAAGAATTTGAATTTTGCAATTCGAATTCCAATGAGAACTACGGAAGGGAGATGTGGGGAAGTGGTGGAGAGGGAAGAGGCCGGCGGCAAGATAGCCGGCCGGCGGAACTAGGGTGGCCGGCGGGTAGGGACTCAAATGTTGGCGAAACTAGGGAGAGGTTTGGCTCCTTTCAACTATTGTTCGTTGCTTGCGGGAGATTGTGGTGGAGAAGAAGAATGTTGCATGAAGAGGGGGGAAAGGAGATGAACAAGAATATACGAGAAAGATAGAGATAACTAACGAACTCACAAAGAGATCATAAGAACCGCAAACCTCGGACTCTTCCAGAGATTGACGGGTATTGCCAATTACCCTCCTCGGGCTTCTCCTCTCATGAACTCACTAAGAGATCACATGAACTCACTAAGATATCAACAAAAACATAAAACTTTTCATTATCAATCAACCATCCATTATAATAGCTTAAGGCCCTTATTTATAGGCCCCAATATGATAAAATTCGAAATTACAAAATTGCCCCTTGGGCCATAACACTCAAACAAACTATCATAGGGATAAAACAGGAAATACATTAATTTAGAACTAAAATTCAGAAAAATAAATCATAATAGAAGGTTTAAATGATAGCCGTCGATTTGCGACGCCTCCTGTGGTAGATGCGCCAAATCTTCGTACCGATGTCCGCATCATTCTCCCCAGGTGGGAGAATACTCGACTCCGTCGAGTTAGCATAACAACTGCCCAGGTACAACTTTGGATGAGGATATAATTTATAAATTAAAACTAGGTGGTTAAAATGAAGTGCCTTAGAACTATTTTTTGATAAGAGGATATCATAGAGTTAAAAGGTTCAATAACAACATGAAGCCTTTATCCCACTACGTGGGGTCGGCTACATGAATCTTTTTTCTTCCTTGTGTCCTATTAAGAATCAAATTCTCATTTAAATATTATAAAAATGTTATTTATAATATTTCTAACTAAGTCTTTTTCGGTCTACCTCTACCTTTCTTAACATAAGCCAAATCTAATATATCTACTCTCTTAAGTAGGTCATCAGAAGGCTGATGTTTTATGTGACCAAACCGTTTAAGGCGATTCTCTCTCTAATCTTATCTGCCACTGGAGCTACTCTAACCTTTTCATGTATATACTCATTTCACATTCTGTCTCTAAGAGTAAGGTCACTCATCCACCCGAGCAACCTTATCTCTGCAACACAACTTAATTTTTTTTTATTTTCTTTTAATGGCCAACATTCTCCTCCATAAAGCATTGCAGGTCTCACTAGCATCTTATAGAATTTCCCCTTAAGTTTGAGGGGTACTTTTCTATCACACAATAGGCCCAATGCATTCCTCAACTTCAACCATCTAACTTGAATTCTACTAATAATATCCCTATCTATTTCACCATCACTTTAAACAATCGACCCGAGACATATAAAATGTGTACTCTTATTAATGACTTGATCGCGCAAAATCACAATCCTCTACTAGATTTATCACTGCTAAAATTACACTCAAGGTATTCAGTTTATGATCTACTCAAACGAAAATCTTTAAACTCTAAGGTTGACTTCCATAATTCAAACTTACCTTCAACTCCCTTTCTTGTATTATCCACAAGAAGAATATCATGAATAAATAGCATAGACTGGGATACATCCTCTTGCAAATGTCTTGTAAGAATATCCATGACTAAAAAAGAAAAAGACGGGCTTAAATCTGATCCTTAATGTAATCCAACCGAAATAGAAAAATACTTTGTCAAACCATCTATGTTTGAACACAAGTAATAGCTCATGCATGAGTATGCTTAATGACTTGATTATAAGCATTATTAACCACTTTCTTTTCTAGAACTCTCCAAAGCACTTCTCTTGGAACTTTCTCATATGTTTTCTCTAAATCAATAAATATCATATGTTGATCCTCCTTAATCTCTCTAAACATCTCTATCAAACCTCTCAATAAATGTATAGCTTCTATAGGAGACCTACCCGACATAGACTTAAAAGGTGAATTTCTAAAATTGCAATTAGGTTGACGATTATGTGGATTTAATTGTTTGGCAATTGAAAAAATGTTGATAGCTATGTTAAGTGTAGCTAAAATGAGAATGTTAAGATGGATGTTTGATAAAACTAGGATAGATAAATTAATGAATGATTATATTAGAGGAATAGGCAGAGTTATATTAAACATAATATAATTAAAAATAGACTTAATTAGTTTGTATATGTACAATAAAGGATGACAAAATATATATAGATACATAGAAACTATTCAAAATAAGTTGTGAAGAATAGATTCGACTTCTCATATAACAATTAGCATGAATACAAAAAAAAGACTTATAAAGTATACCTTAAATTATTTGGATAAACTAATGATCATAATGATTCGTTAATATGAACAAATGTGCTTAAGGATTGCATCTTTGAACACTGGCTGCCTATGGTCGTTAAACGGAGTTGCATTTGGGTTTTCTCGTTGTTTTGCCAACCATCTAAGCTCATCAATGATTTACTTTATTGACACCTAATATCATGTGCTGTTCAGTATTTTTCAACAATTTGATGTCTTCTCGAGACTTATTAATTTTTTGTAAGGGAAAACAAGGAACAAGATAGAGCCTATTCATTAATTTGGTATGGAAGGAAAATAATGGGAGTGTAATTTCCAATCTATTATAAACTAAGGTAAGGATCGAGATTTTCTTTTCTCATACAAATTTTAGATAAGTCTACACTTTTTTCATGGAATTTCAGGCACCCTGAGTGGGTTTCCTGCAAAATTCTGTCTGAGCTATTACCGAATTTGATGTACATGAACTAACATTAACTCTTATTTTGTGCAATCTAGTGTAGGCGTATGGAAATTTAATGTGAATTTTCAACAATCCGACTTCCTTTTTTGGTTTGTCATATATTTTCTTTTTGATGAGAAAAGGGTTTCAAAAATATCATTTGCTTGTCTATGTTTTAGTTGCTCATTTTTCCTGATATTTTCTACAATCAATATATCCGTCAAATGACAATTCTGTAATTATGACTCCAGTAATAGGAGGCATGCGTTATGCTATATCTTTCATTCATAAGATATTATTTTATTTTAGTTATGTTTTTAACGTAGTTGCTCCTTAGTCCTCCTTGAGTTTGGCTAATTTTTCATAGAAAAAAGAATGAAAGAATATCATTGCTGCTTGTTGGTCGATCAAATCTCTGAAAGGCTGGAATATCCATTCAATACAACCCCTCCCTCAATAAAAACAAAAGAAAAAAAGAAAGAAAGTTCATCTGATTTTCAGTCTTTTCAGAAACTATCTATTTTACCCACAGGTTTACAGGAAAAAATACATCCTTACGCTTTTGATAGCTGCACTAAGTTTTTTTCATGGTCTGATGACGTTCTTAGCAACAGTTACTGTTTGCCATACAGTTAATTATGATGATATGCTGTGTTAATCACATACGAGAAACTTAGCAAAAATACTTTACAGCTTCCTTATGTGTCTGGTTACACTCCTCTAGGCTTGAGTAATGCACACATTTGATCTTTTGAATCTGAGCAGGCACTGTTGATAGGACTAAATCTTAGCATGCCAAGCCTACCTCTTGTCTGTGGGGTACTCCACAGGCAATACCATCTGGCGTTCTTTAGAATTTTGCATGTGCATGCAAGTGACGCTGTTTGTATTTGGGATTTCTCTAATCTTGTTTGAAAGCCATATGTACATTGATCTGTGACATCTTCGTCTTTTTTCTCCATCCTGATGTTGATGCCTAACTCCTGTTTTTTTTCCCACCATGAGTCATTTTCCTTGCATCCTAGTGAAAAAGATTTCTGGTAATGATATTGTTTTCTTCTGTTTTTTTTTTCCTTGCTTGTCTTCCTTGCAGCTGGACATATTCTCATCCAGGATCAGTTTTGGATTGTTGCCATACTCTTTCCTTTACTTTTATAGGAAGCAGCCAAACTACTTTTAGCTGCAGGCTTGTAAGGTGTTACAAAAATATGAAAAATTATTTCTATGGCTATTCTTTTTTACAAATATGTGTTATATGGGGAAGTCAACTGTCATAAGGAAGCTACTGCCTTCTGAAAAATCCTGTGTCCCGGTGCAAGAATTGCCAGAGGATCATAAGCCTGTTTCTTGTGTTTAAACTCTTCCCATCTCGGCCCGAAGTGGAACTTCCATTCTTCTTGTGTTGTGTAATGTGGCAAGTATTGCTTCATTTGGATGTTAGCCTTCTTGCAGAATTCTAAGATCCTTTCCTGCTGTTTGAGTGCTTTCGCTAAGCTGTCTTGACCTGAAGAGCATGGTGCAGATGAAAGGAAAGCCACCAAGTAGAACACTTCTTCATTAGGAATAATTGCTGATGTTCTGTTATCCCACCTTAAAAAATAAAAAAATAAGAAAAAAGAAACAATAAGCTCTAGATGTTCATGGTCTCATGCAGTATAGGCTGTGGCATTTAGGAGGAAGAGTATACTTGGATTTGTTCAATGGGTATAGCAGTATTGGACCATTGCTGCTGTCTGTGAGGATCTTTCCAAAAACCTCATTTGCGAAGGCATGGATTCCAGTTCTGGGTACTAGAAGATTAAGCCATGGGTGTGGAATTTCCCACAAACCTTTCGATCGCAGCATCACTTCAGATACATGCACTCTGTCAAGGAACTCTAGGAATGAGACTTCCGATTGGAAGAGTGTGGACGGAATATATCGAAGTTGCGATAGGAGCTCCTCAACTTCCTGCAATCAGGAAACACTCTGTTGGATATAGAAAGCAGAGTTTTCTTCAATCTTCGTTCATGAATTTAAAGCATGGTTTACACTTGCCTGCATCATTATCTCAGGATATTCAGGGTCAAAGTTCTTTGTCATCTCGAGGCAGAAAAGAGTTTTCCCTTCAGAGTTGAAATGGCTGGCCTGCACTGGGTCCTGTGGATTGAAGGATGATCTCCAGTTGTTGAGAATCCCTGTCCGGTTTATGATCACAAAACCTTCAATGTAGTCAAAAGTCTTTTCTGCTGAGATGAGCTTCTCTTGATCCTCTGTGAAGCTGGTGAAGTCCGAGTAGAGAACTCTAATCCATCTCACCTGCAAGGGTAAATTGTTGCAGCTCGTTAGACGCAATGTTGAGTTTGTAGAAATTAGTATAGAAGTTCCCTTATGTTTACCATCTTTGGCGCTGGCTCTAATGCAATCCTAGCTCGGGTGATGATACCAAATTGGCCAAGACCTCCAAGAACACTATGGAAGAGCTCAGCATTCTTGGTTGAAGAGCAATTGATAATTTCTCCTTTCCCTGTGATTACCTCAAGCTGGTGGACATTACTGATCTGGGGGCCTTGCCGGAAGGCCTGACCACTAATCCCAGCATTTGATAGAGTGCCTCCAATGGTGAGATGGAGGTAATCAGTCCATGACGTTGGCGCTAGCCCGTGCCTTAGAGTCTCCTTCAGAACGTCAATCCATAGCTCTCCACCAGGAGCTTCGACATATGGGCTTTCTCCTGCATGCACATGCATGTTTTTAGCCCTTCCCAGGGATTCCATGCGCACAACAATGCCACCAGGGGCCTGAGCCTGGCCTTGGAGTGAGTGCGCATGGCCACGAGCAGCAATGGTGAGCCTGGAGCTCGGGCCAAGCTGGAACACATGCCTCACAGTTGCAGCAATATCTGCAACTGATCCTGGGTGCAGAACCGCCGAAGGAAGGAAGTGGTATCGGTTTCCGAAGTCCATGGCGGCATTCGACACATCATGGGTGGTGAATTGCCCATCGATGGCCATGCTCCGGAAGGAGGCCGTGATCGGAGCATCAGGGTCTGACTTTCTGCTGTTGATACTTGCAAGCAGCAGGGCCATGAGTAGCTGTGGGATTGGAGATACTTTCATGGTGGTCCTCTTAGCAAAGAGTGTTGAGAAGGAAGGAGTTGGAGAGGTTGGGTTTGGTTTGAAGAGGGATGGAGGGAGATTTTAAAGGGGTAGGAGGGGGTTGAGGCCTGGTTACCCGGTCAACTAGCTATGTAACGTGAGAGGAATCCACAGAAGACCGACCCACTTGTTTTGTAAGTTGTGTGTGCATTAAGGATTTTCTTTTTAAATTGCCTTCACTAACATTTTTTTAAATGCAAAATGATATATGAGAGAGAATTACCTCTCACGTGTATCCTTCTAACACTTTACAAGCTCCTACCAAGAGCTAACATTCTAGAACTTCAACCTGATCTAGATCACAAATATGTCTTGATCGGAGCTGCTCCTGCAGTGATTCTCTCTCTGCAGGAGGACTAAAGTTAGGCACTCAAACACCGAATTAGAGAGAGACTCATTTTTCACCAAAAAAGTTAACATCTTTGGATGAGCGTCAAGCACTTGTACTTCTACACCGACGTAATATATTCAGTTCTCCTCACAATTTGCTGGCTGGGCCTGATGGACAAATGAAAGCCATGGGTGGACCACTTGGGATGCGAAGTGGGTCTTCCACCTAGCCGCCTCCAGGTTTGAATATGGGTGGGGGCCTGGGCTTTGGTGTCCTGAGGAGTGGAGAGAGAGAGAGATAGATAGATAGAGAGAGAGAGAGAGAGAGAGAGAGAGAGAGAGAGAGAGAGAGAGGCTGGAGATATTGGAGGATATCTTCAAAAAGTGGGAGGGGGATGTATCAGAATAAGCAGCAGGAGCAACAGCAGCATAAAGCGTAAAGTCTGAAAATGTTGGAGGCTTACTCCCAGAGCAGGGACAGCCACCACAACTTGAAAGTGAAGCTAGATCCTCTGCTACAATAACCAGAATTCTTTGCAATTAGCAGCTCGGTAAACATTAAGGTTTTGTTTGGGACGGCTTTCTTACTGTTCTTAAAATAGTTTTTGTACTATAAAGCCGCTTTATGAAGTAGTAAAAAAGCCGCCTCAAACAAAACCTAAATTACTGTCCTTGTGCCTGCAAGTCAAGAGCTATGAGTATGGTACCTACCCTATGATGAGGCCATGGTGTATCATTTTGTGAAGCCCATGTGAGGTGGGATTTTTGGAATCTTTTGTCTTCCTTAGCCATGAGGGCTTCCTTGTTGTGACCTGCGAAGGGCATAATTCTCTGCGTTGTTATTGTTGTGCTCTATTAGTTTTCTCTGCTCATTCGCTGTCTGCCCCTATTTGAGCGCACCAACTCTTATTAACTGGTGAGTTATGTTATTGTAAATATATCAAATATTGTAGATTTGATTTACTATTGATAAATGACTTGATTTGATCTCTATGTGTGTCTAATATGTTCCATAAACAAAATCTTAGCTTTCATTACGCAAGCTTTTGTATTCGTTAAATAAATTCATAATTTTTCGTCCATTATGTGAACATAATAGAGAAAATGATTCATATCGTTGGATTATGAAAGCCTAAATTTGAGTTATTTTGAACTGAGATTGATTTCATCTATAAACCAGTTGTTAATTAAGTAATTTAGTTCGATATAAGGCTTCGTTTGAGACGGCTTTCATATTGCTTCTTAAAGCAGTTTTTTTGTACGAAAAAAGTAGTAAGAAAGTTATCCCAAATGAAATCTAAATCTTATTGGACTCAAAAAAATAAATTTGAATTTATTAGCGAATGAGTTGACCTTAATTTTGTTGGGATTCTAGAATGATATCTTGGTGGATTCCAGTAGTTGGGATTTAAGAGATTTTGTCCATACAAACAGGGATTGCATGCGTCACATTTAAATTGTGCTTATTCTGACTGGCTGTTGGCACGCGGGATTTCTTTTGAATTGGTTGATGAGAAGTTGTGAAGAGGCCAACATTGGACTATTTAAATGAAATTTTTTTTTCCTGAGTATAAATTTAATATTGGAGGAATTCAATTTCGTAACAGTGCACAACAATTTTAATTTTTTTATATATTAAACTATTTATTTGATGGATTTCAGCATCTCTCTCTCTCTCTCTCTCTTCCTGTTTTAGCTTTTGACGGGGATTGAGCTCGAATATTTTGACTGACAAAAAAACTTGTATTGAGTAATGCCTTGATCAGATCAGATCAAAATGCATGTGATGTGGTTAAATGCGTGAACTCATTGCAAATAAAAAATTATTTATGCATAAATGTTTATATTTGAAACCAAAAAAATTATCTTAAGATATTGAAATATAGGGACTGTTTGTTTTGTAGTAAAATCGATGTGCAGGGGTTATGAGAATACAGTATAAAATTATGATGTATTTTGGAATTCTTCATTTTGGGGATTTTCAAATATACAAAAAATTCATTGTCATTGTGAGTCGCCAGCTTCCACCATTGTTGTTGGCCACCTCCACCTTCGGTTGCCGCCACAAGCCACCACCATCATCATCCCTATCCACTTGTGACCACCAATGCTGGCCATCGCCCACCTCCGATGTCAATGGCCACCAACCCTCATCGGTCTTCGCTTAATAAACAATAAAAAAGCCGTCCCAAATGAAATCTTAGTCACAAACAAAAATTAGTTTTTATAATCATATTTGTTAGCAAGTAAACTATTATAATATTTTTTTTCAAAAATAATATTTATCATACTCAACGAATTAAGAAAATTCTCAAATTAATTTTAGAATCATCTTTATAAAACAATATAATTTTCTCAACAAAATCGTTAATTATCTCAAAATTGAGTCAACTAACTTCAATTCAATCTTAAGCCAGAATCAAATCCGCAGAGTTCCTAACCAAATCAATACTTTCTTTTCAGTCCTTTCTTTCTTCTTTTTTTTTTTCAAATTTGTTTGATCATTGAGATCGTGCAAGACTGTTCAATGTAAGTGGATACAGATTTATTAACCATAGCGTTGACCTCACAATTGCTGACAATATTGTGCTGCGTGCATAGCTGGCCAAGCCCAAAGTCAGCGCCACCTGCTCCTTATTTTTCTCGAATGCTAATGAACAGTACGACAATTCTATTTCTAAAATATTATTATTATTTATTTCTAAGAATGTATTTTTAATTTTATCAAAATTCTGTTTGAAAATTTTATTATTTTTCAATTTTCAAAATTGGCTGAAATTAAACTAATGACAGTCCAAAATGACAGCTATTTATCTTAAATTTCTTCTTTAGACTAATGAGAGATTGAGCTGTGGATTTGGGGAGGTTCTTACGTCTCCTCCGATTATGATAATGATGGCCAAATTTAATGAAGAGATTATGTTTTATTGCTTCTTAAAGTAACTTAAAAGCAACTTTTTAAAAAACTGTTCCAAACGAAACCTTAAATTAATTAAAAAAACGTATTAAAATAAGTCAATTTAAGAAGATTAGGGGATAAAGCATTCATATTATGTCATTTGCAGCATTACAATTCTTACCATTAAAAATAATTAATATGCAAAATCTAAGTTTTTGTACTGTGCAATCAACATAAATATATAAATAATTTATATTATCACTGTCACCGTCCAAGAGACTTACTTTGGCAACTACATTGGAACCAATAAATAAGTGTTAGTGATGGCATTTTAATATATGGATCTCCAACTACATTAATGTACCTACATAGTAGAAGAATCAAAGCATATCATTATATTATAAATTACACTTATTTGCTTTTGGAGCCATGTCATCAATGAATCAAGCTGACTTGTGAGGAGGCTCGAGCTTGAATCGATTAATGACTTGTGAATTGAGCTTGATGAGCAGATATGTCAAGCTGAGCTAGCCTTGATCCGACTCATTAGTTCACGAGCTATTAAAGTTATATATTTTTAAATTAGATTAGCATTCAGGAGTTTATGTAGAAAGTTATTCACGATATTTAAAATTTACATCTCACTTTCTTATATCAAATGATTTTTTATTACTTTTCTTTTCAAAATTTTTTTTTTATTTTCTAATCATTTTATTATAATAATTACTTTTATTTGACTCATTTTTTGTCGTTCATAATAAATAAGCTTGCTCTTTAGCCAACTCAAACTCGTGCAGCTAAGCTCGAGCGCAAGCTCTAAATCAATTAATTAATCAAGTTCAAGCTTAAGCGCAAACTAAGGATATCTCCAGCTCGGTTTAACATGTTTACGCCATTCGATCTATTATATTCTTGGGAAGCATAGTGTTGAATGACAATATGTGCAAGATTGTGCCTAGATCTTATTATGTGCAAGATTATGCCCAGATCTTATTATGTCTACAAACAATCAATCATATGGAGATCTATTATTGCACTAAACTTCAAAAGATAATCGCATGTATTATTTTTCTTTTTTTTATTAAATTCTCAATAATTTTATGAATTTAATCATTAATTTTTTTTTAAACTAAATGTTAACTTTATAAAAATATATAATTTTGATGATATGCATATATATAATAAAAAATAATAATTATTATTATTATTATAAGACAAATCTAAATTCTATATGCATCAAATATAGATTTTAGATTGATTCCACATTCTCTCTCCTCATTTTGCATGCTTTACACGCCCACCTAATCAATCACATCAAATTTATTTGACAGCTCATTTAATTCTGATATTATGCTACAAATCAACATTAATGAATATATCTCAATATTCGGATGCTATCCCATAAAAAAAATTGTAATCTTATAAATGAATAGTATACATACCGACATATATTATTATATTATAAGCTAATTAGTTTTCAAAAAAAAAAAAAAACTAATTAGTTTAATTTTGTTTGGGACTACATTCTTATGATTATTTCTTAAAAGAGTTTTTTAGTATAAAAAGTTACTTTATGCCGTAAAAAAAAGTCACAAACGAGAAAAAATATTCAGTGCGGAGTCCAAACAAGAAGTATCTGTCAGGATTGTAATTGTACAATATGTACATAGTTTGAACCAAACTATGTACAAAAATTATATACAGTGCGTACATTCACAGTTCGGACATACCTTTTCCGTTCGGACTCTACATAGAATAATTTCTCCACAAACGAAACCTAAATCTTAACTGTGAAGAGTAATCTCTGCAATAATTCTTATGTCTTCTATCATGTTTTTTCATGCACAATTATCATGTGATAAATCCTTAAACATCATTTTCCAAGTGGTCTCTAGTTCTAGAAAGGTGTGTTTCTCTTTGTGGCCTCCTAATTTGTTGAAAAATCAATATAGAGTAAAATGAAATGCACGGTAAAAATAATAAATTTGAGTTATTTTAGAGAAATATATCTTAAAATATCCCCTTTGACTGAGGAGTAGTTATTTAAAATATGCTGCAACATGAATTGATCTAAACCATATATTCCAGTAAGATCGGACCATATTCGAACTCTATTCGAGCATTAATTTAACATGATTCAAATGTGATTTTAATAATGATTGAATAAGATTTGAGCATGATTTGAATATAATTAAGAGCGAGTGAATAGTCATATGATGTAAATTGTCAAAATTGTAATTAAGATTAGGAGAGTGACTATTCACCACTTTTTAGAGGAAATTAAAATTACTATTCACTTTTTATTTATTTTGTATCTATCATTTTATATAGTCTTCAAAATTAAGATCACATTGTTGATTATATCCTATAACATATGGCTTAACACATGTTCAGAGCTTAATCTATTTTTATGATGATTTAATTATTCATCAAATATGCAAAAAAATAAAAAAATAATCACATGTCATATATAAGTCATTTATAAGAATTTTTTTTTTTCAATTTTACTTGTTAATTTCAATTCAAAATCATTTAATACAAACAAAATGTCGATAACCCATATATTTATATTTAAATCATTTGAAAGTTAAAATCAAAATTATCTTATATTGTAATCAGAATTATCTTTCGAAAAAAGTTTAATGCATCTAATTGATGATCACATTATTATAAAAACTATTAAAATCATAGATTCCATCATATCTTATATTAATAAAGACAATGAATGATTTTAATGTTATATTTAACATCAATAATCAAGCTTTTTAAAAACTTGATTGGACGAGCCAGTTCGACCGGTTCAATCGTGAACCAGTCATATGCCCGGTTTGATTCATTATAAAACCCGCTTCCCCATTGAACCAGAGAGAACCGGTCAGAATAACCAGCAAGGTTTTGAAAACCGGACCGGACAACGAACCGGTAGAAGGAAAGGTTCACGGTTCAACCGGTTCGACCGGTCGAACCGGATGACGTAATAAATAATAATATCATTAAAAAATATATAAACATAAACAAATGCATAGCTAAATCTCCAATAGAAAACAAACATAAATATGCAAATTAATTGTTCATAATTGTTGATAATTTCATATCAAAACAAACTTCAAATAAAATATGCAAATAAATCTAAAAATTGTCTCCTAGATTTGAAGCATCAAAAGTTATATCTCTAAATCCCTGTTCATCAAAACATTCCCCTCCAAATGCATCAATATCCTCATTGCAAATTATTTCATTGTCATTTCCAACATCATCTAGGACTTCTTCATCTGCATATTAGAAATATAAAATATTTTAACATCTCTTTTAATTTTCAAATGATATAACTTAGACCAATTAATTAAAAGCTTACTTAGAGGTTCTTTGGTAGAACTAGTATTAAGTTCTTCAGCAACGAGAATGACATCTTATGTATAAATTTCAGTCTCTAAGTTCTCCAAAATAAGCTCTGAAACAGGTTCTTCATCAAGTACCCAAAAATCCACCATCTCTATGCTAGTATAATCCAAAGGATCATAATTTCTCTTTTTGGTTTGAAATCTAAATATAATTAAAAGATTATTAAGTCATGCAAGCATAAAGAAATGATATCACAAGCATACAAGCATATAGTCATACCTATGCCTCAAATTGAGGTTGTATCGAACAAATACAAGATCATTAAGTCTTTGATGTTCTAAATGATTTCTTCTCTTTGTATGAATTTGTTCAAATACACTCCAATTTCTTTAACATCCAGAAGATGAAGATGTTTGACTAAGAATTCTAACCGCCAATTTCTGTAAGTTCGGTGCACTTGATCCGAACATCTTCCACCATTCATCTACAAATAGATAAAATTAGTTAGCTAATATATGATATATAGGGCTGTCAATATTTGACACGACACGAAAACCCGACCCGGACCCGACTCAAAAATTTCGGGTTCGGGTCAACCCGAACCCGAACCGGGTCGGGTTCGGGTTCGAGTTTTCGACCCGTTTGAAAAACCGGGTCGGGTTCGGGTTGACCCGGAAACCCGGAAATGACCCGAAATGACCCGCTGCCCGCCTTGACCGGGGCTGACCGAAGCTGCCCGCGCGGAGTCCGAGTCTGCCCCGCGTCGCTTCGCGAGTCGCATCGCGTCAGGCGTCAGCCGCTGTCGCGCGGAGTCCGAGTCCGCTGTCGCGTCGCGTCGCGCGCGTCCGAGTCCGCTGCCGGCGGCCGTCGTGCCGCTGCCGCAGCCCGTGCCCGAGCCTGCGCGGAACTGCCGATGTCGCGTCGCGCGTCTGCCGGCGGCCGTCGTGCCGCTGTCGCGTCGCGCGCGTCCCCCGACCGCTGCTGCCCTCCGCGCCGCTTTCTGTCGCGCAGCTGCCCGCTGACCGCTGCTGCTCGCCGGCCCGCCGCGCCGCTGCCCGCCGTCCGCTGCCGCTGCCCGCCGGCCCCCGCCCCGACCGCTGCTGCTCGCCGGCCCGCCGTCCCGTCACGCTGTGAACCGCCGTCCGCCGAAATGCCGAACCCGCTGGCGCTGCGAAATCGCGAACCCGCACCGCTGCCCGGGTCGTGTCAGGTTGACCCGAACCCGAAGCGGGTCGGGTTCGGGTCCAGGATTTCGACACGTTTGCCTACCCGGGTCGGGTTAGGGTCGACCCGATTGAACCCGGGTCAGTTCCGGGTTCGACCCGAACCCGACCCGTGACCCGAAATTGACACCCCTACTGATATGCATGAAACAAGAAATACATAGTAAAATATTTATTTCACTTACCAGGCTGCATTTCTTTGGCCATTGTTAGTGCAATTTGTTTGCCAAAGCTTTCCAAACTGTCACGAAATAGCCTAACTTCATTCATTGTGGCTGTTGATTTAGGACATATATCCTTATTTCCAATCAGCTCAATTAAACCTTGCATCACTTCAGCTTTTTGGCAAAAATTTTCTTTATCATACTGAAAATGTGGATTAAGAAAATAAGCTGTACAATTAAACCTCTTGAGCTTGTTGTTTTTTCTTGCCTATTTCTTTCAAATTTTCTTGCATCTGGTAACGAATGTCATGTGGGACTTTCTTGCACGAAGCTATGTTACCTCTGATTCCTGCTAAATGTTGCTTAATCCTATTAATTCCTCCACCTTTATAAGTAATCCTACAATGGAGGCATCTAAATTATTTTTTTTCCATCTGATCCTTTACTTTCAGTACAATGACTCCAAGCTATATCAAGCTTCTCACGCACACTTTGAGTCGAAGTTGTTTGTAGATCCATTTTAGAGTATTGTGTTCAATAGCTAAAATAATTAAAAAAAAAAAGAAAGCAAAATGAAAAAAAAATTGTGCAGAAATTTCCCATACATTCATCAGTGGATATTACAAACTTTAGTGGATAATATTGATTTCTTGAGAAATTTTGACATTGCCAAAAAAATTATGAAAAAATTATGAAATCTAAAACACAATATTATAAATGTTCTAACAAGGTTGATTTGTGATTTGGACTTCTCTAGGTCAACAAAAAAAAATTTGAAAATTTAAAAGGTTTCACAACCTAGCCATTTACTTGGGCGAGTGTAAGCTTTTCCTTGTCCTTTGACTATGCATGGATAACCAAGTTCAGAGTAATAAACCATTTTATAAATGAAAAGAGTAAAGGAGAAGTACATGAATTTATATTAGAATTATTTTCAAAATTTAACACGCTCATATTTAATAAATCTGAATATACACGATTTAAATTTAAATCCCACTAAATCGAATACCAAACATCAGTGGATATTACAAACTTCATACAAAATTGTGCAGAAATTTCCTTATTTTGTGGAGTCTTAGATCTTTAGATTGTCTGTTTGTGTTTGGGAAGGTTTGGAAATATTTCCCATACATTCATACCAAATGCATAAAGGCATAAAGCAGAAAACAAAAGGGAAATTCCTAGCAGCAATCAAACATTCAAAACCAACGGGTATTTAAATTCCTAGCAGCAATCATACATTCATACCTCTGATTGTATAAAATCAAATGCATGAGTTGTTCAAAGAAAAGTAGAAAACAAAACCGAAATAGGGAGAAACCGATACAAAGATACCTGGGCAACAAAATGGACAGAGATAGCAGGAAAGAATGCGTCGTTCGTCCGTCTATCCCCGTCGTTCGTCTCCCCCAGTCGTTCTTCGCCGAGGCTCTCACACGTTCGTTAGCCAGTCGCCTCTCCGTCTTGGTAGGGTTTGCAATCGCGAGAAAGGGAGAAAGAAAGTCGCGTAATTTTACGCCTCCGCCTCATCTATTTCGAATAGGAAATATTTTTCAGCCGCTAGATGTGCGATCAACGGCTCAAAATCGCGCGATTTGAACCGGCCGGTTCCTCCAAACGGTTACGGTCCGACGGCTCGGCAGTTCAACCGATATTTGAACCGGTTTTTGGCCGGTTTGAATGCAGAACGACTCCAATGATAGACCCGGACCGGTAGCCTGACCGGTTCCGGTTGAACCGGCCAGTCCGGTCCGATTTTGAAATCCTTGATAACCAGTTTAGCCTGTAAACTGGTGAATCAATCACGATTCCTTTTAACCAGTCAATTCAATGAATCATTTAAATTAATAATAAATTAATTTGATATATTTAGAATAAAATATTAACTTAAACAAATTAATTTAGAATTTAATGTACTCTATAGAATAAGATTTATGAGTGGGGAGAGTCTAATATATTTTTATGATGATTTAATTATTCACCAAATATGTAAAAAATACAAAAATGATCACATGTCCTATATAAGCCATTTATAAGAAAAAAAAAACCCCAATTTTACTTGTATATTTCAATTCAAAATCATTTGATACCAACAAGATGATGATAACCCATATATTTAATTCCAAATCATTTGGAAGTTGTAATCAAAATTATCCATTGAAATAAATTTTAATGCATCTAATTAATGATTACATTATTATAAAAATGGTTAAAATCATAGGTTTCACTATATCTTATATCAATAAAGATAATGAATTATTTTAATATTATATTTAACATTAAAAATGCTAAAACAAATTTTGGTAAGATCACATGAATCACATAATCATTAGGCCTAACTCAATACAAATCAATTAGTATTAATTTTGATTTGTTGATCAACTCATTGGTTTCAATCCATACTAAAACAATAAATTCACATATTCAATTATTTTGAATGTAAATTCAAATTAACAGTCTTATCTATAATCTCTTGTTATCTTGGAGATAAAGTGAAACTCTGGCAAAAAGAACATTAGAAGAATTGATTTGATGCTCCAAACTTAAGTAAAAATAATTCTATTTATCTGAAGAAAAGATTGCTCCATAAGTAATTAAAAAGAAAAAAGAACAAGAAAAAGAAATTGCTCCACATCAGTAGAACCCCCTTGCACACATCCAATATGATGTTGACAAGTGGAAGATAAATTTATATATTATTTTTGCACTAAAGCCCCTCGACACCATCATCATGGCTACCATTATGGACTCCATAATCAGCATCATGATTCTTTAGGGACCAAAGAAAGTCTCTTTTTGATGAATGTTTTGGTTAAGGAAAGGGAAAGACTATGTAGGGCATCTTCTTTTGTCATATTTGCTAAATCTCACACTATTCCACTATCATCTTGACCCCACTCTTGTCTCTAAAGACCATAACAAGCCAAAAATATATCCTTATCCATTGATTTTTTTGCCTTCATATAAACCCACATATGTGATATATTATATATATTTATATATGTAGGTTTAGTGGTTGCTTTTGCATATATTCTTGCTAACACTAGGGTTAGGTGCTAAGCTTTTGACATGTGAGAAAATAATGATTTACTTCTACTTGCATGGAATTCTATAACTAGCAAGATATGATTCCACATAAATTATGATATTTTCTTCTTCTTTTTTCCTTTGGTCCCATACTTGTTCAATATTTGCAATCTAGGCCTTTTGTAGTCATAGGGTTTGACTTGAATGTATATGGGTGGATGAATTCATAAAAAGTTTGCCTATTTTAAAAGTTGGCTTGAAGGTTTTTTATGAAAAAATAAAGATAGGAAAATTAGAGAGTTTTGTTAGGTGGCTTATAAAGCATTTATTATGTATTTTATTTATTTATTATTTAATATATGTAAAAAGAAATTATTAAAAAAATTTATAATTATATTTCTCTGATTACTGAAGCTCTCATAATTTGTATTAAATGATTTACAAGGCAAAAAATTTGCAACTATATAGAGAATACCAATGCAATGGGATTGCGAGCAAGAGAAATTTTCTTATGGAATGGATGGCCTTCTAATAGAGTTATTTTGCTCTTTGCTCTATTTTGAATTGTAATATTGTGGCCTTGTATTGATTTGGTTGGTCTTTGGTGGAGCTTCAGTTTTCGTGTGTTTATTTTTTAAGATGTTTATCAACTTGGAGGTTTTTAATATTCTAGTTATGAAAATTTTTTAAGGATTTGGTGATTCCTATTGATTTTTTTTGTCTCATTATACCTTTTTTTGTTTACTTTTTTTAAGGTAGAGTAAGTTCTTGAACTTGACTCAATAGTATTCTCAAACATGTTTCCAACCAGTGTGTTACAAGTTTGAGAGTTGTTGGATATAGCTTGTAGATAAATTATTGTTGTGGCAAATTATGTGGCTGTTGGATGACATTTTTACCTTTTAGCTGTGTATTTTGGTTGTGCGGGCACTGAGGTATAATGATCATGCTCAATCTAGCTATCAGTGATTCTATCAATTATGTACTATTTCTTAGATATATTTCTCATATATTGTTGAACGGAGCATGAGGGCTATTTTGAATATTTTTTTGAGACTATGCATTATAGAAAAATGAATATTTCCGGCGAACAAAAGCCACCGAAAATGAACTATTTTTGTCAGAAATAATGACTTTCCGACGGATTTCCGACGGTAAAATGTGCAACTGTCGAACACATTTTCGGTGGATTCACCGATGGTTTTCCAACATAAAAGTTTTCTAAAAAAACTACGGTTCCCTATCCCTATTTTTAGCGGGTTTTTCTACCGGTATTTCCAACGGAAAATAATTGTAGTAAATACTGGCGGTCAAGCCATTAGTTATTTCCATCGAAAAAACCAACGGGTATCGCCAACAAAATATCTGCCATAGTTAACCGACGAAAATTTACATCCGAAAATGCTATACCAATTCTTCGAATCATCATTTCCGATAAAATATCAGCTGAAATCCACTAGCTCTTAATTATTCAATAACACAATAATCTTATAAAAAACATAAATATATCATACTCACATTTCAACTTCCAACAGAAATACTAATGCTATATGACACCTAAAATATTAAACTTATATAGTCACGTAAACTCTCTGATGAGGGCGGTGGAGTAACATAAATAATTGTAAAATTGATTAATTTATGATTATATTCATCCCTAAACAATGTTTAGGTTTTCTTTAATATAAAAATTATAAAAATCTCACTTAATATTTGCAAGTATACGTGTTGAATAAAGTAATATAGCTATAAAGTTGAATATTGATCCCAAAAGAAAGAATATTTACTTGCAAATATTAATACGGTCTATTATAATTACAATAAGTCAATAATTATCCTACTCAATAAAAATAAATTATGATAGATATTCAATCATTTAGTTTAAAATCAATAAAAAATTTAAATGAAATACTATTTGGATAAAATATTTTGGATTGATAGAATATAAATATAATATATTTCATAATGATTCTCTTTTATATTGATGTTATTCAAAGCATATACACCAGCAACCGCTCAGTCAAGTATGAAGAGACAGATTAAACTCTTTTAACTTCAATACCACTCTAAAGTCACATAGTCTGTCACCCTATGAAAATCTTAGAAGAGTAAGTAAAATATTTACTGTTAAAACCCCCTCTCATTACAATTCATCTTTATAAATTTGGTATATGTTAAGCACAATAACAATGCTTGCATCACTCCAATCCAATATATATGGTTATGCCTGCTTCCCATTTCTAGGCTCCATACTACACCTGATATTAATTATATATATGGTCACTATATGCATTAAATAAGTCATCTGGTTTAAGTAACTCGGTGGTTATTCCACTAGTTGTTTCAACATAACTGTTCCGATGTAAACCCTGCTGGTAAATTTTTTCGGCTAGAACTTAACAGCGGCTTTATTGAAGGATTGGCTGTCGGAACATTACTGGCAGTATATCCACCGGAAACACTGCCATATTATTTCCAGCAAAAATTATATATGCCTATTTTTTCACTGTTATTTTCGCCGAATGTATGTCAGTCGGAAATTACAGTTTTTTTTTTTTTTTTAGTGATGCATTTTGTTATATTTTTTTCTTAAATTGATTCTTTTTTACTACAATTTTTGTTAGGTCTTTTTTTTTTTTTGGCAACTACTTTCATGTAAGTATCCGGTGGTAATTTGTGTTGACACTTACAATTTTTCTACTTAAAATAATAATAATAAAATAAAAATTAACTAATGATTCTATGGAGTTCTCTTTTTAGTAAAACACCTATGTTACTTTCTCGTGAGCACCGATGCGTAATTTCGCATATACATTTTAAATCTTAATTATTTATGAAACAAAAACCTCATATCTTCATTTAACAATCCTCTCTCAAAACTCCAATTAATTGGCAATTTTAAGGTAAATGTCAGTTTTATAAATATGATGAGCTAAAGAATGATTTACATATTTACAAAAAAAAATCTACAAGATTTACTTATAGTTTATTTCAATGTCTAAATTACATCAAAATATATGCATGAATATGCATATTTTATTAAAAAAAAATAAAATTTTTAATATGATTTAGAGATCTGAGTGTTATATAAATAAATATAAAATTATAAGATATATAAATACATACAATTTTTTTGATAGATATGTAAATCTACTAAATTTTAGTATCATAGACGTAAAACTCCCCAAGATTATATACATATCATATAAATAATACTGACCATAAGAATTGGATGGAGGGGCCTACGCACGTGATAAGTGAATAGTATGCACGTGGCAGCAGACCATGAGGCCGGGCTGGGGTGCTCTCACAACCATGGGAGGCTATCCTTAGTTTGAAAAGCTGTAGGACCCTTTGATTCTGCTGTTTGAAAAGCTGTTGCCCTTTTGATTCAACAGCTAGAAATTGCTTCAACATCATCTCATGCTCCCACTACTGCTTTACATAAGTTGTAGGAATTTTTAATGGAAACTAAATCTAATTTTGTTGAAAATATAAAATTAAATTTATATGTGAGATTTTCTAATTATTTAGAGAGCAAGCATACATATTTATGAAGCAACGCATTAACTTACAAAAGAATATGCCACCAACACACAAAAGATGTAAAGTTGATGGCAGCTTTAGATTGGCTCTTTAATTTTTAGACCAACAAATTGAAAAATAATTAAAAATAACAAAAGTTGAGAGAGAGAGAGAGAGAGAAAATTATTTACCATGGTTCTCTTGAATACTCACATTTATATATGTTGGAGTTGCCTTGAATTTGGCTTGACGTTTATTTGTTCATGTCCTTGACCGTCTTACGCTTTTTAGATATGTCAGAGGTCTAAGAAGGTAACGCTCCTGCAGGATTTTTTAATTACATCTCTCGGCTATAAGGGTAATTTTGAAATTCTGTTTGGTTTTACCGCTACCTTAATTTTGTCCTATAAATATGTTGTAAAGGGCTTAGGGTTTGCATGGTAATCCTTTTGTATTTTGCTTATATATATATATATATATATATATATATATATATAAAAACTGTTCTCCATCATCCACATCTGCCTTCCGCCTTGCCCTCATCCTTTGCTTCCTCCTAGCACCCGAACAAACCCCAATCGCTAACCCCCCCATCCGTCCGGTGTCCGGATTCGTCCGGACACCAATCCAGACGCGCCACACACCCAAATACATCGGGCCCCGGTGTATTTTGGTGACGCGGCACGTCTAGATTGGATGTCCGGACTTCTGGTGACCGGACGTAATAATATGCCCAAGTTTGTATTTTATGAATTCAAAATTATTTTTAGCCATTTTCTTATTTTGTCATTAATGGTTAAACTCCCAACTTAATCTCCATTAATGTAAGGATAATGATAATGAAAATAACAATGATGATTTTCTCTATCTGTCATTTTAGTGTTTTGATTTTTAGCTCGTGTATTTTGTTTTTTACTGTTTTATTCTCCGACTGTTGTAACTCTTGTTATTTTAATAAAATTTTCTGTTAAAAAAAACAATGATGATGATAGTTAAGATTGAGTATGAAATATTTTAACTTATTTAAAATCTTTTTATATTTACCTAATGAGAATTATATACTAGAGGACAATTATTATGACTGTTGAACTCTTTTTCTCTTTATATATATCACCAACCATTAGATGTCTTCACCTTATTGGATGGTTCGTGAAAGGCTTCGAGGATGCTGGGAGCCTCGGCCGATTACTGAGACCTCCTTTTGGTTGTATTCTGTATTTTTTTCTTTTTATTTTTGTTCCCCTACTGTTGTAACCGTTTGTTTTATCTTAATGTATTTGTGTTTTGGTTATATATATATATATATATATATATATCACCAACCATTATAAGGGCTTAGTAAGGTCTCATGAGCAATACCAATAATGGTTCATGTGCAATGCCAATTGGGGATAATAATGGCAAAGTTGATGAGACCAAACCCAACTATAAAAGTAAACAAAAAAATAACTTTACAAGGTAGAATAGACGTAAACGTTGACTAAATGTTAGAAACTTTCTATTGCTTTTATTTATAGGTCGATAATAGATGGAAAACATCAATAAATGATAAAAAAAAATGTTATTAAAAATTTAATCATAATAATAATTCATTTACATTTTGTGATTAAACATCAAGCATTATAGATCTTGTTAATTATGACATTTTTGAAATAGATAAAAATATTAAAATGGTATATATATTGACGTACTCTTTATGAATGATCAAAATGATTTCTAATTATATTAAAAGAACATTTTAATCCCTCGGGTCTTTGAAAAGAAATTAAAATGGTTTCATGGTGAGATTAATTTAATTCTTCTTCAAGGAGTTTATAGATCAAAATAGTTCTTTAATATAGTTGAAGGCTATTTTAATTTTTCATAAAGAGTCGATAGATCATTTTGATCCTTTTCACTTTTGAAATTATAACTATTTCTTTTGCATTTAAAATAATGTTCTCAAATAAATAAATATTTAAGCATTTTTATAAATGATCATTATTATAGTCACCTAATCAATAATAATAATTTTTTAAAATATAACCATAAATTAAGACTTTGTTTGGAATAGCTTTTTAGCAACTTCGATGGTCGTCTTCAAAACTACATTTTTTTAAATCGTAGCTAAAGCTTAGTTTGTGATAATTTTTTTATTATTTTCTACCGCATCTTTTTAGCACAATTGTTTTTGGAAAGCAACAAACAAATAATGACAAAATACTGTCCTAAATGAAGCCTAAAAAATGATCTTAAAAAAACAAAACAATAAGAAAGTTTAAATTACTCAAAGTAAAATTTAAAAATATTGCTAGTTAAAGATGAGACAAAAATGATGTAAGAACTTCATAAACGTATCACTATTTTCCTTTCTATGTATCATTTGTTTAGTAAAGTTGATCAATGCTACAAAATTTATCAAAATGATAATGGTCTTGAAAAACATTGCCATACAAAAGAGAGTATGGGCCCTCCTTGATGATTAATCATTCTGTGCGGACATTGAACACCGTACGGAGACCAATCAGAAAAAGCCACGTCACCCCTTCGCTTGGTACTGCGGCTTGATACTGCTCAACACCGAGTGGTACCTTGGCTCGTTACCACTAACGTGGCTGCACCTGATTCGTCTCTGAATATAGAGTTGTGTCCAGCCTCCGCAGAATAATTTCTCCTATTTGCTAGCTAGTTTCCACTTTTGAGTCTATGGGATCTCAGTGTGGGGTCAACTCTTGAGTGCTTAGTTTGGAAAAGAAACACTGCTTCTCAGTGAATCAGCAGCCAAGAGATTTAGTGCTTTCTCTTATAAGTCTAGAAATAGGAAGTAGCTAATGGCCAGCAGAATACTTTTGCTCTAAAGAAGAAAAAGATATATATATATTTTTTTTTTGTTTAAAGTACTTAGATCTCTGCTTGAGGTCCCCTCTCCTGAGGGTTATGGAGTGGCCAATGGGAATGGGACATAAATAAGATTGTCTTCCACCAACAAAGGGGCTGAGACCAAATAAAAAATAAAAAATTTTGAGGATGTGAAGCTCCATTATCTCATGGAACTTTGAAGTTGTGTGTTGTGGTTCTTTTAAGCTCTACTAGTATGCTTATTTGAATTCTTCATGTAATTGAATGATAAGATAGTTTATAATAACATCATATATCTTGAATCTTTGGAAGAGAAGCCTTTGAATGAAGAATATTAAGGTTTCGCTTGGGACAACATTTTTGTAAAACAATTTTTTAGTACAATTTTTTTTAAAAAAAAAAATTTCGTACTAAAAAAATGCTTTACAAAACAATAAGAAAGCTGACTCAAATGAAGCTAAAGTTTTTTTTTTTAATGGTTGAGAGTATTTAATATAAAATGTCAGCCTTTCGATGACCCGGTTAGGAAAGTAGAGATATTAGACTTGACTTATGTTAAGAAATGTAGAGGTAGACCTAAAAAGATTTGGTTAGAAAATATTAGAAATGCTCTTTCTTTATTAGATTTAAACGAGAATTTGACTTTTAACATGACACAATGGAGAAAAAAAGATTCATATAACTGATAGCCAGATACCACATTATGGGACAAATGCTTGTTGTTGCGGTTGAGAGTGTTGAACTTATGATAGTTCATGTAGCCATGCATATTTATGTTTGATTAAAATGAATTTTGGAAGAGAAATTTTTTTTTTTTTTTTGCAACTATTTTGTTGAAAATAAACTATCTTGAGGTTCATTAAAAGTAAAAGAGCTAGAATGCTATCATAATATTAATAAAATTAAATTAAACTAATGAGATAATACATAAACATAGAAAATACTACAATGTAAGCAAACATAAGAATTGAGTTTTGTTGAAATGAATTCATTCAATAAAATAAAATAAAACTTAGTAAAAAGAAATCAACATTTCTATAATTTTCTTAGTAACTTATGACAAAACAAAATGGAAAAAATAATTATAATCAAAAAATTATATGAACTATTGACCCCAATTAAACTATTAATCAGCTGTAATAGTGAGTGTATGTTCAAAAGAGATTAAAAGTTGCCTTGCCTTAGCAATCTTCATTGAGCAATCAATAGGAAGCCTTAATTCCTTAATGAGTGGCCTATGATGAGATTTTCCTTTAGAAATGTTAATCATTTGTTGGAGACTTACCAAAAATCATATTGAATGATCAAATTGTACTGAGTATTACCTTACATTAAAAAACATTTTATTTCATGATTTTATTTTTATTTTCTAAAATAAATTTTTATATTTAACAACTATTTTAGAAAACAGCAAAAAAACGGTCTCAAATAAAATCTAAATATTAAAAAATCTCATGAGATAAAAAAATTATTAGACCTAATTAAAAATTTCAAACATTAAAAAATTATAATAAAAATTATTCACCTCAAAACCATTAAGAAAATTTTAGTACAAGATACCTCTTATACAATTAATGAAGTGAGGGGCCACCAAAAATGGTCCTTATGCTGATGAATGAGACAATAAAATAATTATTTGTTCAACATTTGTGAAAAAATCAATGGCTTTATTTTATATCATACAACACAGCATATTATTGTTACCACATAACATCTTAGATATCATTCTTGTCAATATAACTTATAAATTTGAAGGGTTTATGAAATTATGAGATAATTATAAAATATTTTTTCTGTATTTCAAAAATCTAATGATATTTATTATATTTTTAGGAACAATTATTTTTAAATAAATATAATGATTTTGATTATTTTTTAGAATATTCTAATACTAAATTTAAATATTAAAATGATTATATAATAATTTTTATGCATGCTAGCTAGAGGTAATAATGAATGAACTGACCTATCAATCTGATATGGAAAATTTGGGTTTTGATTGACCCATTTCATAAAGGGATGAAATTCTGATTTGAAATTCCGACCTCTTTATTTAAGCAGGTTGAGTTCGGGTTGACCCAATAACCCGCTTTTGTTTAAACTATTTTGCTTGTTGGTATGAACTTCTTATTTTTGATCAGTTAATCTAGTATTTATAGTTGATAAATTATAACTTTTTTAATCAAAATGAATTGTTCCACTTTTTCTACTCATTTATTTGAAGGGTTGGTTTCAGGTTGACTGAAATTAGGTTGCAATAATTTTCGATCGGACCCGAATTCGACCCGTTAACTAATTTTTACACCCATATTCATGCCGGCAAAAAAGCAAAGTCAACTGAAATCATGAATTTTAATTTTGAATAAATATTTTTTTTTTGGCAAATTTAGATTGATTTTGTCGGATTTTTTTTTTTTCAAATTAGTCAATTTGTTTTTTTAGTTTCAACCAATTTTTTGATGTGTCAGCCTAAAAACTACAAAAATTAGATGAAAAAGTTGAAATACCTAACCATCTAAACTACTGAAACTCGATCGAAACTACCAAAACTCATTCTAAACACAATACAGATCTTCCAAACAAATTAATTGGAAAACAAATGAAAAAGTCTGAAACCAATGATTAATTAGGCCGTCCGGAGACCAATTAGAATGCACCACGTCATTCTTTTGCTCGGTACCTCGGCTCGGTACTGCTCAGTACTGCGGCTCAGTACTGCCGACGTAGCATATTCTAATTGGTTTCCGAACATACGACATTCTACGTCTAGTTTCCGCACATAATAATTTTTTTGAAACCTATGGGCTGTTTAGGCTTCTCTTAACAAAACAGCTTTTTTCAATTCCTCTTATAGCCTGTAGTTGTTTGGTGCATGTATTAAGAAACTTGCAGACTTCAACAGCTTGGTTGGCAGAAGCCAAAAGGCAAATATCTTTTGATTTCTTGAAATACTTGTCAGGAACTACCTACTTTCATTTACAATTTCAAACCGCCACGGCTAATATTTTAATCTTGTGGCATCAATCATGGAGTTGGCAATCAATAAAATGACTTCAATTATTTATAGTTAACGGCTAAAATTAGTATTGTTGATATTGAGGGATTATCTGACGGCGAAATTATGGGTCTGTTTGAGATAGTTTTCTCGCTGCTTTGCTTTCCATGCAGCAACCACAGTTTCTTTTGACTATTGTTTCATTGCTGCTTTTTTACTTTTTTTTTTTTAATTTTGTGGTGGAATGTAGCTTTTTGAAACCGAAATAGTTAAGTTGCTTTCTCCGCAACAACATTAAAACTAATTTTATAAAATATCACAGTTGTTTCAGATATATTTTAAGTGAGAGAGGGCGAAAGATAAAGTTTTTATACCTTATATAATTACAAGATAACTTATGAATATAATTTTCTTGTTATGCATTAGCTAGATAAGATTGTTAAATTTAGCATATGTTTGGGACAACTGCAATTTTTTACAAAAGTGATTGTAAAGCTGTTGTTGAGAAAGCTGTTATAAAAAATAACTTCCTAGCAAACAAAATTTATTAAAAATAATTTAAAAGAAATGAGTAAACAAAACTTATAATTGCGCTTTGAAAAACAAAGCAGTAAGAAAGTTATCCAAAATGAAACTTTAATTTATGTTTGTGAGATTAGAGGAGCTTAGTTAACAAAGGCAGGGAGATCATGAGATGAATTGATTGCATTTCATATGATTTGAAAATGCACTTTTTTTGAATGATTTTTTATAAATAAATTTTAAATTTTGATATATTTTTCTAAATGCACCATTTATGATTAAAAATTTTTAAAAATTAATTCTATTCTTTTTAAAAAAAAAATACATGATAAAAAATCAAAATTATAATAAAAACAAAAAAAAATCAAAATAAAAATGAGCAGTCGTGAAATTTACAACACCACCTGATGACATTCATATATATTTAATAAAAATAAAATTTCTCATATAATTTGCAAGTTCATCACAACATTTCAATAATCATAGCTTGCATTCATGGAGAATCAAAGTTTTGTCACTTTCTTGGACTTTGCATAGGAGATCTTATGAAGATCTCCATCTTTATTTTGTTGTGGTCCTTCCTTAGACATCCTTTTCAAAGGGTTTGGTTTTGAAAGAAAGACCAATGGCAAATAATACTCTAAGGGAAAAAAGCAAGCTAGTAGCCTACATATGTATAATCAATAGGCTAGCAAGAAAAATGTCATTCTACTAAAGGATGAAAAGAAGTCAACATAAGCCAAAGCCACACATTTCTTCACCAAAATGAACTCATCCACAGCCCAATTTATTTTTTTGAAAAGAAAGAGACCTAAAATCTTTGAAGGAACTCTCTATCAACTAGTCCTACCAATATTGTTAACCATTACAACTTGTGGATAGAATTCTAAAATTAATGCTAGCCTATGGACCCTATTTTTTATGCCTTTATTAGTCTTATTATTATTATTATTATTTTGCTTGGAAATGTTATATTCCTTAAATAGGGTTTCATTGAATTTATGTCGTATCAATTGTTTTCATAACAATTAATGTGATGCTTTTTTTTAATTAATTATTCAAAAATCAATATTCAGGATCTATTTTGACGGCTGAGATTTTTTATAATTTTTTGTGTGAAAAAAAAAAATTAGCTTGTTTGAAAACTGCTGTAAAAATAGCTTACTAATGTAGAAATAAGAAATTCCTTCAAAAAGTAATGAGAGTAAAAATAAACCTTTAAACTTTATTTAGGACAACTTTCTTATTGATTTCTAAATCAGTTTTTCAGTACAAAAAGTTCTAGTTTAAGAAATTTTTATACTAGAAAGCTACTTTAAAAAGTTGTAAGAAAGCTGTCACAAGCGAAACCTAGGGTGACTTTCTTACTGCTTCTTGAAGCATTTTTTTAGTACAAAATTTTTAATTTTTGTAATTAAAAAATATTTTAAAAAGCAACAAGAAAACCGTACCAAACGAAGCCTTAATTTATCCCACACCATTTTTATTCATTTTTAGCATATTTACAGCTAAAATCATCATTCAAAATATAAAATATTTCATTTAAAAAAAATGAAATGAAGTTACTCTTTCTTGATAGAATTATGATACTTCTTCAACCCAACATATTATTTTGGGTGCAATATGATATTTCTAAAACTGAAATATCCTATTTAATTTAGCACGCATAAGACAATGCATAAGGTGCAAAATGAGAATAATTTAATATTTGTTTGCTCATTTTAAAATTGCAATGTAAATTATCACAAAAAGGGGGTGAAGAATATTTAAATTTAAATCTGCACCAATAATGTAGCCTTGTTCCTGTTTCATAGTACAATTTCTTCAAGATAAGAATCTGCCCAAGCTGGGCAGGTTACAGTGCGACAACAATTATCCCATTTGATTTGGATAATATTTTATATAAAAAAATATATTTTTTATATGTTTCAGTTTCTATCAGTTCAGCTGAGCTTATGGGATATAAACAATTATAGTGCTTCGAGTGAAAAAATTACTTAGCAATGATTAAGCTGAAGAGGAAGAAGGCTTTGTTTGTTAATGGGTCCATTTGTATAGTTAAGGGCCTATTGGGCTGTCGGTAAAGCCCATTCTCACAATATTTTCATGCTTAAGAGGTAAGTAAATAATGGCATTTTTGTGTGTTAGGGCTATTGATTATCGAATCTCAAAATTAGTTTGAAGTTTTTTAGGCTTTATGTGAGATATGTTTCTTACTATTTTTTAAATTAATTTTTTAAGTACAAAAATTTATTAAACGAAAAATTTATATATATATATATATATATATATATATATATTTGTATGCATTCATGCATACAAGTATATGTAGTTCAACTTGGTCTCAAGCTACTTTATATAACAATTCAAGTTTGGCTTAGTCTAAGTTTAATTTGAATTGAATTTGGTTCATTAGCGTGCTATCATACTTTGATTTGACTCTAATGTATGATCATATTATTAAGCGAATTTTTAATGTTTGTGCCAAGTTTATAACTCTTGATGTGTCTAGAAAGCAATTTGATGTAAATAATAGTGAATCTAATTACTCTAACTTTAGTTCTTTTATTTGAAAATTGTTTCTATGAAGTTTAGGGATTTTAATTACTTGACTAATGCTTTTGCAGCTTTCTTACTGTTTTTTTAAAATAGTTTTTTAGTATAAAATTTTTTTGTTATAAAATTTTTTATACTAAAAAATTCGTTTTAAAAAATAGTAAAAAAGCCGTCTCAAACCAAGCCTAACTTTAAATCAATAAACCAAAAACATGTCTATTTAAGATGGAAAGAGAATTGATTTAGATGGATTTGATTGCTTGAGCATCTATTCAATATATCAAAGTTGCTATAATGAAATATTTTGAAATTGCTTATAAGATTTTTGAGATTTTGAAGATGTAGAGATCTTTAAATGATTTGATATCAAATATATAGATGATGTGATGATGATGATGATGATAGGTTGCATGTATTAAATAATTTTAATTAGTATGATGATGATGATAGGTTGCATGGTGATATATAACTCTTGAAGTATCTAGAAAGCAATTTGATGATGATAGGTTGCATTTATTCAATAGAAAAGTTGATTAACCATTTGGTTGGACCTAATATGCTACGTTCGCAATTCTTTATATTATATTATATTTGAAGAGGTTATGATTATCATTGATTTAGTAGAAAACATATCATGATCCTCAATATTATCAATTAACCATTAAAATTTAAACTCTTATAAGTTGTTGTTCATAAACAATTTTCCATATCCTAACTACTTAGTTGACTATTGATGGCATTATTTTGTTGAAATCTAGATGATATATTGCTCTCATGTGATTAAAAAAAAGACAAATCAAAGATATTTATTGAGTAATAATTATCATTTCCATCAATTCCTAACTAATTAGATTGATCTTATGAGTTGTCATATCAAATTAAAAGTTGCTAATTATTTAATGAGATTTAAATTGTTGAAGTGAATCTTAAATTTGAATGAGAAAGATTGAAAGTTGACGTTTGGTTGATTAAAAACTTTTAAATTTATATATGATGAATTTAGAGAAAATTTGGGTCAAGATATTTAAACTAATTATTTAATGTATAATTTATAGATAAATGTAGTATAAGAGTTGATTAATTAATTATATATTATATTAATATCTAAGTAAAATTAATGAGTAGTAAATTTATCAGGAATTAATTTGATTATAACATTTTGACTTACTTTTAATGAATTTATATTTGATCTTTTATATTAGTAATTTAATTATGGAATTTTGCTCAATTAATAAATAAATAAACACATTTTAAATACAAGGATTAAAAAAATATAGTTAAGGGCTAATTTAAGGCGCGGTATGAGAGAGTCCTATCCTCTAAATTTTTAATATATATTTATATATATAAGGTACCTATTAAAAACCCTCACTTTTTAATGAATAGAAAATATTTAATTTATGTCATATATATAATTCAAATAATTTGTGTTTTCATTAAAAAAAAATTTGGCTTCGTGAAGTTTGAGCGATTAATAAATAATAATAAAACTCATCATTCAGAGCCTAAAACTGTAGGCTTGTTTCGAGCAATTTTATGAGTGCTTTTTGCTCTTCAAATTGATGTCATATATTTATTTAACTATTATTTTATTTTTACTTTTAAAAATTTTCTATAATTAAAAGCTATTTTGATGAATCATATTTACAAGAATATGATAAGCTATTAAAAAAAAAGAAATTTATAATTTTTAAATAGCTTCAATTTTTTTTAATAATTGATTAAAAAAATATTTTAGAATATTATTAGATAAACGACATATGAACAAACTTAACATTCATCTGTTTTATATTAAAATTAAAAGGGATTTACCTACATAGCGCTCTAAACTTTTCTATTTACATATCTAACACCTAAAACTCCTAAAATACACCCCCCACACTAAAATTACATATTCTCTCATATTTCACACTTCGTTTTGTCTCTGTGAGGCACACACGTGACAGCTCCCAACCACTCCTAACTGCACCACTTTCGTAGTTTGTTGCTTGTCAATTTTCCTTTGCTTCTTCATCTTCTGATATGTGAGAATGCTCGTTACGCCATGTTTTTCAGCAATGCTGCTCCTTTATTGTTTTGCAACTCATGTGAGTTTTGAATCATGCATGCCATAAATGTTTTTTGTCTTGCTTCTTGCCATAAGATATTCATACAATTTTTTTTTTTGTTAGTTAATTGTCTATCTTTTTTTTTTTTTTCTCATTTTGAGTTAGTTGGAGTAAGATTAAATGGATGTTATGGTGAATGTGGGTGAATATGTTTGTGTTACATTTATGTTTGGAGGATATTGAAGTGAAGTTGAAGATGAATATAGAAGAAAATATGAAGGTGGGAAATAAAAAATGATGAAACTTCAAAATGATTTGATTAACTATTTTGTCCTCCGAAAGAAGGTTGAAATGATCTATCTATGGCTTATTGGCCATGAGTTCAAGTTGCACTATCATGTATGTGCTACTTCTCCCAATCTACAATATTATTTTGAGTGATGTCGAAGTGATGCACATGATAGAACATTGTAATGGAAGTCAGCTGGTTGAATTTATGGTTATAATAAAAGATGATGTAGTGGTTGATTTGATCTTAGAAGGTTTGGTGCATTGTCCTAGCACCAATAAAGCTATTAATGTTGCTTTAAATAACATTAATTTTCAAAGCATAAATTGTGACCATCTTATGACACAAGTTAGTGATGATAAAGCATTAGAAGTCGGTGCTTATTTTCATGATGCTAGTAGTTTCAAGCAGTTTCTCTAATCCACCACAATTACTAATAACTTTGGGGTCAAGATTAAGGCTAGCAATAATTCTAGAGTTATAACAACATGCTCGCATCGAGGGTGTCCTTGGAGGGTATGTGGATCGCTATATAGAGATGGTCAGACCTTTGAAATCAGGAAGTTAGATGATACATATCTATATCTTGGTGTTAACAGAGTTGGAAATAAACTTGCTACATCAAACTGGTTTGCTCTTGAAATACAGGATATTGTGAAGAAAAATTCTTATGTATCACCGTAGCACATTAATGATAGTTTGGAGTCAAAATATGATTTATCATTGCCTTATATGAGATTGTTGCACTCTAGAGAAGTAGCACGAGCAATGGATTTTAGTGTTGTGGAAGTAACTAAAAATAGGTTTCTACTATGAGATGTGAGCTCATTGCTAGAAATTCGAGCTCTCAGATCACATACATCTATGATGTTGATGATTACTCATTTAAGATGTTTTATATAAGCTTCAATATTTGCATTAAAGGCTTCATTGTAGGTTGCAGACCCTTAATTGGCCTTGATGTTTACCATCTCAAATCAAAGTACTTGGGTGTTCTACTATCTACCAAATCACTTGATGGTAACAATAATCTATTTACATTAGCTTTTACAGTTGTTGAAATAGAATCTAAAGATACACGACTATGATTCCCTATAAATTTGAAATAATATTTTGGATGTGAGTTATAACCACTTGCATTTATTTTAGATATGGAGAAAGGTTTGGGAGTAGCAATTAAAAATGTGTACCGTGACGTACAATTAAAAGTTTGCATGCGTCATAAATGGAAGAACATGAAGAAGTACTTTCATTGCACTGATAGTTCAAGGTTGAGAAACAAGAACTTATATTTATGCACTCATTCAAAATGCATACAAAAGAGATTACATTTGCTCTTGCAAGTACAACATAAATGTCTTCAACTCTTCATATTACAACATGTTTACAAAATGACATTGGCAATAGAAGAACAATAATAACAAAAGTACATTGATGTCTGATCAGCTTCATCCGTCCACCTAAGGAAATTACAATCATATTATGTAGTATTGTGAGGGCACCGATAAAATCTTCGGCCACAATTCTCACTTCGATATATTTTAATATCACACATTACAAATTACAATAACATAGTTTGACACAAGTGATTTCTTGTAGAACCTATTGAATATCTTATACTCATTTTTCAAACAAAGAATTACTTTGAAACTATGCAACTTTGCAACATTACGTTACAAACAAAAACTTAAATGAAAGATCAAAGAGAATATCATAAGTCATCAACATAGTCATTTCTGTCACTAATACATAAGCTCACAATAACCAACTGACTAACTCCTCACATTGCACACACATTAACTAGCTATCATTACCTACCACGACTTATAGTTACTCATCACTAAGTATCACCATAAACTGTACACAATAGTTGATGAATTTTACTATACTTCATAAAAAAGATCTACGATCTCTTTCTTACAATCAATCATCAACCAAGTATCACAAAAGAAAAAAAAATGTAATTAAAAAGAAAGAAAGATCTTTTGTAACTCATCCATATAACCAAGTATCATCAAGCTTAGACTTAAAAAAGAATGAATCAACTGCAAAGATGAAGAGAGAGGCTAGAGAAGCAGCAGCAGAACATGTTGCCTCTCCCACAGTTGATCACATTGCACTCCAATGATCCCACGTTGTCCTTCATCTTTAGCGTAGTTGAGGAGATTAACTGATATGAGTCATAATTGTAACATAGATTATTCAGGTAGGGAGCCATACAACATAAACCAATCAGCACAACTCTAGCCCTGTTTTCTTATTGTCTAGACTTCACAATGAAATACTAGGCAACCCATGAACCCAAATCAATATGTGAAAACCAACCAACGGACCGACGACAACAACTAGCAATCCACTTCAATTCTACTAGAATTCTCACAAAAATTATCAAAATAAATGGAAGATAAAATCCTTGTACAATGAACTCTATCAAGCATATCCCAGATAAAAAAATTTACAGCTCAACAAAGAGCAAAAGAGAGGAAACACAATTGTCAGATTGCAAAGCATTTTTATACTATCAAATACAATTGAATCATACCAACTTCCAGAGCATTTTATACCGTCAAATGCAACTAAATCATACCAACTTCTCCCCTTGAACCAACAAGCACAAATGCTTAAGCCAGGATAAGTTTTCATCAGAATCATACCAACTTAACTTCCCAAAATCGTGGGAGTAGCAGAATGACGAAGGAGCAAGAGTAGATGGGATTTAGGGCATGAGAAATAGGGCATTCTCATGCATTAGAAGACAGAGAGATAACAGTAGATCGATATGCAACAGATGAAGATGGAGGCGCATATGGGAGCAGCTTTAGAGTGTAATGTGTGCGCATCACAGATATGGAACAAAAATGTGAGATATGAGGAAATATATAATTTGTGGTATGGGAAGTGTATTTTAGGAGTTTTTAAATGTTAGATATATACATAGAGAACTAGAGAAGTTTAAAATGCTATGCAGGTAAATCCCCCTAATATTAATGCATCTCTTTACTTTCTAATGTTGTACCAAAACGAAAGATCAAAATGACAGCTATGGTTCTTGATAATGGGCTGGCCCAGGTTTGTTTTGTTAGGCCATTATTCGTGTAGGCCAATGCTCGTGGCTTCGCATTCCTTCTTCCAACTCGGCTCTCGCTTTCTCGCCGGAAATCTTAAAGGGCGTCAAAGCCCTAGCCAGGTCGGTAGTTAGAATGAGAGTCCTAACGCCTCTCTATGGTGTCTCTTCTCATCTTCTACGGGTGGTTTTCCTCAATGTCCCCGCCTTCAAGAGATCAGCTCTAGCTTCCCTGTGTTCTAACCTACAGGTTTCTGCATCGATTTGCTTGGCTGCTATTTTCATTTCTTCCATGTTGGCGAATTAGCTTTTGAGTTCATTGTAGAATAGGAATGCATCGATTTGCTTTATTGTCTCTCTTGTCTTGTCTTCAGTAGTTGCTTTAGAGTCACTGGTTAGAGATTGAACCCAGAGGAATGCATCAGCGTGTTCGCTTTGCTTACTATACCGTGACATTGGATGTTTATTTTATAGCCTTTTTGTTCTTAGTAATCGGTTGTTTTGCTTTAACTTTTCTAAGTTTATATTGGCAAAATGTTTGCCCCCCCCCCCCCCCCCCCCCCCCCCCCCCTTTTTTTTTGTTTCCTCTTTTCGCAATATGATATTTTTATATTTTTCTGATATATATATTTTTGTTCCATAGCATTTTGAGGGGGAATATGCATCCTCGTTTCGGATGAACGGTCGTTGCCTTTCATCATCGTTAGTAGGTGAAGTAACTCCGAACCTTTTTGCATATATTATAATTTGTGGTTTTTTTTTTTATAGGGACCCATTTTAATTTAAAATATTTATGCTTGTATATGTGATCATTAACCATTGCTTTAGAGTTGGTTGGTTAATAGTTATAACTACTTACTGTACTTTCTTGCATTTCCAACTTCAATGTGATTTGAATTTTTTATGCCTTCCAAAATGCTCTGCATTTTTATATGCCATTTCAAAATTATCCATGCCATTCTTTCATTAAAGTTGCAAAGCTGACAATGTAAAAAAAAAAGTATCACGAAATGAGGCATATTTTACTTCATAAATTTATTGTCTGAAGTTATTTAAATATAATTTACCATTTTTATTGTTACTAAGAACTATTACTCATATAGCTCATGATTTGGGAGGTTATATGATGTGCAACAAATTTTCTTTAGCAAGTGCTTCAACAGCAACGACAAGAACATCAAGCCTTTATCCCACTACGTTGGGTTGGCTACATGTATTCTTTTTCTTCATTGTACCTTGTTAAGAGTCAAGTTCTCATTTAAATATAATAAAAAAGGTCAATTCTAATACTTTCTAACCAAGTATTTTTAGGTCTTAGCAAGTGCTTCATTGCTTAAAAATGTTTAGTTGTAGTAAAGTAGGTATATAACATCGTTGCCAGGTCCTAAGTACTGGATGATAAAAATGAAGGGTTGCGTTAGGTTGTCAACAACCAGCGTAAAACTTGCCAAATTATCATGACATGAATCCTTTAATGTGTTGTGTTAATGTTACGACATTCCCTAGAAGCGACGCGCTGTATGGCTTGAATACAATGACAAGCGTGCAAGGGACGTTGTACCGGCTCCTGGTGCAGTGTTAAATAGGCAAGGGTTCCCACATCATGGACGAATATGGGCAAAGAAGCTAGTCCATGAAACTAAAATTAGGATGTGAACTTAGAATATAGATTCTCTTACAGGGAAAATTAATAAAATTAATAGATGTTATGATTCATAAGAATATAAATATTCTATACATTCAAAAAACTAATTGGGTTGGAGAGAGAGTTAAGGAGATTGATAGTTTAAGATTTAAACTATGATATTCTTGTAGGAGTCATACTAAAAATGATGTAGGTGTGATTATATATAAGGGTTTGAAGGGTAATGTTGTAAAAATTAATAGAATTAGAGATAAAATTATAGCTTTAAAAATTGTTGTTGATGCTAAGATTATTAATATTATAAGTGCTCATGCTCATAAAGTAGCTTTGGATGTGTTCAAAATTAAAATTTTGGATAACTTAGAAGAATTAATACAAAAGATACCTCTTGAAGAAAGAGTTTTATTGGAGGAAGTTTAAATGGACATGTTGGTAGAGAGGTAGATTATTTTACAAGCATTCATGGTGGGCCGGTGGCTATGAGTTTGAAGCGACTAATGAAGGTGGTATGACCATATTAGATTTATTTTTAGGTTATGATTTTGTAATTGCTAATACCTTATTTAAGAAAAGAGATGATCATCTCATCACTTATAAGAATGGACATAGTAAAATTAAGATTAATTATTTACTTATAAGAAAAATAGATCGTTTAGATTACAAAGATTATTATATAGAGTGAAAGTTTATGTACATAACATCATTTATTAGTTTTGGACTTCAAGATGAATGGATAGAAATGTAGAATATAAAAAGTAAAATAAAATGTTGTTTTGGGATTAGATGGAGGCATTTAAAAAATATTAACAAAAATATTTTTGAGAGTAAGATTCTAGATCATAAGATTTTGTCTATGCATGAGGAAGCTAATATTATGTGGGAAAAATATAGTTAGTGATATTAAGAATGACGCAAACGATGTGCTTGTGGTATTAAAGAGAAAAGCTTCTAAAAGTAAAAATAGATTGTGGTGGAATCAAAATGTACACGAAAAGATAAAAATAAGAAGATTTGTTATAAACATTAGTTTATATATAAAAATAAGATATGAGAGGCCCATAAGGAATCTAAAAAAATAATATGTGATACAAATATTTTAGCTTTTAATAATATATATAATTTATTATATACTAAGACGGGTAAAATATATATGTATAAGTTAGTCAAACAAAGAGATATGAGTAATAAAGATTTAGTTCAAGTGAAGTGTATTAAGAATGAAGATAGAAAGTGCTTTTATTAGAAGAGAATATTCAACAAAGGTGTATGAGATATTTTGCTAAACTTTTCAATGAGGATTGTGAGAATACGATTGACTTTAGTGAACTTAGTACCCTAAATGAAAGTAAATATTTTTTGTTTTTACCGACATATTAATAAAACTGAAGTTAGAGATACTTTATAGAAAATGAAGTGTGGAAAGTTGTTGGACATGATGATATTTCAATAGAGGCGTAAAAATTCTTAGGAGATGAAGGAATTTCTTGGCTTACTAAATATTTTAATATTATTTTAAAGACTTAAAAGATGTCAGATGAGTGGAGAGTAAATGTGTTGATTCTTATTTTTATGAATAAAGGCGATGTACAAGATTGTGCGAATTATATATGAATTAAGTTAATGTGTCATACTTTAAAACTATGGGGGAGAGTTATGGAGCATAGGTTGTGGCGTGATACTAATGTTTCTCAAAATCAATTTGGATTCATGCCGGTTAGGTCTACTATGGAAGCTATACATTTATTGAGAGGTTTGATGGTGAAGTATAGAGAGAATAAGGATGATCTACATATGATATTTATTGATTTAGAGAAATCATATGATAAAGTTTCAAGAGAAGTGCTATGGAGAGTTATAGAAAAGAAAGGGGTTAATAATGCTTATATTCAAGTCATTAAGGATATATATGCAGGAGTTGTTATTTGTGTTCAAATACAAGGTGGTTGGACCGGGTATTTTCCTATTTCAATTTGATTACACCAAGGATCAGCCTTAAGCTCTTATCTTTTTGCTATAATCATGGATGTTCTCACTAGAAATTTGCAAGAGTTTGTACCCTAGTTTATGCTTATTGTTGATGATATTCTTCTTGTTGATAAGACTAGAGAGACAGTTGTTGGTGAACTTGAATTATGGAGGTCAACTTTAGAGTCTAAAGACTTTCGTATGAGTAGATCTAAAATTGAATATATGGAGTGTAATTTTAGTAATAATAGATCTAGTAGGTGGATTGTGACTTTGGGCGATCAAGTCATCAACAAGAGTACACATTTAGATATATTAGGTTTATTGTTCAGAGTGATGGTGAAATATATTGGGATATTATTAGTAGAATTCAAGTTGGATGGTTGAAGTGGAGGAAAGCATCGAGCTTGTTGTGTGATTGAAAAGTTCTCCTTAAGGGGAAAATTCTATAAGATTATGATGAGACCTGCAATGCTTTGTGGGGCAGAATGTTGGCCATTAAAAGAGAAGCATAATATTAAGTTAAGTGTTGCATAGATGAGGATGCTCAATGAATGAGTTTCTTTACTCTTAGAGCAGGATTTTTTTTTTCTTCTACTCTTAGAGGCATGATACGGATTGAACATTTACGTGAAAAGGTTGTAGTAGCTCCATTGGAAGATAAGATTAGAGAGAGTCGTCTTAAATGATTTGGTCACATAAAACGACTGCCTTTCGATGACTTGGTTAGGAAAGTAGATGTATTAGATTTGACTTATGTTAAGAAAGTTAGAGGTAGACCTAAAAAGACTTGGTTAGAAAATATTAGAAATGATTTTTCCTTATTAGATTTAAATAAGAATTTGACTCTTACTAGGACACAATGGAGAAAAAGGATTTATGTAGTCTACTTGACATAGTGAGATAAAGGCTTGATGTTGTTGTTGTAGTAAAGTAGGTATGACAATGATGTTTTATTTTCTATTAAAATATTTTATATTTTATATTTTCATGTTCTATAAGAGGTTCATGTTTACGAATTTATGTAACTCAGGGTCATATTTTCTCATAAATATGAGATAACCTTTATGGTTTATTTATGGTAAGATGGAAGATAAGTTAAATGTATGAATTATTTTTGATGTGTATTGTTAGGATGCATCTGAATAATTAAAATCTTATGTTATGATGGAAGATACGTTAACTGTATGAATTGTTTCTCCAATATTTTCATGTTGATATACATTAATAACATATAGTTGACTAATTGAAAAATTCCCGAGCCTTAGTTTCCCTATGAACTACTTGAAATTTGTCAATTACATATGTTTTCATACTGGTATGGATGCAAGATAAATCTTGATGTTTTAAATTGAATAACCATTTTGAAAGAATATTTGGTTGCTATAATAAAATTGATTTCGTGAGTGTAAGTGCTTTCATTTAGTTCTCTTTGTCAGGAGTTTCATTTATGGGACTCATTGTGTTAGATTTTTTGACCTGGGACTGATAAAGTTTTGACACCCCTTCATATGTATATTTTTATATCATTTAACGTCTAAGCCTATATACTTATGCCCTATTTATGAGCTTGTAATATTGCAGTGGATAGTGTTTTGGAATATGAGAGAGATCAGCAATGGGATGTTGGAAAAGTGGAGGAGAAGAATGCGACGCTTCATCTTGCCTTGTCCCAGCTTGTTGTTGATTTTGATAGAGACTCTAATTTATCTATGCGTCGTTTCTTCAGCACACGATGGGCACCAGTGATTCCTACAGGCTCTTTGAAGCTTGATCAGGCCCTTGGAATTGGAGGACTACCAAAGGTGATTATGTGGTGCTCTAAGATGAAGATGGTTCAATGTTCTTTTTTTTACCCTCATGTTGAATGCCCTAAGTTTAATGCCTCTAAATTAAAGAAAAAATAATTTTAACTTTAACATTTCTAAATTCTTGTCTCAATTATGAAACGGTGCTAACATGGTTATCAATATTTTCTATGTATTCGAAGAGTTTGATTTGCAGTGAAGTAATTTAAGATAGATCGTAAGAGTTATGAGCTTTTTGTTAAGATTAGTTCGTGGAAACTTTCGGATATAAATGTGAAGGTCTTGTTTTTGAAGTTTTGTGACATATTTAACTAACCAAGGGCCAATGTACTATTTCATATGCATATCAAAATCTTTTTGAAGTTTGCAAGGGGGTCATCCTGATCTAAACATGTCAAAATCATAGGAATTCTACTAAAAATAAAGAAGTTTGGCACCTTTGTCAATTAAAATGCCAAGAAAAATTCTCAAACATGCGATGGTGCATTTTCTTAATATTGTGGTGTAAAATGATTTCAGGCATTCAACTTGCATATCTAGTTTAATATTCTTTGATGATTTGTATGACGTGTAAGGAGTGAAGCATCACCGTATAAGCTTCTTAAGGTGAAGTATTCATATGTTTATATTTGAAACCTCCTAGGTGATACGTTGTAGCTTGTTCATGTCTTGTTTAACATTAATATATCTTTAGAATATCTTCAACCCTTGCTGTATTGCATCCTTCCGATATGTGGAGATTAGATCATGAAGGGGATGATAAAGCCTACTTTCTACTTCAAAGAATTACATAATTTGATGCTACCATCACAATTTAGGCATAAGATCATGAAGTGATCAAGAGATCTATACAGTAGATTTCTAACGTTTGAGTTGTTAATGAAAATCATCGATTGTAGTTATTTTTAGATTACATTGTCGAAATTGGAGTAGATTTTGCGGTAAGTCTATATGAATGATTAGATCATCAATTAAATGTCATATGGGGAAGATCAAGTTCCCAAAAGTTGAACAATTTCGACTAAAACACATATTAGAATTACATAATGATGAATTTATAAAATAATTTGGATAGACTTATTCTTGAATTTTTAATATCATGGATTAGATAATTCTTATCCTTCTGAATTAACTTATCTAGCTTATTATTATAGGCAAGGTTGCCTCTTGTAAAATTTGTTCAGGAGTGGATTTGATTTTATTCTCTAATGTAATAGCCTTAGTTCCTACAATGAAATCAAATGAAAATTAGAAACTCTCTCAAATCTTCCATTTTTCTCTTTTTTTTTTCTCTTTTCCGTCCTTTTTTTCTCGCAACCAGCCTCATAGAAGCCACCTGTCCCTCTGATTCTTCGGTCTTTTATTGTAGTACAAGCCGCAATATCTTGTTGCCTTGGGTGAGAACTTGAATTCGTTGGACCCCACTTTCTCATAACTTTCTGAAGCCAAACCTTGCCAAGAACCATCACATACTATTGCTGTAAATCTTTGAAGCCGAATTTCCCATTTTCATTCTTTCCAAGGCTAGCCATGATCTACATGAGTTAACAGAGGGTGAGAAATCGCTGGTACAACAATTTCACATAGGGAAAAATGATAGGAAACACTTGGATTTCCAAGTGTTTCACACCAAGAACCAAGTAGATCTAGGATGAAATCTGCTGTCCACACAGGAAAACAGCCAAAAAACAGTGGATTCGGAGAGAAAACGAAGGAGAAAACGTAAGAGAAACGAAGCAAACACTTTTATTTAATGAGAAATGAAAAGCACTTGCAAGATACAACTTTCCTTCAATTCGAGAGGAAGGAAAAACTCTCCAAATCTCTAGCCGTAGCTTAGAGCCCAAGAACACAAACCCTAGATCTCAAAAAAAGATTCAAAATGCAAGATAACCCCCTCTTCCCCCTATTCCTCCTAATTAAACATGAAAGGAGGATTACAATTTACCTAATTACCCTTCTCATTCAAAAATTCCCTCCCAAAACTCAAAATACAACAAGTGGGCCCCCCTAGGAGTTTCCGCCCAGCCCCTGGCTGGGTTTCTTCCGCCGGGCATAAGCCCTGACCGGTCCAGGGTGGACCGGTCCAGCCGGCCCAGGATGGGCCGGCGTAACATTACCGCCCTCCCAAAGAATCACCTTGTCCTCAAGGTGAAAATCAGGAAACTGCTGTTTCACCACCTCGTATGGCTCCCACGTGGCCTCGTAGTCAGGAAGGTTCTTCCACTGGATCAACACTTCCTTAGTATCATCTTCTTTCTGACGAACACCCTTCAGCTCCAAAGGTTCCATGGTCACCTCTAGCTCCTCCGTGAGTGTCGGCGGTAGCTCAGGACTGGCTATGTGATCTCCAATGACCCTTCTCAGCTGGGAGACATGAAAAACTGGGTGTATAGTCGCTGATGCGGGTAATTTCAGTCGGTATGCTACTGCCCCAATCTTTTCTGTCACTTCATAGGGGCCAAAGTACCTTGGAGCTAACTTCTCATTCCTCCTGTTGACAACTGTCTTCTGCCTGTATGGACGTAGCTTCAAGAACACCCTATCACCTGCCTCAAATTGGATATCTTTTCTATGCCCATCCGCTTGCTTTTTCATGATCTGTTGTGCTCTCAGCAAGTGCCTTTTTAATTCTTCCAACACTCGGTCCCTCTCCTCCAAATACTCCTCTACTGACGAAACTGGAGTGCTTCTGCTCCCAAAGTGTACCAGGTGTGGGGGATCCCGACCGTACAACACTTTGAATGGGGTCATTTGTGAAGCCGAGTGAAACGACGTGTTGTACCAGTACTCAGCCCAGGATAGCCACTTTACCCATAGCTTTGGTGTCTCAGACACAAAAACATCTGAGGTATGTCTCCAAGCTCCTGTTGACTACTTCCGTCTGGCCATCCGTCTGCGGGTGGTAGGCTGTACTTCTCTTGAGTATTGTTCCTTGTAATCTGAATAGCTCCTTCCAGAAGTGACTGAGGAAAACCTTGTCTCTATCTGATACGATCGCCTCTGGCACCCCATGTAATCTGATCACTTCTCTGATAAAGGCTGATGCTACTGTTGCTGCAGTGTAGGGATGTCGTAAGGGAATGAAGTGGGCATACTTGCTCAGCCTGTCCACCACTACCAAGATCACAGTGAACCCCTCTGAGCGTGGGCAGCCCATCTATGAAATCCATAGAGATCTCCTCCCAAACTCTACCAGGCAAAGCTAAAGGCTGTAGTAATCCTCCTGGTGACATCGCTAGATACTTATTCCTTTGACATACCTCACATCTGGCTACCATCTCTTCCACATCTTTATGCATCCCCTTCCAGTATAATTCCCCCGCTAGTCTTCTGTATGTCTTATGTATGCCTGAATGGCCCCCTATTGCACTCCCGTGAAACTCATGGAGTATGTTTGGGATGTGGATCGACGTTCGGGGCATCACAAATCTCCCCTGATACAGCAGCTTGTCTCCCTCCAAGGAGTATCCTGGGTGGCTATCTGGTTCCTTCAGCAACTCAGTTCTGATCTTTCCCAAACTCTCATCTCTGGCACTCTCTTCTCTGATGGCCTCCCAATCCAGCATCCAGGGCACAGATAGAGCGACTGTTTGTAACTCCTCCATACATCTGGATAAGGCATCTGCCGCCTTGTTCTCCACTCCTGGCCTATACTGAATCTCAAAGTCGTACCCAAGTAACTTGGATAACCACCTCTGATGCTCTTCAGTCACCATTCGTTGTTCTAAAAGAAATTTCAGGCTCCGCTGATCAGTCCTGACAACGAAGTGTCTTCCCAGTAGGTAAGGCCGCCATTTCTGGATGGCCAACACGATGGCCATCAATTCCCTCTCATATACTGATTTCATCCTTGCCCGAGCAGTCAACACCTGACTGAAATAAGCGATGGGCCTCCTATTCTGCATAAGTACTGCACCCAGTCCGTACCCCGATGCATCTGTCTCCACAATGAATGTCTGAGTAAAATCTGGCAAAGCTAGTACTGGCACTGTAGTCATTGCCTTCTTCAGGCTCTCGAAAGCAGAGGTGGCTGCTTCTCCCCATAAGAAACCATCCTTCTTCAGCTGCTCTGTAAGTGGCCAGGCTATGGTGCTATACCCCTTCACAAATCTTCTGTAATAACCGGTCAATCCCAGAAATCCCCTCAGCGCCTTCAGACTTTTCGGTAGTGGCCACCTTAGCATCGCCTCAATTTTGGATTGATCAGCTGCCACTCCTTCTTTTGATACCACATGGCCCAAGTACTCTACACTGGCTTGAGCGAAGCAGCATTTCTTCAAGTTTGCCTTCAACTGATGCTCCTGCAGGACCTCTAGCACCGTTCTTAAATGTTCCCAATGTTCGACCTCTGTCCTGCTGTATATCAGGATGTCGTCAAAGAATACTAACACAAACCGTCTGAGATAAGGTTTGAAAACCTTGTTCATCAGGGCCTGGAAAGTAGCAGGTGCATTGGTGAGGCCAAAGGGCATCACCAAGAACTCATAATGGCCTTCATGAGTTCTAAAAGCTGTTTTGGGAACATCTTCATTCTTCATTCGAATCTGGTGGTAGCCCGATTTCAAATCTATCTTGCTGAAGATCACGGTCCCACTTAATTCATCCAAGAGCTCATCGATAACGGGTATAGGAAACTTATCAGGCACGGTCTCCTTATTGAGGGCTCTGTAATCTACACAAAAACGCCAGCTGCCATCCTTCTTTTTTACCAAAAGAACGGGACTAGAAAAAGGGCTGATGCTAGGTCTGATGATCTCAGCCTCCAGCATTTCTCTAATCAACCGTTCAATTTCATCCTTCTGGAACTGGGGGTAGCGGTAAGGGCGTACACTGATGGGGGATACTCCTTCCCTCAACACTATAGCATGCTCACGCTCCCTCTGCGGGGGTAATCCCTGAGGTGGCTGAAAAACCTCTGGAAACTGCTGGATCAGTGGCTGAACAGAGAGGGGTATATCTCCTCCCTCTTCCACTCCTTCCCCCTCCAAACTATGCAACTCCACCAAGTAGCCTCCTCCCTCCTGCTGAATGGTCCGGATTAGGGCTTTGAGAGAAACCCCAGCTTTTGTCAACCCTGCATCCCCCTGAATTGTTTTCCTTCTCTCCCCTATCACCAGTTCCATCCTCAATGTCCCCCAGTTGATCTTCGTCTCCCCTAGGGTACGCAGCCATTTCATCCCTAGGATGACGTCAGTACTCCCCAATTCCAAAGGAAGGAAATCTTCCTTCACCTGGATTCCCTGAATCTTCAGCACCACCCCTCTACAAACTCCCCTACTCATTTCCACCTTCCCCGTGCCCATCATCACCCCATAGCCGCCTGTATCCACCAGTTCCATTCCTAGCGACTCCACTATCTGAGTGGAAATGAAGTTATGGGTTGCCCCACTGTCGATCAACACCACCACCTCACGATCAGCTATCTCTCCTCTCACCTTCATAGTGTGATTCGGAGTGAATCCCACTACAGAGTTCAGAGAGACTTCTGCCACATCCAGGTGCAATTTTCTCTTCCTCTTCCTCCTCAGTCCGGCTCCCACCTTCCTCCTCGTCTTCCTCGTTGTCACAAACAAGGAGGACCTGAAGAGTTCGGGTCCTTGCATCTATGCCCAGGCATGTACTTCTCATCACAGCGGAAGCACACCCCCTTGGCCCCTCTTTTCTTGCATCTCCTTCTCTGTCAACTTCTTGAACTGTCCCCCACTTCCACCACCACCTGATCTCTCCTTGGGCACCTCCCTCTGGTTCCCGGGGGCTACCCCTTTTGAGGGTAACACAGCAGTAGTCATCTTGTAGGATCCCCCAGAGTAGTTGCCTCGAGCTACCCTTTCCGACTTCTTTTGGTCTTCCACCAGTTTTGCCAATTCCATGGCCTTGCCCAAATTCCGTGGCTCCAGCACTCTGACCGCTGTTCTTATCTCAGGTTTGAGCCCTTTCATGAAATTTCCCTCCAGGGCTGATTCCGAGATATGATCCAGACGGCTCGCCAAGTACTCAAATCGGTCTCGGTAGTCGGCCACGGTCCCCTCCTGAGTCAGAGCAAAGAACTGTTCATAGAAGTCTCCTCCCCCGTCGGCTCGGAAACGCTCTAATAAACAATCCTTGAACTCTCGCCAGGTCCTGATAGGCTCTCTTCTGTCTCTCCACTGATACCATGCCAGCGCCTTCCCCTCCAGACACAAGCCTGCTGCCGTCAGTTTTTCGTCATCTGTCAACCCGTTGACAGCGAAATAACGCTCCACCTTATATATCCAGCCGTGGCCATCTTCACCCTCAAAGATGGGCATCTTCAACTTCCTCACCTTCGGATCCCTTCCGTTACCCCGGAACTCTCCATAACCTCCCATTCCTCGAAGAGGAGGTGCTCCCCAAGTGTCCCGATCCTCCCTCCGACGTTGGTAACCGAAATCTTCGTCATAATCTCCTCTTCCCCTTTCAAAATCAGCACCTCGACGCTGAAATTCAGCACCTCGACGCTGATATTCTTCTCTCCTTTCTCCAAAATCCGCACTACCTTCATATTCCACCCTCCTGCTTCCAAAATCCACACATCGACGCTGAAATTCAGCACCTCGACGCTGAAAATCAGCACCTCGACGATCATTCCCCATGCTCATCTCCTCTCTAGAGAGTGGCTCTAGAGGTGGCATGTCGTCATCTCCTTCAAGAATCTCCACTTCCGGATTCCTCCTCCCCCGGATTGGGTTCGGATTTCCTCCTACGCCATGGCCGTCAGTGGTCTCTCTCACTTCCGATGTGTCTGGATGGGTTTTCATCTCCAATAATTTCTTCATCATTTCTTCCATCGCCGCGAACCTCCCTTCCAACCTCTCATTGTTGGTAGAGATCTCCAAGAATTTCCCCTCCAGATCTGTCTTCAGTTGACCAAACTCGCCTTCTAAAACTTCCATCTTCTTCCCGGCCATCTTTCTTTTAACGGATCCACAAAAACCTTTTTTCCGGGGACGACGATCTTGCTGAAATTTCAGAATTTCAGCCGCCGGTGGTCCTGAATCGGTGCTCTGATACCAATTTGATAGGAAACACTTGGATTTCCAAGTGTTTCACACCAAGAACCAAGTAGATCTAGGATGAAATCTGCTGTCCACACAGGAAAACAGCCAAAAAAACAGTGGATTCGGAGAGAAAACGAAGAAGAAAAACGTAAGAGAAACGAAGCAAACACTTTTTATTTAATGAGAAATGAAAAGCACTTGCAAGATACAACTTTCCTTCAATTCGAGAGGAAGGAAAAAACTCTCCAAATCTCTAGCCGTAGCTTAGAGCCCAAGAACACAAACCCTAGATCTCAAAAAAAGATTCAAAATGCAAGATAACCCCCTCTTCCCCCTATTCCTCCTAATTAAACATGAAAGGAGGATTACAATTTACCTAATTACCCTTCTCATTCAAAAATTCCCTCCCAAAACTCAAAATACAACAAGTGGGCCCCCCTAGGAGTTTCCGCCCAGCCCCTGGCTGGGTTTCTTCCGCCGGGCATAAGCCCTGACCGGTCCAGGGTGGACCGGTCCAGCCGGCCCAGGATGGGCCGGCGTAACAAAAAATTAGGCTTTTGTCTCCATTTTATGTGCTATTAGTACAAAATAATGATTTGTTGTCATCCGAAGGAGAGTCAAAATTTAAGGGTGTAGCTTTCTGTGTTTTATAAGAAGTCAAGAAACATCATCTATCATGTTGACAACTGGTTTACTGGTCATTTAATTCTTTACTTAGTTTGTAAGAGCTATTGATAGTTTCTTTGTTTTGGGGGTAATTTGTGTAAGTTTCAATTTACACAATTATTTTGAGTTGTGACCATAGATACACCCTCAACCTTTGTTGTAATGACAGTCCATTCATTTGTTTTTTCCTAGAGAATTTATTCTCCTCTTCTTTTCTTTCTCTCCTTCCCGTTGTTTTTGTTTTCTTTTCCCTTCCCAATTTGTTGCGTTTTTCTTCCTTAGGAACCGTGAGGATAAGCTGTTTTTTTTTCTCTAATCACATCCCTGGAAGAGGGAGGCAAGGCGTGAAGAGCAAAAATTGTTGTTGCCGTTGAATGAAGAACTGCTATTTCCTCTGGGAGATTTGTTTTTGCGGTCCTGCTGTTGAAAACTTCCACTCCTTGATGGTTGCATGATGACCAAGAGGTGCTGGGCAATTAAGAAGAGCTGTTTTGTTTCCTAGGAAAATGAAATTCGTGACTGCTGTGAAAGAGGGGTTGGTGAAGGGTTGATTGTAGGTGAAAATCCCAATCAAGAAGAAAAAGTTAAAGTGAAGATTCTTATATATGATTAGATGGTTAATGCCTAATAGTTGGGATGCATGAATCGACCAGTTGCAGCCTTACCTCAACTTGTATGTTATAATATGCATGATAAGGTTTCCTCCGTGCAATTTGAGTTAAGACATTATGCACTGATGCAGTGAAATGCCCAAGTAATGATGAATGAGACTTAAAAAAAAAAAAGTAAAGATAAATGACCATCAAGTGGCGGCTTGAGGAATATTCAAGCTGTTGATGCAAAGATTGGTAGATGTGATATATTTTGAGGAAATGTCAAAGACGGTCTGTGCAGAGTATACCATAGAGTACTGATGTAAATTGATCATGTTGCGAATAAATCTTGGGAAGATACAAATATTGATGAAGCACGCCCTAGGATTTTATTTTTGAATTACAAATAAATTCTGCTTGTTTCCAATCATTTATCTTTCTCAAACGGCCATAGAATGCAATAACTAATACATGAGTGGGAAGGCTTAAGAATCATCCCAGTGAGGTCTTCTTTCTTCAAAGGAAATAAAGAAAAGAAAATTAGTGATGGCCATTATTTTGTTGCAAACTGTCTATCCACCATTTTTTCCTTTTTTTTTTTAACGAACTTGTCTTTGTTTTTCCATCCTTCTTGTTTTAGCATTTATTTTTGTGTCTAAATTTCAGGCAAATTATAGCCAAGCTTTGTCGTTACTTGCACAGAGTAATGGTAGTAAACCATCTTTCCATGTCAATAAAGATGTATTGGGTTCCCTGCAAAGGGCATGACAACCTATGAAAAGTCATCCTAGCACACCAATGAATGTGCTTTGGAGTGTTTTGTATGAATGTGTTTGTGCAGCATCACCTAAAATCTACCCAAGAACATGCTCATCATTGTGTTAAAATGGTTTGAATGGTCGCACATAAGTTGCCCAAATATTTTCCTCATGTTTTGCTTGTCCTCGCAAGGGATTGAGAGTGAGCTTGTTGTAAAGGGAGATTGTAGTAGGAGAGAAAGGAGGGAGAGCTCATTTATAGGGTATGGGAGCACGTAAAGTGAGGGAATTTTTTTTAAAACTTTTAATGTTACATTATTTGTCTTTTTCTTTCTTATTTTAATATGCCCATATATACTTTTAAAAACTTTATTATGTATATTTTAGTATGTATACATAAATCTTACTATTTATTATTGTTATGCATTATTAATTTATTATTTATTATCATTGTGTATATGCTTATTATTCTTTTTTTTTTTTTTCCAAAATATCTATCCTCTGGGTAAACTCCCCATGAATCCCCTATTATAGATGGTGTTTCTTTCCATCCTCACACAATCTCAAGTAAAATGTAAGGCTTTTGTACATGTTGTGACACATCAAAACACAATTGTTGCCATTTTTTGTATATACCTGAATAAATAATTATTTATTTAGAGTCATATTTACTAATACTAATACAACAACAACAACATCAAGCTCTTGTCCCACTACGTGGGGTCGGCTACATGAATCCTTCTTCGCTATTGTGTCCGATTAAAAGTCAAATTCTCATTTAAATCTAATAACGAAAGATCATTTCTAATATTTTCTAACCAAGTCTTTTTAGGTCTACCTCTGCCTTTCTTAACATAAGTCAAATCTAATACCTCAACTTTCCTAACCGGGTCATCGGGAGGCCTTCGTTTAATGCGACCAAATCATCTAAGGCGACTCTCTCTACTCTTACTCCAACCTTTTCACGTATATGCTCATTTCGTATCCTATCTCTAAGGGTCAAGCCACTCATCCACCTAAGCATCCTCATCTCTGCAACACTTAACTTAGTATTATGCTTCTCTTTTAATGGCCAACATTCGGCACCATAAAGCATTGTAGGTCTCACCACCATCTTATAGAATTTTCCCTTAAGTTTGAGGGGGACTTTTCTATCGCACAATAAGCCCGATGCATTCCTCCACTTCAACCATCCAACTTGAATTCTGCTGATAATATCCCCATCAATTTCACCATCACTTTGAACAATAGATCCAAGATATTTAAAACGTGTACTCTTATTAATGACTTGATCGCCCAAAGTCACAATCCCCTCACTAGGTCTATTGCTACTAAAATAACACTCAATATATTCAATTTTAGATCTACTCAAGCGAAAACCTTTAGACTCTAAAGTTGACCTCCATAATTCAAGTTTACCTTCAACTCCCTCTCTAGTCTTATCAACAAGAAGAATATCATCAGCAAAAAGCATACACCAAGGTACATCCTCTTGCAAATGTCTAGTGAGAACTTCCATGACTAAAGCAAAAAGATATGGACTTAAGGCTGATCCTTGATGTAATCCAACCGAAATAGGAAAATACTTGGTCAAACCACCTTGTGTTTGAACACAAGTAATAGCTCCTGCATTCATATCTTTAATGATTTGAATATAAGCATTATTAACTCCTTTCTTTTCAAGAACTCTCCATAACACTTCTCTTGGAACTTTATCATATGCTTTCTCTAAATCAATAAATATCATATGTAGATCCTCCTTATTCTCTCTATATTTCTCCATCAAACCTCTCAATAAATGTATAGCTTCCACAGTAGACCTACCCGGCATGAATCCAAATTGATTTTGAGAAACATTAGTATCATGCTGCAACCTATGCTCCATAACTCGCTCCCATAGTTTTAAAGTATGACACATTAACTTAATTCTTCTATAATTCGCACACTCCTGTCCATCACCTTTATTCTTAAAAATAGGAATTAATACACTCATTCTCCACTGATCTGGCATCTTTTTAGTCTTCAAAACAATATTAAAAAGTTTTGTAAGCCAAGAAATTCCTTCATCACCTAAGCATTTCCACATCTCTATTCGAATATCATCAGGTCCAACAGCTTTTCCACACTTTATTTTCTTTAAGGCCTCTCTAACTTCGGTCTTACTTTTACGCCGATAAAAACAAAAATCTTTATTTTCATTTAGGATGATAAATTCACTAAAGTCAATCGTATTTTCACATTCTTCATTAAAAAGTTTAGCAAAATACCTCATTCACCTTTGTTGAATATCATCTTCTAAGAATTTTTGAAAGTATTCATGTCATGATTTTTTTCGACAAGTTTTAGGCTGGCTGTCGACTACCTAACGCAACCCTCCACTTTTCTCATCCAGGACTTGGGATCTGTCAATGGCAGTGTTATATTTACTAATATTAATATTTAATTCAAATTGTTCGGTATTAGAAGCGATTTTGCTTACAATAGGTGAAAAGCATATACTTTTAGATACATGCCTAGTTATGAGAGAAGTTTAGAACATTTTAGATATTTTCTCTTACTTTTTTAATTATATGCAAAATGTATTATTTTAGATTGTATGTGAAAATTTGATGTAAATCAAATTTTTTTTGGTTTAAAGGCTCTTTTATGATATTTTGAGTCTTATGTAAAGGAAAATAAAGTTTGGTTTAAATTGTATTTTTTTTCCTTTTAAAGTATAGCAAGCTTCCAACTTTCATTTGATTATTTTTTCCAGACTTAGTACTTCGACTCCAGGGTTGGGCTTTGACATTCGGTACTATCAACCGGGTTAGTTAAATCAAAATGTGGTTTGCTCCAATGCTGAGTTTATGGTGTATATATTGATTGAGATTAATAGTAACTGAACCTTTTTGTCCAATGATTTCAGTTCTTCATTTTCTTGTTTTTAAATTTATTCCGTGGAAAAATTGCACTATATCCTATTTTTTTAATAATCTTTCTAAAGAAATCATGATGCTTTGAATGGCAACTTTACTCTCTATGTAGAATCGTAGGGACAAAGATCGGAGTGGGAGTCAGCTAAATTCCTTTTAGGAAAGTAAACATCAATAAAGTGAGAAATCTTTATATTTAAACCTATACTATTGTAATAGGGAAAGTTTTGCAAAACCAATTCTCCCTGTTATCAGTATTTATTTTTTAATTCTGAAAGAGAGCAAGTTTCTAATGATAGAACCTATGAAAAAAACCTTATTTTGGGATAGGACTATCCAACTTCAAAATTGAGCTCCATTTAAAATCTTATTGATTAAATTTTTTTCCTTCCCATTTTAGACAAAAAGTGGTATGTAGTACAATTTCTTAAAAAAAAAAGAATGAGAAACTATAGGTTTAGTTTTGTTTTACTTTTACAAAATTACTTGTTAGTTACAATATCTAATTTTTAAGCTATATAAATTTTTTTAACCCTCCAAAACAACCCCCGTCTCCTGGTCATTTTTTACTTTTTATTCTTTTTTATTTTTTCAGAGTTGGTACAAAGATTACTTGGATAGTTTCTAATCGTTAAATCCCCAACAGACCACAACCATTCCCTCATCTACTATTGAAGTGGAGTCCTTTCTTTTCCTTTCTGAAATGTTATTAACTTCTGATCTAATTGTAAATTATATGGAAAATCTCATATTAAATTAATTTGTGTAATGTCATGTAGTGCAGGGAAGGATAGTTGAAATATATGGAAGAGAGGCATCTGGAAAAACAACACTTGCACTTCATATCGTGAAGGAGGCACAGAAGCTTGGAGGTTTTTTGTTCTTTCTTCTATTATTTTAATTAACTTGTAACCGCATGCCATTAGCTGTTAATACTTTTTATGATATGTAACCGTATGAAAATATTGTGTTCTTAGTGGAGGTTTTACTTTACTAAAAAGATGGGTTAAAACAAGTACACGATTATAATCCAAATCATCATCATTATTATTAGCCTTGTATCTACCATTTGGGATTGTCTTTATGAATTCTCATTTTCCATTTGTTCCTACTTAGAATTTCTTGAAATGTTAAATTTTTTTAATTATTTTGAACAACTTTTTTTTATATTATTTTAGGTCAATCTATTCTTTTGTCCTGAGCCAATTTTGTCTACCCATCTAATTGACATATTTTTTATCCTTTGGTGTTATTTCTTCTATTCTTTTATTTAACATGCAATTGGAAACCATGAACTCCTGGTAATCTTTCATGATATGTAAGCTTATGAAGATGTTGTGTTTTTAGTAGAGGTCTGCTTTACTAAGTAACATGTGTTAAAAAAAACTACATTGTCATCATGATTAGCCTTATGCCACCTATTTGAATTTGGCTTTATAAATTCTCAATTTTCATTTGTTCCTACTTGGTGTTCCTTCAGATGCAAATTACTTTGAACAACTATTTATATTATTTTAGGTCTACCTATTTTTCTTTTATAGCAAAATTTGCCTACCCGTCTAATTGTTTTTTTTTTTTACACTTTTTTTAATATACCAAAACCAATTAAGTTTATTAAGCATTTTATAATCAATAGATGTGACACCAATTGTCCCTCTTATAAAAGTATGACTTAATTTATCTATCATACTTACCACAAATCTATCTTAAACATTTCATTTTCACCATGTTCAAGTTAGCCATTAACAGCTTTTTTATTGCTCAACATTTGGATTTTTTCAACATAGCCATCCATCTTGATTGTAATTTTATAAAATTTACTTTTAAGTAGAGTGCAATTTTTCAATTCATCTCTGCAAATTCTATGAGTGCCATTTAATATCCTCATGTGGTCCTGTATGGAGGTTGTTTCCTGGTAGCATGTCGAAAATACAGCATGCTTATTCGCTTTCAAGTCTCACTTTTTATTGCATGACTAGTCATCAACTCATGATTTTCGCCCAATTTTTCTTTTGATTACCTCTTTTACTTTGCACGGGCAAACATTATTGAATGTAGTGTTAGGCTATCCCTTGTCCCATTGTACCATTGACTTTAGGTTTCATGAATACTGGATCTACTTTTTTTAGCACCATTTGAAATGGAGTCATTCTCTTGTGATACCTCTATGTTTCCTTTCTTGACTACATGATCTTCCCTCCAGTTGTTACCCATCCTATAAATATGAATATAGTAAAGACAAGTATTTCAAATGTTAATAGCTTGCCTTTTTATTTATATTTTTTATGAGAGCTCAATTTAAAGGTTTAAAAAGTATTTTGGTTTTATGTGTTAGGCATTGAGACTTGTCTTATTTAGAGAAACATACTCCATGCAAGTAAGCAACTATTCCATCTTTAAATTTGTTGAATCACATGACAAGGAGGGGGCCATGACTTTGACATATCAGTAATCCGTGGGTTGCAGTTGAAGATTTTCTCTTATGACACCAAGATTCGTGGGATATAATTATTAGAATCAATTAGATTAAATGACTTTCCTCTTATGTTTATTATAATTGATTAGATAAAATGTCTTTCTTTTTTTGTTTATTCTCCTAGAGTGTATATATATGTAATGATTTTAAGGAATAAAATTTGAATTCAATTTTTCCTAAACAATTTCTTCATGGTATCAGAGCTTAGTAAAATCCTAAGCCTTCTCTGAGTGTCAACGACAAACCTTCCTCCCTTTCTTCCAACCTTCAGTCGGCAATAACTCTACATCATCCTGCTGATAACTTTTATTTAAGCACCGATAACCCTTGCCAAAAATTCATATTCTCCTTCATCCGAGGAAATCCAACCATGTCCATGGACAGCGGGATCCCAACCTCCTACCCAAATATTGTCGATTTAAACACCAGAAACTTTTGATTTGCAGAAAAACTTTTATCCTCTTCATCCTCTCATCACAAACCATAGATTTAATGGTCAAAGTTTTTTGCAATGGTCTCAATCGTCGAGAATGTTTATTTGCGGGAGAGGGAAATATGACTATTTCATTGGTGAAGCCCCTAACCAATGCAGACTGATCCTCTCTACAAAAAATGGAAAACAGAGAATCATCAGATCATGCCTTGGCTCATAAACTCCATGAATAGAAATTGGTGAGAAGTTTCTTCTTTACAAGACGACCCAAGAAATATGGAAGGCCGTTAAAGAAACCTACTCCAGTTCCGATAACACTTTCGAGCTATTCGCAATTGAGACCATCCTTCACGACTGTCGACAAGTGGACCTGACGGTAACTCAATATATTAATATTCTAACCTGTTATTGGCAAGAATTAGATATGCTTGAACAATATAAATGAAAATGCTTGGAAGATCACACACTTCACCAAAAGATTGTTGAGACAAAAAGAATATTCAAATTCTTGATGGATTTGAATAAGAACTTGGATGGCGTTAGAGGACGGATCATTGGAACCAAACCTTCAAATCTCTGGGAGGCCTTTTCTGAAGTTTGAAGGGAAGAGAGCAAAAAAAGGTTATGTTGGGAGGCCTACAAGGATCTCCAAAGGTTTAAGAAGGAAATGCTCTTACTGTTCGCAGCAATCGAAACCCCTTACATGTTGAAAATCAACATCAAAAGAACGGAGGAAGACCATGGTGTGATCACTGTGCCAAACCAGGACGTACAAAGGAGACACATTGGAAGATTCATGGAAAACTAACTGATTGGAAGGCAAACAAATAAGTGCAAGAAAACAAGGCGAATTCTATCAACACAACGCAAGATCAATCCATCAAAGCTGAAGCCATTCCTTTCACCAAGGAGCATTTAGAGATGCTTAAGTTGTTGCTTAACAACATCACGAACCAACAGTCTCCAGAACCTGCAACCAGTCTACACACTCACTCAAGTATAAAACAGTCAAAACTTTGGATTTTTGACTTAGGAGCATCAAATCTCATGACAGGAGACATTACACTAGTTCATGAATATCAACCTTATCATTCAAATCGTGTAGTTAAGGTTGTTGATGACTCAACATCCAAAGTTTTGGAAATTCGTTCCGCTTTTGTCATAAAAGCTATCACCCTAAAATCGGTGTTTTATATGCCCGATCTTGAGTCGAATTTGATTTTCATTAGTAAATTGACTCGTGATAGTAATTGCTTAACAATATTCTTCAATAATGTATGTATTTTTCAGAAATTGGATTTGTAGAAGAAGATTGACAGCACTGTGACGTGTTTTGGGTTATACTACGTCAAGACACCCAAATCTTTAATTGCTGCTGAGAATCATCTTATTGTGGGTCAGTTTGTTGAGTCATTCTAGAGTTAATCAAGATAGAAAGATTATCATGTGGCACTATAGGTTAGGTCTTCCAAATTTCATGTATCTTCAAAAACTTTTTTCTTTATTTATTTATTAATAAAAATTCAAGTTTGTAAAATTGTGAAACTTGATAATTAGCTAAACATACCAGATCATCTTACCTAATTGTTCCTTACCAACATGCTAAATCCTTTGCCTTGATCTATTATGATATTTGGGGAGCTTCAAAGGTTAAAAATATAAGCGGCGCAAGGTGGTTTGTAATATTTGTTGATGATCATACTAAACTCACTTGAGTTTATTTAATGAAGAAAAAATATGAAAATGAAAGAATATTCAAATCATTTCAACTGATGATTCAAAATTAGTTTGATACAAAAATTTAAATCTTAAAGTCAGACAATGAGAGATAGTGCTTTCATTCTATCATGAGAGAATACCTATCAAGCCAAGGGATAATCCAAGTGAGTTCATGTGCGTATACACCTCAACAAAATGGGGTAGATGAGAGGAAAAATAGGTAACTCCTGGAAGTTGTCAAATCTATTATGCTATTCACAAAACTACCAAAATATTTATGGGGGGAAGCCATTCTTACTGTTGCATACCTAATAAATAGGTTACCTACTTAGGTACTAAAATTTGAAACACTTAAACAAACTCAAAGCTTATTCTCATGCTCGGTTCATATCATCAAATCTTCCACCTAAAATTTTTAGGTGCTCTGCCTTTGTTCATATTTATTCTCAAGATAGGAACAAGCTTAACCCAAGATAAAAAAATGCATCTTTATTGGCTATTCTCTGACAAAAAGAGGTTACAAGTGCTTTTGCCCTACTTCTAGGAAGGTATTTGAATTCATGGATGTCACATTTTTTGAAAACAATTCATACTTTACTTGCTCTGAAATTTAGGGGAAGAGTGAAGGAGAATTTCAAACTGCAAAGTAGAATTCTTTATTATATAACAAAACAGAGTCCAGTTAAAATCAACAAATATCACAAGAAATCCAAACCTTGAGTATTTCCCAAGGTATATCTCCTATGTCTCAACCTCCACTTTCAGGCCTATTACCTCCACCCATAAGTTCTAATCAATCCCTGTAAAGAGCAACAATTACGAAACAATAATATGTATATTCAAGGAAAGAAAGAAACATTAGCATATGTAGAGCAGTGAGACACACCTTGCACATGTCAAATCTCTTTCAATGGATCCAACAACTGTAGAGTTTTTGATTTAGGCAGGGGGGGGGGGGGGTCAAAACGTCCACATTGTTTCTTGGACTTGGCAAGCTTTGGATGTGCTATTTGCTTGGGTTCTTTTGGTCTTTTGGGTTGCTGTTGCTCTTAGGTTAGGTGGCTGCTTTGGTTTTGAGCTGTGTTCTTTGGGAACTTCTTGCTTTTAGCTCATAAATGCTTGAGCTAAAACTTTAGCTCATTATTATGAAATGTTTTTTACTGGATAGCTCATTGGAGTGGAATTATTGTCCCTTTTCTCTTCCCCTTCTTGTGTCTCTTTGGTTTCTTCTTTGTGCTGTTCCCGTGAAACCTGCTGGGTGCTGGTTGCCTTTTCGGTTTTCCCCCTGGCTGCTTTCCTGTGACTTCTCCAGTCCGGTTTCTATGTTGGCTCTTCGGGTCTTTCCCTGGCTATGTTCCTGTGGCTTCTCCTTCCCGTTTCCTGTGCTGATTTTGGGAGTTGTTTTGTGTTGCCCGCTCCTTTCCCGTGGCTATTTTTACCCCGAATTTATGTGGCTCTTTGGGTGCTGTTTTGAAATAAATGCAAGGCTCTTTGGGTGCTGTTTTTAGGGTTTTTATGTGGTTGTTTGGCTCCCCTTTCTTTACCTAGATATAGGAGATGTTTGTGGTTGTTTTAGAGTTTTTAGAGGATGATATAATGGTATTTTTGGACATGAAAGCCTGAGGGTTTCTGGGAAAAGCTTGAGATCTTGTTCCACTTCTTCTTCTTCTATTTCTTGGGAAGGCTTGCAAGCTTGTCCTCCTTTATCTCGAACTTCTTATCTTGTTCGTTTCTCCGCAAGTGACCACCCCACATGTATCTTTCTTCTCGACGATTGGCAAAGCTTCTTTAGGTGTTGTTTATGTGTCGTTTGTAAGTGTCAAAGTTTGTAAGAGTCGTTTTTCTTTTATAAAAGTTGTAATTTGTCTATTTTGGGGCATTTTATGTAATTTCTATTTCCTAAGAAGGATTATTTTTTACTTGCAAAAATTTGGGGCTTTTCTCAAATTTTTGCTTGCATCAGTTTTATATAGGAGAAAAATGAGAAAGTTCAAAAGGAGATAGAATCATCAAATGGCTAGAAATAATCGTGCACCAAGCATCCAATCAAAAAATTTATCTCCTATAGCAGATTTTCAGATACTTATCAAGTCTTCCTTTTGTTGACCCCTACAGTAAAACAAAAAAAAAAGAAAAAATATATATATATATATATCAAATCTTACCTACTCTGCCATCGCACGTCGTCGCCGTTCCCTGCACGTCGCACGCCGTTCGGCACGATCTCGCGTCACTTCTCCCCACGATCGTCGAACGACTCGTTTTGAGTCGTTAAAAGCCTCGAGGCAACGAGGCCTTCGGCCTCTCTGGACGCATGAGCCCTTCTCCTCCCCCGATCTCCTCTGCTTTCCGATCGCTCCTTCCACGGCTTCCTTCCAGTCGGTCGGAAGTTGCGACACTTTTGGTCGGAGGCAACAACAGGCGCTCGCTCACCGTGAAGATAACTCTCTCCATTCCGCGTGCTTCTTCTCGGCTCTGATCGTGGCTGTCGACTTCGCTCCTGTGACGACATTCCTTTCCTAACGGATCGGAAGTCTGGCATTTTGATCGGAGGCGACAACGGGAGCAGCTCGCTGTGAAGTTAACTCTCTCCCATTCGCACGCTTCTTCGGTCCTCCGTGGCCGTTCGACTCTTCTCCTTCGACGACTTTCTACCTGTAGGACCGAAAGGAACAACATTTCGATCGGAAGCAGGAACGGGAGCTCGCTCCTTCGGCGTCCCCATTGCTGTTCGACTTCGTTGCTTCGACGACTTTCCCTACCTGTCGGGACGGAAGTTACGGCATTCTGATCGGAAGTTGGATCGGAAGTTAAGACATTTGATCGGAAGCAAAATAAGGGAGCTCGCTGGTGGTGAAGGTAACTCCCCCTCGCGTGCTTCTCAGCCAAAATCCCGTAATCCCACCGAGCCGAGGGATTAGTAATGTTTTTTTTTTTAATTAAAATTAATTTTCATTAATTAAAATTAATTAATTTTTATTAATTATAATCATTTTAATTAATTATTTATTATAATTAATTATAATTAATTTTAATTAAAATTAATGATAATTAATTGTAAGAAATTTTAAGTTTAATTGTAATTAATTATTATTAATTTAGTTATAATTAATTAATTTTAATTACTATTAATTAGTTATGATTAATCAAAAATCATAATTAATTATGTTAATTAAAAATAAATAATTATAATTAATTATTCTAATTAATTTTAATTAACAATTAATAAATATAATTAATTAGAAATGATTATAATTAATTAATTGATTAATTAATTATAATTAATTAATATTAATTATAATTAATAAAGAAGCATGCCTACTCCTCCCCGCTTCGGTTCGGTCTACGAGTCTACACTGCCACCGCCAGACTTCTTCAAGGTATAATTTCTAACTCCAATCCCGTCCTCGACGTTTGCAGCGGACCGGGGAACCACCTATACGCGCTCTTGTAGCACGGTAGGAGGGAGCCCGGTGCGAAGCATACGACGAGGCGGGTGAGCCCTATACACGCTCTTGTAGCGTGGTGGGGACGGTCCTCGACCTCGACACCGACACCGCCGACACTGCTACGAAAGGTACGATGTTCCAAAATCCCATTCTCGACGTTTGCAACGGACCGGAGAACCATCTATACGCGCTCTTGTAGCACGGTAGGAGGGAGCCCGGTGCGACGCATATGACGAGGTGGGAGAGCCCTATACACGCTCTTGTAGCGTGGTGGGGAGTCACTGCTGTTCTGGTACGTCACTGCTGTTCCGCTGTACGGGTACTACTGAAGGCCCCATACACGCTCTTGTAGCGTGGTGGGATGAAAATTACTACGGCCGCGGTGTCTACGGACACCTACCATACACGCTCTAGTAGCGTGGTGGGAAGGCCCAGCTCCCCAATTTTCCCCCAAACGGGGAATATGCTGGGGTGCTGCCGAAATTTTCACTGAAATGCACAAAGAACTTGAACAATTCGAAGACCTTCTTGGGCAACAATATAGAAGACCTGTACTTGAACAAAAATGCACAAAACTTGAACTAAAATGAGCAGAGGACCTATACGAAGAATAGTGGACTTGTAAACTTGATGAATTCAAGTCTGAATGAAACTAAACTTGGATCCAAACACATACAAGGACAAAGTTTGAATCATGCATGAGGAAATTCAAATTACAAGACCTCGATGCATGAATTCCTACAACAATTCCTACAAACGCCCGTTGATTGAGATGGCGATGCGGGAGACCAATGATGTAGGACCCACTTCTACAAGCAAGTGCAACCCAACAACACCCACCTGAGATTAGTGAAAGGTGGTTTCAATGCAAAGACAAGGGCTCTCCTACGAATACTACTAGGAGGTCGTAGCAGATACAACTGACCTCCAGCAAATAAATACTTGTGGATAACAACAGTGTGTATGTTGTATGTACAATGAAACATTGTGGACACAAGTACATCTCCTACGAACAATTCCAGGAGCTCTTAGTGAATACAACGGGTCTCCTACAAATACCTTCAGGAGGTCATAGTGGATACAACGCCCCCCTGCAAATGGCTACAAACAGCTTGTGGATAACAACAGTGGATATATCGTAGGCACGACGAACCACTGTGGACACAAGTATTGATATCACCTACGACATTGGTGGTCAAGATCTTCAAGCACACCGGGTACAAAGGCAGCCCGATGTACGAAAAAGGACACACCCCCTGGCAGAAGGGGGGAAATGTTTGAACAAATTAGAACCAAACTTCCTGGTGTTCCAAAGTCTCTTCTTAGTTCTATATTTAAGAAGAAAAAACAGCTCTGGTACCCACAAATACCAGAAATGACAAGTCCTCAACGCTGAGCCTAAAAGGAGTTCTCCCCAAATCAGTAGTCATTGACTCCAAAGTCCAGAAAATCCTTCCCCCGGTGAATGAAAAAGGGGGAGTCAATATCAAAATCCAACGCCACCGGATCTGCAACACTAATACAAGCAGACAGAAGGCGTCTATGATCTACAATGCAATGCCACGCCACCGGATCTGCAACACTTATGAAAGCAGACAGAAGGCGTGTATAAGCTTTTCAAGGAAATGCTGTGCATTCAAATGACAAATACATGCACAACTACAAATATTTCAAAATACCCCTACACGTGCACTAGAGAATGTATACACATAGATACACTAAAGGGGATATATAAAAATCAGCCGCATGGGCCCCGGCGAGCGTGTTATTGGTACACACGTGACGCCTAGGGATGCTGCGCGGGTCGATAAGTGAATTCTAGTTCGAACCCGATCCTTCTATACGGATCAATAGAAGTCGACAGGCTTCGAACCTTTAAACAAATACACGGCTGTGGATACCAGTGTATTTGTTTCAACACATTTGTATTAGGCATGCTAAGCCTACAATCAAAAGAATTCACTGAACAAAAAGCACGAAGCCTGTGAAACCCGATCCTCCTAAGCATGTAAATGGGAGGGAGTAGACAGGGTTCAAACCATTGGATAAATATATGTGGTCACGAGGTCGACCAGAATATTTATCTAATACATTCTTTTTAGGCCTTCAAGGCCTAAAATCAAGAAAGTTCATGAACAAAGGCATGAAGCCTAAAGAACCCGATCCTTCTATACGGATCAATAGGAGTCGACAGGGTTCGAACTATCAAATAGATACACGGTTGTAGTGACCGGTGTGTATTTGTTTAAATACGTTTCTTTTTTTTAGGCCTTCAATGCCTAAAATCAAGAAAATTCATAAACAAAGGCACAAAGCCTACGAGAAACCCGATCCCCTATCGATAAGTTGATAGGGTCGACAAGGTTTAATCAACAAGTGAAAATGACCCCAAACACCCCGATGATGGCCGTGTTGAACAAAGATCTCAACCGGAGGGGTCCATAAATATTTCAAATTCCACTCAAATGTCTATCAGAATCCAAACTCTACAAACTCCAAATTGCAAGATATTTAAAATTGAAATCATCCATCCGTACTTAAAGCAAAATCCATCCACCCTCCGCAACAGTCTGCCGGGGTGGACAAATTTAAATAAACTCCAGCTCACAAAAGAGCGAAATGCCTAGTCGAAAATATCACTAGGATCCATTCTCAAACAATCTCCTGCCAATAAGGACGTGGTACGTGTCCTCTAACCGGCGGTCTGCCGCTAAATGGCCACCGCAGGATAAACGGTTATGACCCGGGGCCCTCTGAACCGCGTGGTTTCGCCGCCAAATGGCACCACGAAATACCGGTTATGGCCAGAGCTAATACGTTCCTTATTGACATCAAATCCTTGAGATATGAATCAATAGGATATGATCGATAGGGCACAAAGCCCTCTGTCAGCTAAGGTGGATTCAAATTTGTCCCCTTAGACAAACACTCCCCCCAGGTCTACAAGGTCCCCTTGGACGAAGCAACCCATGGCTGCTGACAAGGATCCTTCTGTCAGGTTGGGTCGACTACCTCCTCTGACTAAGTAGACCAGGGACCACGATGGCCCGGGACGATAGAACCATGGGATCTTGATCGGGTCCATCATCCATTCCCCCACCATCCGCTTTAAGTGAAAGATGGTGAAATTTCTATTTTAAATATTAAATCTTTTCAAATATCCAAATATCCAAATTCACGAATCAAAATCCATTGCTGCTACTATATGCCAGATAACACGTATCTCTACGTATCTGATCGATGACTAGCCTTAATCGAAAGTTCTCTCTCGTAATCGGGAGGGGTAATTAACTATAGGGGCTTGCGCCTATAGGAAACCAGAACTCAGATCATAAAGTCCTCGCAAAATGAGGGCGAAATCTCTGGGTAGTGTCTTATCTACAAACCCATCTGCCTTCCAAAATTTACCTCGGAACTTAGTTCGTTAAAACTCCCTCGCCGAAAAAAAAAAAGTGAGTGGAGGCCGGGGCCGAATTTTTGGAGCCCACAGATTTCTGGCGACTCCGCTGGGGAATGGTTTCTCTTTCCATCTCTGGCTAGTCACTTATACGCTATAGTAGCAGCTAATCTATACTGAGTTCTATACGGTGAACATCAGGATGTGACATTTGATCCTTATGTCCAAAGATCCATCACTGAAAGGTCCTGATAGAGCTAAAAGCCAACCATCTATTATGATGGTAAAGTAAAGAAAGAAACAAGATATGTACGGTGAGCATTGGGGTGTGACACTTGGATGTATATCCAAGAATCCACTGCCAAAAGGTCCCGACATAAAGAAAAACAAATATAGAGACTAACATCTCTAAAAAAAAAAAAAAAATTCAAATAATGGTGTGACATCTAGTGTGTACCCCTAGAGATCCATCATTAAAGAAATTTATCAAAGTGGGTCCCAAAGATGGCTCCTACAGATAATGTTCTTGATGGTAGACACCTTGAATAATCCTTCAAGAAATCCCATCGCTTTTCAATTATATCTTCTCGGACTGAAGAAGATCCTTGCCTAATCTTCATCAGTGTTGTTCTGCCAGAAGATCAAATAAAAGAAATAAAAGAGCTCTTATGTGAATTCAGGGACTGCTTTGCCTGGACATATGCTGAGATGCCTGGCTTATCCCCTGAAGTGACAGTTCACAGATTAGCCATCAAGCCTGATGCAGCACCCGTGAAACAAGCTCCAAGAAGAATGAGATTGGAGATTGAAGAACAGGTGATTGCAGAAACAAAGAAGCTCATAGAAGCAGGCTTCATTCGAGAAGAAAAATATGCCGATTGGATTGCCAATATCGTCCCTGTAAAGAAGAAGAATGGCCAGATTCGTATCTGCATCGACTTCAGGGACCTCAATAAGGCGTATCCGAAAGATGACTTTCCACTCCCAGTATCAGAACTTCTAGTTGACAATACATCCAACTATGATATGTTCTCCTTCATGGACGGATCGTCAGGCTACAATCAAATCAAAATGGCGCCTGAAGATGAAAGACATACATCATTTAGAACGCCTATAGGCATATTCTGCTACACAGTCATGCCCTTCGGCCTGAAGAATGCTGGTGCCACCTACCAGCGGGCGATGACTCGTATATTTGATGATTTAATTCATCAGAAGGTCGAATGCTATGTAGATGATTTGGTCATTAAAAGCATAGGCCGAAAAGACCACCTTCATGACTTGAGGATCGTGTTCGAAAGAATCAGAAAATATGATCTGAAGATGAACCCTCTCAAGTGTGCATTTGGGGTATCCTCAGGAAAATTCTTAGGGTACGTTGTTCGACATCGAGGCATCGAAGTCGACCCCAACAAGATCAAGGCGATCGTGGAGATGCCACCTCCAAAGAATCTTCGACAACTCCGCTCCTTACAAGGGCAGTTGGCTTTTCATTCGGCGATTTATATCGAATCTGTCGGGTAGGTGCCAGCCATTTTCAAAGCTAATGAAGAAAGATGTCCGTTTCAAATGGGACGCAGAGTGCCAAGAAGCATTTGACAGCATCAAAAGATATCTGTTGAATCCTCCTATTCTCGCGGCGCCAATCCCGGGGAAGCCTCTTATACTGTATACGGCAGCACTAGAAGAGTCCCTCGGAGCACTATTGGCCCAACATAATGAAAAAGGCAAGGAGAATGCACTGTACTACATCAGTCGAAGGTTGATAGGGGCAGAAATCCGCTACTCTCCAATTGAGAAGCATTGCTTGGCTTTGATTTTCGCAGTTCAGAAGCTCCGCCATTATATGCTATCTCACAAAATCACCTTGATATCAAAGATCGATCCGCTGAAGTTCTTGATGACAAGACCAGCGTTGACAGGTCGTTTGGCAAGGTGGGCAGTGATACTCCTGCAGTTTGATATCGCATACGTGCCACAGAAAGCATTAAAAGGGCAGGTGTTAGCAGACTTTCTTGCAGCACATCCTATCCCTGCAGATTCACCGCTCAATGATGATCTACCTGACAAGCAGATCATGAACGTTGAAGAAGATGAGATGCTACGAGTATGAGAAATGTACTTTGATGGAGCATCGTCAATCAAGCGTGCTCGGCCTCCAAATCTAGAGAAAGCTCAAGCCGGAATCGGACTCATTTTCGTGGCGCCCGAGGGAGGCATAATGAGATTCTCATTCAGTTTGACTGAGCCTCGGACCAACAATGAAGCTGAATATGAAGCTTTAATAGCTGGATTGGAGATTGCAATCGATGTTCGAATCCGAAATCTCCAAATCTTTGGCGATTCTCAACTTGTTGTAAATTAAGTATTGGGAGTTTACAAAATCACCAAGTTCGAGTTGGCCTGTTATCATCGAAATGACGAATATGGACGACGAATGACCTATAATAATTATGGTGCACAATCGGCGGATCCTAGAGCCAGCATTACTACAATTCCCGCAGACAGAGGGAATACCAAATTCAAGTCAGCATGATGCAACTCCGGTTGATCCTCAATCTCCCCAACCAGTTGATCTCGAAGATCAACTTGAAGAAAATCAAGTTCATAAGAAAAGACGCAAGGCCAGTCAAACTTCAGAATCATGGTGGCATTGCCTAGATGTCGAAGAAGAAGATGACTGGAGATTACCTTTCATTGACTACTTTAAAGAAAGTAAATTGCCAACAGACAAATCATTAGCTGCTCAAATCAGAAAGAGAGCGCTACGGTATGCATTTGTCAACAACACATTGTATCGGCGTGCTTTCGATCAAATGTGGCTAAGATGCCTAGGGACTCGAGAAGCTGATAAGGTGGTAGCAGAAGTTCACGAAGGACTTTGTGGAGCGCACCAATCAGGTCCCAAGATGGCAGTCAAAATAAAAAGAATGGGTTACTATTGGCCAAGAATGGTGAAGGATTGCGTTGACCACGCTAAGAGGTGCCACGAGTGCCAGATCCACGGTGATGTTATACATCAACCGCCAAATCCACTGCACCCTACGATAGCATCCTGGCCATTTGAATGTTGGGGGTACTGATATTATCGGACTGATAGATCCGCCGTCATCAGCAGGACACCGCTTTATCTTGGCAGCAACCGACTATTTCTCCAAGTGGGCAGAAGCGACTCCATTTAAAGAAGTTACGTCTGAGCACGTGATTAAACTTCTTCACCCACAATGTTGTTTACAGATTTGGTGTGCCACGGCGCATACTCTCAGACAATGGTACTGCATTCAAAAGTACAAAAATCTACAAGTTTGTTGATCGGCACAAAATCGATTGGCGATATTCCTCTATATACCATCCAAGAGCAAATGGCTTAGCTGAAGCCTTCAACAAAACATTGGTGAAATTGCTAAAGAAGATTCTCTCTAAGAACAAAAGAGAATGGCATACGAAAATGGCAGAAGCGCTATGGGCGTATCGTACAACTTACAAAACGTCGACCAAAGCCACTCCTTATTCTCTGGTGTTCGGAGTTGAAGCTGTACTGCCATTAGAAGTTGAACTTCCATCTCTTCGAGTTGCTGTCCAGAATGAGCTGACTCAAGAACAAAATGCTCGTCTAAGAATGGAGGAGCTCGATGCACTCGATGAAATCAGGTTACAAGCTCAGCAGAACCTGGAAATCTACCGGGCAAGAATGACAAAATCTTTTGATCGAATGGTGCGTCCTCGATCATTTTAAGAAGGGGAATTGGTCCTGGTACAGAGAAGACCAATCATCCCACATCGAAAAATCGGTGGCAAATTCGTTTCCAACTGGGAAGGACCGTTCGTCATCGAGAAGGTATTTCAAGGAGGAGCTTATCAACTGATCGATCTGAACGGTTAAAGGCCCATGCCGCCGATCAATGGCCGTTATCTGAAGAAATACTACGCATGAAATGCTGTGTTTAATGTATTATGTTTTTATACATTATTGTTAGCACATGCATTTCAATATTTTGAAAAAACTCTTATGTCATGAGAACACATTTCAAAATTCCCAATCAGACTGGGGGCATTTTAAATATTTGTTCAGGTCGACATCGCGCTGCGTGCCGAGATCCCCAAACAAATATTTAAAATCTTAAGATTCCAATTCTATCCTGCCCTAAAATGTCCCTGTGAGACAGGGGGCATTTTAAATATTTATTCGGGTCGACATCGCGCTGCGTGCCGAGATCCCCGAATAAATACATAAAGAATACAGATACTTTTTCAAGTACATGCAGGTGACTTCTCAAAAAGATCGAGACACCTTCTCTAACAAACCAAGATTCAAAAGTCAAGAAAGAGACTTTTGAAACTACACACTCCAACAAAATTGAGCCGAAGAAGCTTGAAGTTTTCCAACAACCTGAAGCTTAAGGTTCGAATGGGTGTAAAAGGTCGGATCCAACAAGCCCAAATATGGCCGGATCGCTGGCAGCTCCGTCTACTCGACAAGCCATAAGAACGGCCGTAGTAGCGGAACCCCCACTTCGTCAACCCGTCAGTAGAGACTGTAGGAAGAACGAAGGCCAATTTGACTCGACAAGTCCAAGTGATCGTAGTCTGCAAAGTTCTCCAAAATGACCGGAGAATCAAAGTTCTAAAGAAAGATGAGTCTCGAGCAGCTATTGAATGTTCGTAGGCTCCAAAATCCAAAACCGCGAAGGATGACTCCAAATCTGTCAACTTCAGCAAAATCAGCATTGGGAAGCGCAATTCTCATAGCTCAAGTCTGAAGCCTGAATGGGTGTAAAAGGTCGGATCCAACAAGCCCAAATATGGCCGGATCGCTGGCAACTCCATCTACTCAACAAGTCATAAGAAAGGCCGCAGTAGAGGAACCCCCATCTCAGCAACTAGAGGACGAAGAGCTGTCAAATCCCAGCTCTCCCGATCTGATGAACTCAAGTGATTCAGATTAAAGTCTTCTCAAGTGGTTTAGGATCAAGATACTACCTACGTTCGGTACTGTCAATCAAATCCAAAACCTGCAAATCCTTCAACAAATCCGTAAAGCACAAAGCGATCAAAGGAATTTTTCTTCAATAAGTCCGCCAAAGCACAAAGCAAAGGACCGAAGAAAACTATCCCAAAGTTCAAGAAAAGCCTATGGGCGAACTAAGAGGATTTCGTCATCAACAAGTCCGCTATGCACAAAGCTCTGGACCGATGACTTTTTGCCATCGACCTAATGCAAACCTAAGGGTTTAGGTCATTGGCATCTACTCCTTCATCAAGCCCACCAAAGCTAAAAAGCAAAGGGCAGAAGGCATACAAAATTTCTAACAAGTCAGCAAAGACAAATCAGACAACCCTTCACCAAGTCCGCAGCACAAAGCACAGGACAGAAGGATCAAAATCTCAGGGCTCTCGTTAAAGTTGCAGAATGAGTTCCCTGAATGACATCTACAAATGTCCTTAAAGACTGGGGGCATTTTAAATATTTATTTGGGTCGACATCACACTGCATGCCGAGATCCCCAAATAAATATTTAAAATTCTATCAAAATACAGCCAGATGATTGAGCAATCTTGAAGATATACTATCCACTAGCATCAATCCATAAAGACAGGATATCAACCACCTGTGGATGCATCCAAAGGATCTATGGAGAAAGAAGATTAGTGTGACATCCAAACAAAATCTTGGAGATCCACTAAAAAAGACTAGTGTGACATCCAAATGAAATCTTGGAGATCCACTAAAAAAGACTAGTGTGACATCCAAATGAAATTTTGGAGATCCACTAAAAGAAAATCTCAGTGTGACATCCAAATAAATTTTAGAGATCCACTAAAGAAAAATTGTAGTGTGACATCCAAATAAATTTTTGGAGATCCACTAAATGAAAACCCTTGTGTGACATCTAGACCAAGATATCTAGAGATCCACAGGGTCAATCAGCATACAACAAACGTGGCTCGCTTCAGACGCCTACCACATTTGTTGGGGGGCATTTGTTGACCCCTACAGTAAAACAAAAAAAAAAGAAAAAATATATATATATATATATCAAATCTTACCTACTCTGCCATCGCACGTCGTCGCCGTTCCCTGCACGTCGCACGCCGTTCGGCACGATCTCGCGTCACTTCTCCCCACGATCGTCGAACGACTCGTTTTGAGTCGTTAAAAGCCTCGAGGCAACGAGGCCTTCGGCCTCTCTGGACGCATGAGCCCTTCTCCTCCCCCGATCTCCTCTGCTTTCCGATCGCTCCTTCCACGGCTTCCTTCCAGTCGGTCGGAAGTTGCGACACTTTGGTCGGAGGCAACAACAGGCGCTCGCTCACCGTGAAGATAACTCTCTCCATTCCGCGTGCTTCTTCGGCTCTGATCGTGGCTGTCGACTTCGCTCCTGTGACGACATTCCTTTCCTAACGGATCGGAAGTCTGGCATTTTGATCGGAGGCGACAACGGGAGCAGCTCGCTGTGAAGTTAACTCTCTCCCATTCGCACGCTTCTTCGGTCCTCCGTGGCCGTTCGACTCTTCTCCTTCGACGACTTTCTACCTGTAGGACCGAAAGGAACAACATTTCGATCGGAAGCAGGAACGGGAGCTCGCTCCTTCGGCGTCCCCCATTGCTGTTCGACTTCGTTGCTTCGACGACTTTCCCTACCTGTCGGGACGGAAGTTACGGCATTCTGATCGGAAGTTGGATCGGAAGTTAAGACATTTGATCGGAAGCAAAATAAGGGAGCTCGCTGGTGGTGAAGGTAACTCCCCCTCGCGTGCTTCTCAGCCAAATCCCGTAATCCCACCGAGCCGAGGGATTAGTAATGTTTTTTTTTAATTAAAATTAATTTTCATTAATTAAAATTAATTAATTTTTATTAATTATAATCATTTTAATTAATTATTTATTATAATTAATTATAATTAATTTTAATTAAAATTAATGATAATTAATTGTAAGAAATTTTAAGTTTAATTGTAATTAATTATTATTAATTAGTTATAATTAATTAATTTTAATTACTATTAATTAGTTATGATTAATCAAAAATCATAATTAATTATGTTAATTAAAAATAAATAATTATAATTAATTATTCTAATTAATTTTAATTAACAATTAATAAATATAATTAATTAGAAATGATTATAATTAATTAATTGATTAATTAATTATAATTAATTAATATTAATTATAATTAATAAAGAAGCATGCCTACTCCTCCCGCTTCGGTCTACGAGTCTACACTGCCACCGCCAGACTTCAAGGTATAATTTCTAACTCCAATCCCGTCCTCGACGTTTGCAGCGGACCGGGGAACCACCTATACGCGCTCTTGTAGCACGGTAGGAGGGAGCCCGGTGCGAAGCATACGACGAGGCGGGTGAGCCCTATACACGCTCTTGTAGCGTGGTGGGGACGGTCCTCGACCTCGACACCGACACCGCCGACACTGCTACGAAAGGTACGATGTTCCAAAATCCCATTCTCGACGTTTGCAACGGACCGGAGAACCATCTATACGCGCTCTTGTAGCACGGTAGGAGGGAGCCCGGTGCGACGCATATGACGAGGTGGGAGAGCCCTATACACGCTCTTGTAGCGCGTGGTGGGGAGTCACTGCTGTTCTGGTACGTCACTGCTGTTCCGCTGTACGGGTACTACTGAAGGCCCCATACACGCTCTTGTAGCGTGGTGGGATGAAAATTACTACGGCCGCGGTGTCTACGGACACCTACCATACACGCTCTAGTAGCGTGGTGGGAAGGCCCAGCTCCCCAATTTTCCCCCAAACGGGGAATATGCTGGGGTGCTGCCGAAATTTTCACTGAAATGCACAAAGAACTTGAACAATTCGAAGACCTTCTTGGGCAACAATATAGAAGACCTGTACTTGAACAAAAATGCACAAAACTTGAACTAAAATGAGCAGAGGACCTATACGAAGAATAGTGGACTTGTAAACTTGATGAATTCAAGTCTGAATGAAACTAAACTTGGATCCAAACACATACAAGGACAAAGTTTGAATCATGCATGAGGAAATTCAAATTACAAGACCTCGATGCATGAATTCCTACAACAATTCCTACAAACGCCCGTTGATTGAGATGGCGATGCGGGAGACCAATGATGTAGGACCCACTTCTACAAGCAAGTGCAACCCAACAACACCCACCTGAGATTAGTGAAAGGTGGTTTCAATGCAAAGACAAGGGCTCTCCTACGAATACTACTAGGAGGTCGTAGCAGATACAACTGACCTCCAGCAAATAAATACTTGTGGATAACAACAGTGTGTATATTTGTATGTACAATGAAACATTGTGGACACAAGTACATCTCCTACGAACAATTCCAGGAGCTCTTAGTGAATACAACGGGTCTCCTACAAATACCTTCAGGAGGTCATAGTGGATACAACGCCCCCCTGCAAATGGCTACAAACAGCTTGTGGATAACAACAGTGGATATATCGTAGGCACGACGAACCACTGTGGACACAAGTATTGATATCACCTACGACATTGGTGGTCAAGATCTTCAAGCACACCGGGTACAAAGGCAGCCCGATGTACGAAAAAGGACACCCCCTGGCAGAAGGGGGGAAATGTTTGAACAAATTAGAACCAAACTTCCTGGTGTTCCCAAGTCTCTTCTTAGTTCTATATTTAAGAAGAAAACAGCTCTGGTACCCACAAATACCAGAAATGACAAGTCCTCAACGCTGAGCCTAAAAGGAGTTCTCCCCAAATCAGTAGTCATTGACTCCAAAGTCCAGAAAATCCTTCCCCCGGTGAATGAAAAAGGGGGAGTCAATATCAAAATCCAACGCCACCGGATCTGCAACACTAATACAAGCAGACAGAAGGCGTCTATGATCTACAATGCAACGCCACCGGATCTGCAACACTTATGAAAGCAGACAGAAGGCGTGTATAAGCTTTTCAAGGAAATGCTGTGCATTCAAATGACAAATACATGCACAACTACAAATATTTCAAAATACCCCTACACGTGCACTAGAGAATGTATACACATAGATACACTAAAGGGGATATATAAAAATCAGCCGCATGGGCCCCGGCGAGCGTGTTATTGGTACACACGTGACGCCTAGGGATGCTGCGCGGGTCGATAAGTGAATTCTAGTTCGAACCCGATCCTTCTATACGGATCAATAGAAGTCGACAGGCTTCGAACCTTTAAACAAATACACGGCTGTGGATACCAGTGTATTTGTTTCAACACATTTGTATTAGGCATGCTAAGCCTACAATCAAAAGAATTCACTGAACAAAAAAGCACGAAGCCTGTGAAACCCGATCCTCCTAAGCATGTAAATGGGAGTAGACAGGGTTCAAAACCATTGGATAAATATGTGGTCACGAGGTCGACCAGAATATTTATCTAATACATTCTTTTTAGGCCTTCAAGGCCTAAAATCAAGAAAGTTCATGAACAAAGGCATGAAGCCTAAAGAAACCCGATCCTTCTATACGGATCAATAGGAGTCGACAGGGTTCGAACTATCAAATAGATACACGGTTGTAGTGACCGGTGTATTTGTTTAAATACGTTCTTTTTAGGCCTTCAATGCCTAAAATCAAGAAAATTCATAAACAAAGGCACAAAGCCTACGAGAAACCCGATCCCCTATCGATAAGTTGATAGGGTCGACAAGGTTTAATCAACAAGTGAAAATGACCCCAAACACCCCGATGATGGCCGTGTTGAACAAAGATCTCAACCGGAGGGGTCCATAAATATTTCAAATTCCACTCAAATGTCTATCAGAATCCAAACTCTACAAACTCCAAATTGCAAGATATTTAAAATTGAAATCATCCATCCGTACTTAAAGCAAAATCCATCCACCCTCCGCAACAGTCTGCCGGGGTGGACAAATTTAAATAAACTCCAGCTCACAAAAGAGCGAAATGCCTAGTCGAAAATATCACTAGGATCCATTCTCAAACAATCTCCTGCCAATAAGGACGTGGTACGTGTCCTCTAACCGGCGGTCTGCCGCTAAATGGCCACCGCAGGATAAACGGTTTATGATGACCCGGGGCCCTCTGAACCGCGTGGTTTCGCCGCCAAATGGCACCACGAAATACCGGTTATGGCCAGAGCTAATACGTTCCTTATTGACATCAAATCCTTGAGATATGAATCAATAGGATATGATCGATAGGGCACAAAGCCCTCTGTCAGCTAAGGTGGATTCAAATTTGTCCCCTTAGACAAACACTCCCCCCAGGTCTACAAGGTCCCCTTGGACGAAGCAACCCATGGCTGCTGACAAGGATCCTTCTGTCAGGTTGGGTCGACTACCTCCTCTGACTAAGTAGACCAGGGACCACGATGGCCCGGGACGATAGAACCATGGGATCTTGATCGGGTCCATCATCCATTCCCCCACCATCCGCTTTAAGTGAAAGATGGTGAAATTTCTATTTTAAATATTAAATCTTTTCAAATATCCAAATATCCAAATTCACGAATCAAAATCCATTGCTGCTACTATATGCCAGATAACACGTATCTCTACGTATCTGATCGATGACTAGCCTTAATCGAAAGTTCTCTCTCGTAATCGGGAGGGGTAATTAACTATAGGGGCTTGCGCCTATAGGAAACCAGAACTCAGATCATAAAGTCCTCGCAAAATGAGGGCGAAATCTCTGGGTAGTGTCTTATCTACAAACCCATCTGCCTTCCAAAATTTACCTCGGAACTTAGTTCGTTAAAACTCCCTCGCCGAAAAAAAAAAGTGAGTGGAGGCCGGGGCCGAATTTTTGGAGCCCACACCTTTCCAGGTTGGATGATGTGCATATTCCGATCAATATTCAGGAAGCTTTGAATCACCCAGGATGGAGACAGGCTGTTGAAAAAGAAATTATGGCCTTGGAGAAAAATCAAACATGGGTAATTATGAATTTCCCACTCCAAAAGAAAGTTGTGACCTACAAATGGGTGTTCACTGTAAAGCATGAGGCGGATGGTAGTGTTGAGAGGCTGAAAGCTAGATTAGTTGCAAGAGTATTCACTTAGTATTATTGAATAGACTATCAGGAAACTTTTGCTTCTATTGCAAAGCTCAACACCATCATGATTCTTCTTTCCTTAGCAACAAATTTAGATTGTTCCATACATCAACTAAATATCAAGAATACATTCTTGAATGAGAACATGAAAGAAGTTTACATGGATATTTCAATGGGGATTCAGAAGTCTTATGGAAGGGACAAAGCGTGTAAACTTCTGAAATTCTTGTATGGATTGAAATAGTCTCATAGAGCATGGTTTGGAAGATTATCAAAGTATGTAAAAAGCCATGGTTTTAGACAATGCCAGGCAGATCATACCTTGTTTGTGAAGTAGTTAGAAAAAAAAAATAGTAGTACTGATTGTATATGTGGATGATATCATTAGTACTGGAAATGATATAGAGGAAATATTGAAGATCAAACAGGTTCTATTGAGGGAGTGAAGTTAAAGATCTAGGATCACTTAGATACTTCCTTGTTATGGAGGTAGCTCGATCAAGCAAAGGTATATTTGTTTCCCAACGCAAGTATACCTTAGACTTGCTGAAGGAGACCGGCCTGCTGAAATGTAGACTAGCCAGCGCACCTATGGATCCTAAGAAGAAATTTGGAATAGAAAAGGAGGGTGTTCCAGTAGATAAAAGAATCAACATATGGTAGGAAAGCTTATTTACCTCTCTCACACCCGTCCATATATTGGGTTTGCTGGGAGCATGGTGAGCCAATATATGAGTAATCCTATGAAGGAGCACATGGAGGCAATATTTTAAAATATTGGGATATCTCAAGAACACTCCTAGAAAGGCTATTATTAAAAAAAATGAAGATAAGAAATTGATCATTTATTCTGATGCATATTGGGCAGGAAACCAGGTTGACAACCGATCGACCACATGATATTGTTCATTTGTGTGGGGAACCCAGTGATATTAGGAGCAGGAAATAATCTGTTATTTCTAGAAGCAGTGCGGAATTTGAATTGAGAGCATTAACAATTACTATTTGTGAAGATATTTGGATAATATTTGTATTGATTGAATTGGGAATAAATATTGAAGCTACGATAAAGTTTAAATGTGACAATCAAGCAATAATTAGTATGGTCAAGGATCCAGTACATTACGATAGAACAAAACATGTTACCATTGATAGACACTTTATATTTGATAAATTAGAGAATTTAGAAATTGAAGCAGTTTATACCCCAAATCATGAACAACTTGCCATTGTTCTAATAAAAGGCAATATCAGACTCTCTGCTTGATAAGTTTGTTTGTAAGTTAGGATTGTACAACCTGTACAAGCCAACTTGAGGGGGAGTGTTGAATCACACGGCAAGGAGGGGGCTCACGGCTTTCACATGTCAGCAATCTGTGGGCTCCAACCATGGGCTGTAGTTGGAGGTTTCCTCTTCTAACACCAAGATCTGTGGGATATAATTATTAGAATGTATTAGATTAAATGACTTTTCTCTTATGATTATTATAATTGCTTAGATTAAATATCTTTCTTTTTCTATTTATTCTCCTAGTGTGTGTATATATATATATATATATATATATATATATATATATATATATATATATATATATATATATATATATATATATATATATATATATATAATGATTTTAAGGAATAAAATTTGAATTCAATTTCACCTAAACAATTTCTTCAAAATTCATAACAACGCTTCTCAGTGAAAAGAAGAAAAATGTTATAGGAAACTAAAGCCTTTTAGATTAATTCAATGATGAGTTGAAAAAAAATAGCTCTATACTTGAGTGAAATGACTACTTTTAACCATATTCTTAGACCTGCAGTTCTCTGTTTTAATTGTGAACACTTTACAATAAGTCAAAGTTGTCCTTATTTCTTTAAGTATGATGCTGTTTTAGTCGGTCAATTTTCTATCAGTTGACTTAGACCTAATGTTCTTTGAATGTTACATATTGTTATAGTTGACTTTAAATTTATGCACCAATGAAGTCTTTGTTTTCTGGGGTTGTAACTATCCTTTGAAATTGTTGACTTGCTAGATTGCTATCAAGCACATTCACGAATGCAAGGCCACCCAAAGTTACAAAATAAAATTATTTGAATCTAGACTTATAGTATCCATTTAAGAGTTGAAGTTTGTGGCCGTGTGATTAAATTGAAGACATTTACTCCATTCATTGGGATATTACTTTTTTTTGGTATCTTAATAAAAGCTTAGCATGTATGTATGTATATATATATATATGCTGAAATTGGTTGTTGAAAAGTATATGCCAGAAGTATTTGTTTATTTGCATTATGAGATTTATACCCTCAATTTTGGTGCTTATGATGATTTTTTGCGGTACCCAAGGTTGTGAAAATCAGACCAGACATAGAACCAAAATAAGGAGAGGTTCAATGTTCAATGGTTTGACCGCGGTTGAATTTGGGTTGAACCGGATAATGTAATAAATATTTTATAATTTTAAATTTAAGCATATTCAATCTTTACTTTTAATTCATTATATATATATATATATATATATATAATTTCTAATTTATCTTATATGTTTAAATATAGTTAATACGTATGAATAGTATACAAAATTTATATTATATTATAAATTATATATATTATAATTAAATTAATGAAAAAAATAATAGATAAAAAGTTAATATATATATAATATAATTCATATAGAAATAATATATTTTATAAATTAATAAATTTAAATATATATTCGATCTTTAAATTTAATTCATATTCAATATAAAATTAGTTTACATGTATATTTCTAAATTTAATATAAATAATTTTTAGTTTATCTTATATGTTTAGATATAATTTATACCTATGAAAAGTATACAAAATTTACATTATAAAATCATATCTATAAATTCATGTTATATTATTTATTAGTAAAAAATAGATAAAAAAATCAATTTTGATATTATATAATTAAATAAAATGACAAAATAATAGATAAAAATTGTATATTATTTGCATTATTAAATTTTAATTAAAAAATATAAAAATATGTAGTGTATGTATTGTGAATTTTAGAGTTGAGAACTTCACATTGATTTTTTTGTCCCACGTCACGTAGGCACTATATGTTAGCATTGTTTTTGTTTCTATATGCTTTTTGAGTCACATAGTTAAAGGGGTCACATGGTTTGATGGGCCATGCGATAGAGCATAGTTGATAAATCATTGTTGATACTCATTTAATTAAAATATATAAATTAACATTATTTTTTTAAGTAAAATATTTAATAATAAATTTATTAAATAAATTTATTTAATTAAATATTAGCCAAACCGGTTTTTGAAAACCGGCACTGGTTCACCAGTTAAACCGGTTGAATCGCTGGTTCAAGGCAGTTAAAGCAGGTTCATATTTAAAGCGGTTTTGATAATATTCTGGACCGGCCAGCGGACTGGTTCACGGTTCAACTGGTTGAATCAGCCGGTCCGGTCCGGTTTTTAAAACATCGCGGAATCCTTTGAACACTTGCAACAATTTTATTTCATCTTAATTTTTCCGAGACTTTGGGGAGATGTGTGATTCTTGTGTTTATCATCTCTAAATATTGTATTACTTGTTTTATGACATTTTGATTCTTTTGAATGTATGTCGGGCTTTGGACCTTTGGTACATGTATTTAGCATCTACTGTGAGGGTTTTGCTACTATTAATCATGACCTTGTCTTCTCTTACAGGATACTGTGCATATCTTGCTGTTGAGAATTTGATAGATCCATCACTGGTGGAAGCAATGGGTGTTGATACGGAAAATCTTCTTGTTGCTCGTCCTAACTCAGCTGAAAACACATTGAGCATAGTAAACACTCTTGTTAATAGCAGATCTGTGGATGTTATTGTGGTGGATAGTGTAAGTAAATATCGTATCACATGCCCCATAATTTAGTCAAGCATACAATTTCTTTATTGTAATTCAGAACATCATCATCATCGTAATCCTTGCTGAGTTGCTTCAACTAGTTGTGCTCGTCTTTTTAATCCTTGTTTTCAATCAACAAAAATAACATTAAGTCTTTATCCTACTACATGGGGAAATTTTCATAATAATTATTTATAATATTTATAAATTCATATGTAACAATCAGTTTGATAGATGTTCAATTGGTTGTTAGGTGTACAACAAGCAACAAAAAAATAGATTTTTTTATTTGTTTTTGATTGCAGATGAGATGTTGATTGCTACTAAAAAAATGTAACAAATCCAGAATCCAAAAGCTGATTTTAGCAAGGCATTTGGGATGAATAATAGAGTTGGAAAGAATGTACTTGAGGGGAGATTATAAGAGACAGAAAAATGGCATTTTATGAGGCAATTCTAAAAGTCTTCATTGATTGGAATTATCAGTTAAGTGTATTGCGGTTGTTTTTTTTATTTCCTGATTCATTTTTATATTACAAAACGTATTTATGGTGTTCATCCTATTGAGAGTGGGTTGTGTCTCACGTATTTTTTATTTAGTTTTTAGGTTTACAATTATTGCAAGGGTCCCAGTTTAATCAGCGTCATGAAAATTCTAAATGTCATGGAAGCTGAGATCTACCCCTAATGCTTCTTAATCCTATGACATTAATTTTATCTACTTGTCTAATAGGTAAGTTGATTTAGAATGTGTTGAAGGATCTAGGGTTTTTATGCAAATAGGATGTTGCCATGGATTTATATCACAAAAATAAAATTAGGGCTGACAGATCAAAGATTACTAAATACAAAAAAAAAAAAAAAAAAAAAAAGTTTATTTAGCTGCAATTATAAAGTATTATAATTTAAATCACAAATTCAAACCTTGAAAAATAAGGAAGCAAATGAATTTTCCTTGCTATAATTAAAATTTGAGTTTTATCGAACAACAACTACCACTACAACAATCAAATGTCTAAACTTTATCCCACTTTGTTGGGTTGGATAAAAATTTGAGTTTTATCGAATTTGATCAAAATCAAGAATTCTAGCAAGGCAAGAACAAAAAATTTAGAAGAAACTAGACAAAGGGAAGAGATCACCATTGTGAAGAAATTTGAACTTCTTATGAGTACAAGGAAATGACTTTCACTTAAATTAGGTAATTTTATTTGTACCACAATCAAGGAATCGCACATTCAATACACAAACATAAGATTGAGAATTGGATATGAAATTTATTCAACCAGAAAATGTTTTTATGTGCTTCATATTGACATTTAGAAGTTTTTAATTCCTAGTCATCCACCACTTTTTATTTCTAAACTTAGATCTTCTCCTTATGCTTCCTAATCATATGACATTAATTCTATTTACTGGTCTAATGGGCGCATTATAGGACGCTCAAGGATCTAGGATTTCTTTTTCAACGAGGCTGTTTTCAGCAATGCATAGAACAACCATATGAATCTTACACCCTTCTAATTCACATAAGTCTCTTGAAGTCATCATCCCACAAACCCGTTGAAGCCCAAAATAAAATTATGGAGAATCAATATTGATATGGAAATACAATAACAGAGAATCAATATTGATACGGAATTTCCCCCAAAAAATAATATTGATATGCAAAATCTTCTTGTTGCTTGTCCTGCTGCATAACCAAGAGTCAAACCGCCCAAGTATTATAAAAGCAAAACTAAGCTAATAGCCACCCTTACCGTGAACCATCTTAACTATAGAGAACACAACCCATTCTCATAATAAGCATATTATCTCATGTATGCTCAAATTTAGTTGTAATTGAAAATTACAAAATAAAATAAAGCTATCAAATAAAGGAAACTTAAATAAAACTTGCTCAAGTCACATATTTGCTTGACATTTCTTCCAAGTGTAGGCATGCAAATCTCCATTATACTTTTTCTATCCTTTGTTATATGTTTCCAAGCTACTTTTGTGTATTGTTAGTAGATTTCACTCCTTCCTCTAATATAATTATTCCTTAGTTTATTATTTCTAGATTTGCCACATATCTATTTTAACATTCGCATTTTTGATCCATTTAACTGAGATTTCAATGATTATTTTACTGCCTAGTATTCATATATACAATATCGTCGACCTAATTTATGTCTCCATGATGTCATCTTGCTTCCTAACTTCATGAGGTATTTTTTCATTTTAGCCATCTAGTCTTAGATCTCTAGAAGATACCATGATCTTTATCTTTCTTATTCTTTAATAATATAAATAATATTTAACATATTTAGACCTATATACTATTAGCTATCAATCTTATTTTTATTTCGCCAATTAAATTTTTCATTAAATAATAATTTATTATATCATTTGTAAAAAATAGTGCACCCTACTAAAAACTTCAAATCATATACTCATTCTTTGTTCTATTAATTTTCAATCATATTTATCTTCTAAATATTTCGCCAATTATTCTAATTTTTCATTTTTATTTCAATTGATGTCTTATAAATTAGAAAATGGATATATCATTTTGTAAAAAAAATAACATCAAGTCACACCTACTAGACAACTTCTTAAATGATATTTGTTAACAATGTTTTATGATGCATATCTCTGCAATATGATTTTAGGTGAATTTATTTAGACTTGTGTGGATTGTGATGAATGCGAAAACTAAACGAATGATGAAAATCCCATGCCAGGTAGCTGCTCTTGTTCCTGAATGTGAACTTCTTGGTATGATAGATTCTAAATCTGTTGACATGCAATCACAATTGATGACCCAAGCACTTCGCAAGATTCAACACTCTTTATGTCTGTCCCAAGCTCTTGTAATTTTTGTTAATCAGGTAACTGCATTTTCTTAAACATACTGGAGTGGAGCTTGCAAAATTCTCAGAATCATATTTGTGGCTTTTGTGTTTATATTAGAAAATTGTTGTTTTAACGACTTTAGATGCTGATCCATGGAAAACTCTATATTAGACGGTGTTTGTGTTGATGAAAAATTGTGCTTATTGCATACAATTTTTGGTACTTTGAAGAAAAAAATGTTAATATTGAAAGTTTAGTCATTAATTTGTGGAATTGTCCGTCTATAACCATCAAGTACTTTAAAAATGACACAGTGCCTGCTAATTCATTAATTTCAAATATATGTAAAAGGTCGATGTTCTTAGAATTCATGTGATACAATTATGGAAAGTCTATGTTGTAAGGACACGGACGCGACGACATAGACACTTCACTGCATGGACAAGGGACACATCAATTACTTAAAATACAGGACACATGTACGGCGCATACATGGCATTATAATTTTTTAATAGTGATTAGAAATTAAGAAAACATTCAATTCAATGTTCTAATCTAGTTTTCTAATGCAAACTTGAAATCTTTTGTATAGATAGATTTAGACCTCACAATACATTCTTATATTATATTAAACTAGTAAGAAATGAAAGAAGCTAGTTCATATACATTTGTTGAGTTTAAACCTAAATCTTAAAGCTTAAAAATCATCTTGGATTATTTAAAACTCAAATGAAAAGAACTTATAAAATTGTATTGTGATAAGTGATAACTTCAATAATAAACATTGCTCATAATCCGACATAATTTCATAGAATAAAACACATTGAGATTAATAAATATTTCATTAAGAAAAATAAAAAAGAAAGTCTAACTTGCATGTCTTTATGTACCCTAAGAAAATCTAGTAGTATTTCACCCTAGAAAAACATAAAATGCATATTACCTTATTAGTGATAGCCTTGCCACTGAAGTTTGTCGTGAAGTGAAGGACTCGCGAGCCAACCTAAGAATGTTGGGGAGCCGATTTATCGTCGCCACCCTCTATTGCTGGAGCTATTTGACGTCTAGATCATGAATGGAGTGGGAGATTTTTGCTGGCTTGCGTCTTCCTCGTCCCCAACTACCGATCGTTCACCCAAATCGAGCTAACTGCCCTAGCTGCGGTTGCGCCTTCGTTTACAGATCAAGATGGAGCGGGGATTGAGCGGCTCGGGATAGGAGTAGAGTTGTGTGGCTAGTTTGAGTTTTTATTAGATAATAAAATATATATTTTAAAAAGTTTAACTTAAAATATTTAGAGAAGTATATTTAAAAAAAGTTATTAAGAAATAGTTAGACAGACATGTCCAATTTTTTTAAAATTTTATTTATTTTTTACACATTTGTGCCATGTTCAACACGTATCCCAGCCTTGTTGGGCGCTTGTCCATATCCTAAACACGTCCAACACTGCATACGGTATTATGGAGGAGTGTTGCCGTGTTGGTGCATCATAGTGGAAAGTATTCCATATTTTCATTAAAGATGTGTCACATAATTTGACTGCAAAACTTTTTTCTTGGTTTAGGTATTAATGAGGTACAGGAAATTTAGTGTGTCGAAACAGATAAATATTAATTAAACAATAGGCTACCTCAGATGAATATTTATTGTATCGTGTAGTATACATATTAATGTAGTTGAAATTTATTCTTGTGCCTACTGAATTGAGTCTTGCGTATGCTGAATAGCCTGAATTGAGTTTTTAGCTACTCGCACATAATTTTTCTCTATGTCACTTTGTAGGCAATTATTCAAGTGATTATATTTTCTTTATTCAGGAAAGCTTTTGATTTCTCTCTTCTCTTAATAAGATTTTAGTTTCATTTTTGTTCGAACTTCTATTGTACTTAAGCTGTAGTTCCTTTATGATGTACATGTATGTACTTAGCTTGTTATCAGTGTCTGGGACATAAAACGCACTACTATGCTTCTGGGTGACTTGACAATATTGCATGATACATACTGTGCCCACAGCTAGCTGAATTGGAAAACACCTTTAACTCCTTTCTTCTTAGTACTTGAAATATTTTAGTCAGATTGACTGCCAGTTGTCGCATTGGAGAAGGTGATGGTGGATTAAACAAATTTTCTTAGAAATCTACGGGTGCTCTAGCTGTCAAATAACAATAGTTGAGAGTTTCTTTTGAGTGCCTATTGTTGTTTGATCTTAATCAAAGCACTTATTCTTTTGGTATTGTCAATGTGGCATTGCGAGACGAAAAGTTTCCATTTCATGCCTTCCACGTACTGTGGCCTCGTATAAAGTACTTTGGATTTTGTGTGAGTTGGAAGATGTTTTCTTCGAAGTCCTTTTCACTTTATTATGTGAACCTCTTTATCATATTTAATTAATTTAGCTTGTGAAAACATATAATCTGACAATATAGTTCATACTTTTTATACTTTTCACGGCTGTAGTTTGAATTTTATTTTCATCACTAATGTTACGTAATTGTTCTTTCAGTAACCACCAAAGTTATTGTAGTTCCACTTTTTGGAGTGTTTTAGTTCCACTTTTGGGGGACCACTAGCTTATTAGAAAATCTGCTGGAAGATGATTTCTAGAGTTTTTAGATAGTTTATTTTTTAGACACCATCACCATTCTCATATTCATCACCCTACCCCTATCTTGCTGTCTTGGTCTGTCCTTATGAATCCTTCGCTTGTCATTCCTGTTGCTTGTTGCATGTGGCATTAATTTGCATTTCACTAGTTTACACAAATTTTATATTTCCTTAACTTGCATTTCACTATCATAGATCTTCCCAGTTGCCTACATTTTTCTTAATATTAGTTTTATCATTCTACCTTACTGTTTTAATAATCGTACCTTGGAAAGAATGAAATTATTCTTTAATAGGTTCTACATCTACATTTTCCCCAGTATGGTTATTCGCATTCTATCCTTTTGTCTTACCAAATATCTATAAGAGCATTCTCCTGTCTTTCTAATTTTGTTTCACTGATTCTTTGTTTCCCAATACTTGGCCCACACAACATAACATGTCTGATTTGGACAATACAAATATTTTGGTTAGTACATCCGTATTGTCAATGCTGATCACGTAGTATAATATCATTTGTTGTTATTGAAAACATTGGGTTCTATCTTTTGAGACAATATAATCTAGTGTACTTTTTATCTTCCAGTCTTTCAAATTGACTTTCATTTAATTTCCACGGATTTAATTGGCTTTTCTATTATGATTAAGCTTCTAGATTTATTAATTTGTTGATTGAATTAGTTTTATCTTTTTTCCTAGGTTAGAATGAAGTCTAGCAAAGGCTTTGACGAGGCAAATGAGGTAACCTGCGGTGGAAATGCCTTGAAATTCTATGCAGCTGTTCGGATGAGAATTACAAGAAAGGAACTACTACATTGCCAGGATAAGGTACCTTCATAAAGGACAAATAAGTAAATGAATAATGTTTGTTATTTGCTAGTATTGGAATTTTTTTAGGTAGGTACCTTCTTATATAGTGAGTAATGAATGTTTATTTAATTTTAATAATTATCTATTTTGGTTATGGTTCAATTTCTTGTCATTTTTCAGGACAAATACTATCGTCTTGATGTATCTACTCCGAATAGTGCTCACACTGCCAAATTTTTAATATTACAAGCATTTGAATATGCTATTATTATTTGATTGCTCAGTACTTTTGAGCCTTCCATTGTTTCAATTATAAGCTTCAAGACTGTTAAAAATACGTGGGTTTTTCTCTGCTCGTACTTTTAAGAAAGTAATATCTTTGATATAACTATTTTGTCCATGTAGGAACATTATAGTTCACTATTAGGAAAATTAGACGAGTTAATTTTGTACCGGCCATTCTCTATTGATTAGACTATTTAACAAAAAGTAGAACAAACAATTTCTTGGCGCCAATTTCATTTATGTTGCCAAGTTTATCTTTGACATTTATCCTCTATAGAGTGCACGATCTCAAATGATGAATACAATCCCTAATGTTGAGATTGCTCTTCTTTTTTTTTTGTTCTTCGCATCCATAGAGCTCTCCACGTTCTAATCTCTTAATCCCGACAAATCAAACTTGGTCGTTGGTTCTATGGGCGGCTCAGGGGAGCCATGGATATGGTGGATGAATTAGTGGTGGTCGCAAACATAGCCATAATGCTTTTTTACCCTATCATCATTGTAGTTGCACCAATCTCATCAGCCTTAACATTGTAAGGAAAAATTGTGTTACCCTTGCGCTTCTTAGCATTCATCCACAATCAGTCCAACCCTACCTCCTCCTTTGGCACTTCCTTCTCTAGGTTTATTAGTTATTACTATCTTATTAGGACTATGAGCACCCACGTTATAAATCTCAAACATCTTTCTTAGCGTTTTGTGTGTTTTATTTCATTGGGCCGCTATCAGTGTCTCTATTATTACGTTTGGCTTTAAGATTTGATTGTCTCTCATATGAAAGGTAATTGTTGATTATTTTCATTTCTCTGTTTGACTTTCTTACTAATTATTATTTTTAGCGGCCCTCCTTTCTATTGTTTCTTGCAACTGCAATATATATAATTTAAATTATATCTCTCTCAGTTGTTTTATATGTTCCACAATTTCCTGTGAATCTACTATCTATTCATAGTCATAGGGGAAAGAGCGCTGATTTGAAAATTAAAATTGGGAGGGGGGATCAAATGGGATTAATTCTGCCATTAATTATTTATCATAGAAAATCAAAATTAGGAGGAAATTAGGAAAGTTTATTTAGGAAAAAAGTGCTGATTTGAATTCGGATTTAGAAGGAATTAGAAAGATTTCCTTTGGGAAAGATGGCTGATTTGAACTTAGATTTTGGAGGGAAGTGAGAAGGTTCGTTTAGGGAAAGATGACTTATTTATATATAGATTTAAGAGATAATTAGGAAGGTTTATTTAGGATTAATTAGGTTGTTTTATTTTCATTATGTGAATTGTGTTTGACTTTAGTTTTCTTTGAAGTTTTTTCCTTGCAACGCCTAGGGTTTGTGGAAAGTCGATCTACCTCTAAAATAGCGGATCAACTTGTATCTTGGTTTGTTGTGCGATATCTCATTCTTTATCACTAATTTTTGTTGCATTCTCTCTTCGTTATTGTTGTTTTTGCTATGCAGTGATCAGATTCCTTCCAAATTGGTATCAGAGCACATTTTTTGGGACCTATGGCGGGTAAGAAAGTTGATGCGTAGGAGGAGAGGCTTGATGATGAAGTTGAAAATCTAAAATATGAATTCAGAGATCGAATTTCATCAATTGAGGGTAGATTTTTGAATCCGGAAGATTTGATGAAAAGGATGTTAGAGTTTCAATATAAACAACATCATCGACGGCATGGGCATCGTTGGTCGGACAAGGAAGTGGGGGAAACCTTGATATAGGGACGATGAGGGAGGTGGAAATTTTTGGGGAAGATGAGGAGGTGCCACCTTATCAGCCACTTCCAAGGAGGGGAACTGTTGAATGGTATGGCCGGGGAAGAAATTGGGATGATGAAGATCGGAGAGCTGATTTGGGGGTGAGTGAAACATGGAGGGATCACAACACTCGCTACATTGGAGGAGAAGAGGCTATTGGGGCGGTGGTGATCCTAGGGTGATAAAGTTGAAGATGTCAGCTTTTGAGGGAGAAATTGCTCCCCGGTGAATTTATAGGGTGGAGTGATATTTTGCTGTAAATGGGTTGACAAAAGATGAAAAACTCACCGTAGCCACTCTATGTCTGGAAGGGAAGGCTCTGTCCTAGTACCAGCAGTGAGACTTGCGAGATTTGATATGTTTATGGAGGGAGTTCATAGCATGTTTACTAAAATGTTTTCCACTTATCGGGAAGGAGACTTTTGTGAACAACTTTGGTGCAGGAGGGTATGGTGATAGAGTATTGAGAGAAGTTTGAGTACTTCTCGAGTTAATTGGGAAGGTTGTCAGAGACTTTGATAGAGGGGAACTTTATGAAGAGGCTCAAGCCTGATATTCAAGCAGCAGTTTGAGTACTGAGATAATATGGCTTAGGAGAGGTTATGAAGTTAGCCCAACTGGTGGAGGATAAGAACTTTTTGGAGAGTAGCCATAGCAGCAATTCGGGAGTCTCATACTGCATGACCACTATATTTCTGGCACCAAAGGTGTAGATGATACCTATTCAGAAGGAAGCTTTAAGGGATAAAGGTTAGGGTGTATGTCCATGGGGAAAACTTCAAGTGGTTGACTGAGTCAGAAATCCAAGAGAAGAGGGTCATAGGTTTATGCTTTAGGTTTGATAAGAAGTTCGCTCTAGGCTACCGTTGTAAGGACCGTTCGTTACAGGTCCTAATAGTCTACAATGTGGAGGAAGATGCTGCAGGAGAGGAAGTAGAGGAGGAAGATGATCACCTGTACTTAGATGTTGTAGAGGTATCCCTTAACTTAGTGTCGGGTTCACATTGAACCTTACCATGAAGGTTAAGGGGAAGATCGGGCATCGAGAAGTAGTAGTACTGGTGGATAGTGGATTTACCCGCAACATCATTTGCAACATCATAGTGAATCATTTGAGACTAAAATTAGTGGACATGTGGGGCTTTGGGGTTATATTGGGAACAAGAAAATTAGAGAGTAGAGGAATTTGCAAAGGGATGATCCTAATCCTTCCAGAGGTTTAGGTAGTTGAAGACTTTCTGATATTAGATTTGAGGAGCACTGATGTGATAGTGGGGATGAAGTGGCTGCAGAAGTTGGGGAAAACGAAGATTGATTTGAAGGCTCTTATGATGGAGTTCAGGGTTGAGGGGAGGAAAGTGGTTATTAGAGGGGATCATAGCCTGTTTGAAACTATGGTTTCACTCAAAACCATGTTGATGGCAATCCAGGGTGAAGGAGTGAGATTTTTGGTGGAGCTGCAGAGTTTGGAAGGAGAAGAGGATGGGGTAGAAGATAGAAGCACCAATCATGGTTCAACCACTCTTACAACAATATCGAGAGGTGTTCTAGCCAGTTCAGGGGTTGCATCCTCAGCGGGAACACGAGTATGCTATTATCTTGAAGGAAAGAGTCTTACATATTAGTGTTCGTTCATATTATTATCCCGAAGTCCAGAAGGATGAGATCGAGAGATTAATCAGAGAGATGCTAGAGGCATGGATCATTCAACCCATTATCTATCCAATTTTCAATTCAGTGTTATTAGTAAAAAAGAAAGATCACAGTTGAAGGTTTTGTGTGGACTACCGAGTATTGAACAAGGAGACTGTGGCAGATAAGTTTCCTGTTCTAGTGATTGATGAGTTACTATATGAGCTTTATGGAGCTGTGCTTTCTCGAAGATTAATTTGAAATCAGGGTACCATTAGATCTAGATTAGGCCAGAGGATGTCCTCAAGAGAGCATTTAGGACTTAGGAGGGACACTATGAGTTTTTAATGTGCCTTTTGGCCTCACTAATGCTCCAACTACTTTCTAGTCCCCGATGAACAAGATATTTCAGCCCTATATACGGAGATTTGTGTTAGTCTTATTGGATGATATTTTTATTTATAGCAGGACTGAGGAGGAACACTTAGAACACTTGGGATTTGTGTTATTCACTATTCGGGACCACCACTTGTTTGCCAATTTGAAGACATGCTTATTTGCCCTGCCTAGAGTGGAGTATTTGGGGCACGTTGTATTATAGGAAGGAGTAGCAAATGACTAGAGCAAAATCCAGGAATGCTAAGATGGCGAATACCCAAGAGGTTAAGGGTGTTGAGAGGGTTCTTGGGGCTTACAGGCTACTGCATAAAGTTTATGATGGGATACAATTCAACAGCATGGCCTTTGATCGAACAACTAAAGAAGGATAATTTCAATTGGGGCGAAGTAGCTATCAAGGCCTTTGAAGAGTTGAAGAAGGTGATGACAAGCATGCCAGTGTTAGCCCACCCGACTTCACCTAGAATTTTATGGTGGAGACAGATACTTCAAGGTATGGCCTAGGAGCTATACTTATGCAGGACCAAAGATTAGTGACCTATGATGCACCAATACTTCTAAAAAAGATATGAAGTGTCTGATACATATTAGACAGGACATGCATTCAACACATCATCGATACATGTTAGACATGTCAAGGCATCTCTGACTCGCCTGCTAGCAATGTTGGAAAATTTATGCGGAATACAATCCACACACGTGTGACAGTTAGTAACTTTTGAGTTTTGAATGATCATCACTTGCCTACAAAATTTGCATTGCGTGGCATCTTACTTGTATGAAGCAGTAAGCGATAATATCACAACACTACGATTCATTTGTAAGCAAAAGCAGAGTATTAGTAGTAAAAAAATGCAAGTTACTAAAACGCAGCGTCAAGCCATCGAATCCTTAACATTCGTACAAGCGCACATAGACTTTTAGAAGCTCACAAATAAAAATTGTGCATTTTCCAAATGATCACCACCTGCGCAGTTGGTTATATTTGAATATTACAAAAATAACCCCTCATGCATTGTGTATAATGACACATTCATATTATGCATGCGTTTGCAATATGCAGGCCACATCATGCAAGCACATTACCCAACGTGTAAAAATGTACTGCACGACATCAACGCACTACATTGGCGTGCAAATATATCATGTACTGCATGCAACTACTTAATCATCATGTTAATGCATCATTAAAGCAAATAGACAATGTATATATACATCATACATGCATATCATGCAAATATACCATAGACTGTATACTTGCTATGTGTACAAGATGCCTACACACCTACAAGTTATCGTAACAGAAGATAGTGAATGTTACAACACTCCTACGATCAGCTACCATTCAAATGGTTAGCAACCACATTGATTCGCTACAAGTGGAGATGAAAAATGTGCAGCAGATGTAAGCTCCTACGAACTTTCGTAGGAGATTTGTTGTACATTCAATACATCATCCCCAACAAAATATAAGATGGCTACATCAAGTACAAATGACAACGATTCACTGTGAGAAACTCTTGATGCATACAACGGGCCATTTACAAGCATCTACAAGTACGAAGCAGGAGATTAGTTAGTGCACCAGAATTCATATGCAGAAAGCAATAAGTAGTGCACGATAGTCTACCTGTATAAAGCAGCAGACAACTCTATTCATAAGCTACTACGCCATGCCATCGGATCCGCAATATTCTTGCAAGCGGACAGAAGGCGTTTACAAATATTTCAAAATTCCCCCGCACGTGCACTGTAATTTGTATACACATAGGTACACAAAAGGGGGTATGCAATCAAACGCCTGCATGGGCCTTGGCGAGCGTGTTATAAGTACACACGTGATGTTTAAGGATGCTGCACGGGTCAATAAGTGAATTCAAGTTCGAACCCGATCCTTCTATGTGGATTAATAGGAGTCGACAGGGTTCGAACCCTATAATAAATATACGGTTGTGACGACCGGTATATTTATTTTAATACATTCATATTAGGCCTTCAAGGCCTATAATAATGAGAATTCACTAATAAAGGTATAATGTCTACAAAACCCGATCCTCCGTCGACAGCTCGACAGAGTTGACAAGGTTCATCCACAAAATACAAATATTTTCAAATGGAAATGATCCCGTACACCCCGATAATGGCCGTATTGAATGAAAATCTCAACCGGAGGGGTTCACAAATATTTTTAAATGCCACTCAAGTACCTGAAAATCCGAAATCCTAAAGATCATCCAAAATCCAAAAATTCCAAATTCAAGATATTTAAAATAAAAAATCAAATCATCAACCACTTAATGCAAAATCCATTCACCTTCCGCAAGAGTTTGACGTGGTGGACAAATTAAAATTTACTTAAGCTCACATAGAGCTAATGTCTGGTTGAAAATATCACTAGGATTTATTCTCAAATAATCTTCAGCCAATAAGGGCGTGGTACGTGTCTTCTAACCGGCGGTTTCGCCGCCAAATGGCACCGCATGATAAACGGTTATGACCCGAGGCCCTCTGAATCGAGTGGTTTTGCCGCCAAATGGCACTACGAAATACCGGTTATGGCCAGAGCCAATACGCTCCTTAGTGGCATCAAATCCTTGAGATATGAATCAACAGGATATGATCAATAGGGCACAAAGCCCTCTGTTAGCTAAGATGGATTCAAATTTATCCCCTTAGGCAAACATCCATCCTAGGTCTACAAGGTACCCTTGGACAAAGCAACCCATGGCTGCCGACAAGGATCCTTCTGTCAGGTTGGGTCAACTACCTCCTCTGACTAAGTAGACCAGGGACCACAATGGTCCGGGACGACGGAACCATGGGATCCTGATCGGGTCCATCATCAATTCCCCCACCATCTACTTTAAGTGCAAGATGATGAAATTTTCAATTTTAAATATCAAATCTTCAACCTTTACAAACATCATGCCCATGCTGCTACTATATGCCATATAACACGTATTATCTATGTATCTGATTGACGACTAGCCTTAATCGAAAGTTCTCTCTCGTGATCGAGAGGGGTAATTAAGTATAGGAGCTTGCACCTATAGGAAACCAGAACTCAGATCATAAAGTCCTCACAAAATGAGGGCGAAATCTCTAGGTAGTGTCTTATCTACAAATCCATCTGCCTTCCAAAATTTTCCATGGAACTTAATCCATTAAAACTCCCCCCGAAAAAGAAAAAACAAACAGTTGGGCGGAGGCCTTGGTCGAATTTTCGGAGCCCATAGAGATGAAGGGCCAAAAGGATAATCTAATATTCACCTGACCAAACATTCGATTGCAAGGGGATTATTCTTTTGAATTAGAGATATTTAGTATGAAAGGAATTATGAAATGATTTTTTAATCAAATATACGGATGCAACTTTATGGATTCTTCTATATATTGTCCGGCCAAACAATTAATAGGTCATTCTTCCCAACTGCTGAATAATTAATTATACTAGAGTGTACGTCCTGCAATGCTCACTAAACTATAATTTTTTTCATAAATAATCTTTGTAGACTCAAATACTTTTTTCTGCATTGATAATAGCAATAAGTTAGGCTAATAATTTCATCTTCACACGGCAATAGTAGCATATTTCCATTATGATGCTAATTGCTTGAGTTAAGTAATCTCTACTGCAATGAAATTAGTGATAAAGTATGCTACAATCCAATTTTCAACTTTTATATTGCCAATCTTCCATTATTTACTAATTTTGGCCCATTTTGAAGTCCTAGAGATTATGAAGTTTTTGTTAGTTATTCACCCAACACTTAACTGTTCGATCATACAAATGGGTGTTACAGGACCTTGTTTAGTTCTCTTGGAATGTGCTTTCTAATTCATTACAATTTTTTAGGCCTTGTTTTTTTTGCAACAGCCTCATAAAGCCAAGAGGTTTTCAACTTTTTATATGTTATTAGTTAGCGATTACTTAGCTATCACAGCTTTTGTACCACCCCACAAGACCTCTTACCAGTAGCATAGAGTGCCATATAATTGAACATAACATTTATTTTCTAAATCTAGTATTTCTCATCATTTGCATACTTATATAAAAACATCCACTGATAAATACATGTACTGAATATACGGAAGCTTCTAATAATCTCAATTACATCACACAACTACTTACAGAGCTACTAAGAAAAATAGAATGCATCATCAGATTTAGATTGCTTACATATCTTAGAAGAAGACATCACAAACACTATTAAATAGAAACCTAAATATTCTATAACTTGCCTACTCAGTTCAACTTTATATTTGCCCTTCCCTATAATAATAACCAGTATAAAACTGGTTAGTTATGAGGCTCATAAAGTCGTGCAATTTAAATAAAAATTAAACGCCAGATACAATAAATAACATAATTAAGTCAACTCATAAATATTTACAAAATAACATAAAAATCATATTTATGATCATCCTTTAATTCATTTGAAGTCTATACAAAATATCATAATTAGTATTCTCAGGATTTTGCTATCATTCTCATATAGTTAACTTTCATAATAATGTTCAATGGAGTCCAGTAAACCTGACATTATCATCATTGAACTACATAGAAGTCTCTTTTGTCTTTTTAGGGGTCTCTTTTACCCCACATGCTATGCAGGTATCATATCTGGGGTCCCTTTTGCCCCACCTATAACGCATATATCATATAATTTCATAGCTAACATTTCCTAATTTGATATTCAGTAGACTTCAAATATTAATAATTCATATTTGTTTTGTATGATTGCATTCTTTTATAACAATATATCCGTTATACCGTTTGCATAAAGAAAGTGTATATGCAATTTGTAAAGAATTGGATTTCTTTCTAAATTATTACCAACTAGAAAAACCTTTAAATAAACATATTAAATCTTATTTAAAATTCCAATGATTTAAATATATAAGTGGTTATTCATACATGAAAATTTGGATGTATTCACATTTTCAATACATTGAATAAGCTTAAAGTCCCTCTTTCCTTCAAGGAATTAAAAATTAATTTCTATGCTTATAAATGTAAGTAATTGCATGTTTAATTAGAATTGCATCACTTACCTTCTTGAAGAGCGGTCTCCTCAAATCCTCCACCTCGTATTCTTCTTCAATTGTAAGTTGCCTACAATTCATCTATCTAATTCTATAAATTCCACAATTTATTACTCAAATAAATTTCATAAAACCAACTTATACTAACATAACAATTTACCTCAAAACCAGTTTCTCTCCTCATATACCAAATAATTTGTACATTTGGGCATAGTCTTCTTTAGAAATTTGTACTAATCTTTGGAAATCTATCAGACCAATTTAATATAATCAAATTGCTTACCTCATTTCCTTCTTCTTCCTCCTCCACTGAAAATTCACTCTTCACCCACTGTAGCCCTTCCACTTCGGATAAACACTTGCCGAGTTACAGTGCTTAGCCACAAACAGACTTCTTCCTTGGTAGAAGCTGCTCCCACAACCCGTTATAGATCCCTCACGGCTACCGCTTTCACCCGATCACTGCTTCGGCTTTAATTAGTGCTCCTCTCCACCTTCACTTCCCATGCAACAAGACTTCTCTCGCTAACTGCCGCTTGAAGGAACTAATGGAATAGCAGATTACAGGATTTCTCTTATATGCTAATGCTAATCCATTCCCCGCCATCTGAACCTATGCATGCACTGTTTAGGAGTGCCTGAGTGTAAGCATATATTAACTAATATAATATTAGTGCTAGTGGAGTACGAGAATCCTATTAGAGGCCTAATTAACATACTTTAATTAACAACAGTTTAAACATTAATCATAATTTATTGATATTAACAGTAACTTTTAATTATTTAATTCTTTAACAATAACCATTAGTATTAATTAACAGAACAAGAATCTATTTATTACCAGTAATTAATTGTTAATCATAATTAAAAGTATTTATAAGTTAAAATTTTAGGAAAGTAAATTTGTTAGAATTTTTAATATAAGTTAACAATTCAGGGATAATTTAATTAAGCAAATGTTTTTTTTTTATAATCTTACATGGAATTTGGGTTATTATAGCTTTGGTGGTTTTAGATTACGAAAATATATTATACTGAAAGTTAATATTTTTACAACCTCCATCTGTGTTGTAGTTATTACTCGTATTACTTCTAATACCATCAACACTACTTTTTTTACATTGGTAATTTAAATAGTAACAAAACTTTGGTTCAATTCTGCTACATTTCTTAAGAGATTATCTTTTAGATATTAGCTTTTAACCAAAAAAATAATCATCAAGCATGTTTACGCACTTTACATTCATTCATTTATATTTATTCTGAAAAAAATGTTAATGTTCAAATTATTCAACAAATCTGATCAAAGATACTCAACTTGACTATTTGTGCTGAGTAGAGCCAGTACTATTAAAGATGTAATTAGCTATACGATATCTATCATTGATGCTAGGCCCAAGCATATTTCTTTCCTTAATTTCAATTTTTCAGTACTCTTTCCTTAGATATTTTAGTAAAGATAGTTTATTTGTGCTATTCATGGCCTCTACAATTTTTTTTTCAGATTACTGGCATTGGCATATCTATTGAGATCATTAAAAATAAAATGGCACCTGCTTTGAAGAAGGTTGATTTAGAGATAGAATTTGGTAGGGGTTTTCGGAGTGAAGCTGAGATTTTAGCAATGGCTTTAGATCATGGAATAATAATAAGAAAAGGAGGTGGGTATTGGATTAAGCGAAAATTCTTTAAACATAAACAAGAAGTTGAATGTTTTTTGGCAGAAAATAGTGATGTGACGGAGGAACTTGTTAACCGGTTAAAGAACCAGTTGTTTGAAAAAGAGCAGAAGATGGCTGAATCGGCAGAACATGTTTCTTGCTCTTAAATGTCTCCGAAGTCTCCTTTGAGAGCAAATCAATTGAAATAGAATGATTGGTACTCAAACTTGTAAGCGGCAGAATTACTTCAACCTAGATAGATCAACTCATTTACTGGTACTTAATGGGACCATTAGATACATGCCATGTGCAAATGGTGTCACTGTTTTAACATAATCAGCTTCATTCAGGTACCTTCTCGTATGACAAATGTAGCTGCTTGCTTGGGTTGTTACTCTACACTGCTTTTATTCTAATTTTAATCTGTTGCAAAGCTAAGGATATTTCTCTTGACTGTTGCTGTAATTTTGTACTTCTAGTTGCATGTTTTTAATTATGGCCTGATGGAAGGATGTACATGAAAAACGCACTTGATAAGCTCAGCAGGTCAGCAGTTTATGTGCCCTGATAATAACATAGTTTGTGCCCTGGTAATAACATAGTTTGCACTACTTCCTTGCTTTCCTCCTTGCTGATTGCATCCCGTTTTGATTATGAATGGCATGAGAGGGCTTTGGTGTGAGTGGGGACATGTGACAGATCACAATTGTTCTTTGAGCCATTGAAGGTGGTCCTCTTGAGACTGTGCTCCCTGTATTGTGGCTGACTTTGGTGCCATATTCATAAAGCTAACAATTTTTAACTGCAGGAAAGCAGAAACTTAACCAAGAGCTTCATCCATTTCATCCTGATTAAACATCTACTTTGCACTCAAACCAGGATGATGATAACTTTGAACAATAAAAAAAATCTAAAAATTATGTGAATCCATCACATCTTTTGAATGCCTATCTTTATCAATATGCAAAAATTCTGTCACATCCTTTCTTATCAATAGCAAAATACCTTTACATACAAAATAAAATTTTAAAAAGATTAAATATGATGTGGTGACTCATGAGCACTAACTCATATAATACATAAGAATGTCAGAAAATGAAGCATAAACAAGAACATTAATTGGGTAGATTTCTCCCAAGAAAGGACTCCTAACTCAACCAAGCTAGTCCCGATTTGGACTGGTTGGGAAAATTTTAGGTCTAAGTGAGACCTATGTTGATTGGTTCAAGCATTCACTGACTTGACGTAATGTTCCAGAGTTCTACTGTGTGTTGATTATGCCATTTTGAGCCCATCTGTGAATGGTTTCAATCGAATCAAGTCAAAAGCTTCAATTTGTTCCTACCGGGACACCTTGAGACCTATACGTCACATTAGAAATAATGCTTGGTCAAATATGAATTTTACGATCCCAACAAGTCCTTTTTTCCCAACTAGGATCATAGCTTTGTGAATCTCTCTTTATTCGTTTTTGTTGTGTGCTAAATGAGATGTCAACTTCATTGTTTGCCAATCAATCTTTCTTTTCCAGACTATGTTTCATTTCATGTTTTCTCGTTTTTTTCCTAATCCTTCAATGTTGTTTTATCTAATCATTATAGCACAGTAGTATTATGAAAAGATTTACACTATTTTAAATTGAAATTGTTAATAAGGATCAGTCATTTATCTTCAACCCCTATTTGGGAGTCAGCACGCTACTTCTCTCATTTCCAAACTTTATACGATAAAGTTTTTCTTTATTACAGTAAGCAGATTAAATATTGTTATTCGAAGATGTTTGCTGCTCATTATTATGAATAATCAATGGAGTTAGTTGAAACAAATTTAGATTGTGAGATGTCCAGACGAAATTCATGAAAAATTGTTCAGCAAACACTTTACTAAAGAAAATCATATCACTAGTAAGTAAATACTTGTGAAAGATGAGAGAATATTCAATAAGTAGTCTTTTAAGTCACCAAAGAGACGTCTTACGACAACCACCGTTCTTCCTCTTGCCTTTTTCCACCAAATCCTTGTTTCCCATTGTCTTAATCATATAGATCGCCTGAAAACCCACCATCTTAAAATTCATGTTTATCTTAATCCTGGTTATCATTTCAGGTGAAGATGTTGATTTTGATGGCCTTGTAATTGTAATTATTGACCTCAAAGTTGAAGCCATTTCCGAAATAACCCTTTGAGATTGTTTTATTTTTTTTAGATCCAGAATATAAATAAATGTTTTTTTCTATGAGAGAATATTTAATTAGCAGTCTCATGTCCAAATATTTATCTAATGCGTTTGATTCATCAAAGAAAAGTCTTTCGACAACCACTGTTCCTCCTGCCTTTCTACACCAAATTCTTTTTTCCCTTATCAGCAGAAAATCCTTCATCTTCAAAATCTTCTTCTTGATCCTTGGTTGTCATTTCACGAGATGATGTTAATGACCTTGTAATTGTAATTATTGACCTTGAAGTTGAGGCTGTTGCCAAAGCAACCCTTTGAGATTGTTTTGATTTTATTAGACCTAGAATACAACAACGACAACAACATTAAGACTTTATCCCACTACGTGGGGTTGGCTAAATGAATCTTTTTTCTCTATTGTGTCATATTAAGAGTCGAATTCTCATTTAAATCTAGTAAATAAATGTCATTTTTAATATTTTCTAACCAAGTCTTTTTAGGTCTATCTCTAACTTTCTTAACATCGGCCTAATCTAATACATCTACTATCTTGATAGGGTCATGGTAAGGCCTCCGTTTTACATGACCTAGAATATAAGGAAGTATTATTCTTCGATTGCTCAGTCTATTTCTGAACTAGTAACTGCCTCAATGTCCATCATGTTAGTTCATAATTAAATTGTTTATTTCCTGCATTGTCCACCATTTCAGTAACCCATTGCCCCATTCATAACTATCAATAATAGATTTGATACACTTGTGAGGCCCATGAGAGTTAATATTCGCTATGTAATCAAGGGGAAGTTGTTTAGAAATGTTCTTAATCAAGAGAGAGATATTTAGGAAGGTTCCTAATCAGTGGGGAGCTATTTAGAAATGTTCCTAATCAAGATGGAGCTATTTAGAAAGGTTCTTAGTCAATGGAGAGCTGTTTAGGAATGTTCCTAATCAAGAGGGAGTCATTAGGAAGATTTTCTAATTGCATTTATGCTGTTTAGAAAGGGTTTAATTGTGTGTTAGAGCTATTTAAGTTTTGTGGGGGGGGGGGGGGGGGGGGGGGGGGGGGTTTGGATCTTCTTATATTTTGCTGAAGTTTATTCTAAGGTTTGTTATGAGTTTCCTAGCGATGTCTAAAGTTTGTGGGAGAACTAATCTATCTCTTGAATAGTAGATTACTTATATCTTTCATTATTATTGAAGAAATAATCCAAAAATCAGTCCTAATATTTGATTCCTGCAATTTTATTCGGATGCATCAAGATTCTAAGCCAACTCAAGGTGAAAAAATTGGTATAAATTCTAATTATTCAGCTTAAGAAGCCCTTGAAGTATGTTTTGACGCAAAAATTAGATACTTAATTCCCATTCCAGTTTATATGTAGCGATGTTGGGCTTTCACATCATTTATACTATAAAATCAAATCAGAAGAGAAAAATTCCCAAATGGCTAGCACATCTTCTACTTTCATGGCATTGGTCTTATTAGAATTCCACTTTACGGGCTCCAAGTATTCTTACACTTATCTCTGTTTGCTCCACTTCCACTATTTTTACTCTGCAAATCTCAAAGAGACATTAATGATGTTTTCTCAAATAGGACATCCAGTGCTCTTATTAATGTAAGATCTTGGCAGGGTATTGATGTAATGGTGCATTCTTGTTGAATGGTTGATGGTCATGGTTCAAAACGAACTCATTTGCATCTCATAGTTCTGTTAATGAATCAATCTCAATTCTATTTGATCCCAACTCAAGAATAGTTCTCTCACACACACACACATGCAGTTGAAATGTCCATAGTTTAAAATACTCATATCGTGGGGAGGGCCTCTTGGTACATACCATGTAGTGCGATGTGAAGTTTTTGGTTTAGTGGGCATTAAAGTTTTTTACTTTCACTGTAAATGTGACTCAACTATTTTTACATAATTTGATTTTCTTTTTCTTGTTAACGGTAGAGCGCAAGAACATAATGAAATTACTAGTCAGGCTTTGTAGCAATGGAAAGATGTACTTATATGCTGTAGCTGATCAATCTTTTAAGAGATGGAGAATCAAGCTGTCATCTTTATCCCACTTTTTTATTCCTTCAATTTCTTTTCTAAGAAGGACAGGGCAATGCTATCTGTTTTCTTCTTAGGGTTTTGTACCAGTATAGAACCTAATTCTAGCTTCGTACCATTTTTTTTTCTACTATAAAGAGAAGCATCGGAAAGGAAAAAAGATATACGGTAAGATTTGTTTCTTGATAATAGAAACATTCGTCAAGCTCTATATTAATGGAAAAATTGGTCAGTGTTTGTGTTCACTAGATCATGCTTTCTAGGAGATGGAGAATCAAGCAATCATTTTCATTTGTGAAATGGTTCTTCAAATTCTGTTTTGAGTAAAGAATATGACAAGGCTATCGATTCGTATGGTACTGTACCCAATTCTGGCTTATTACCATAATAAACACCCAGTTTTTCTGAAGTATCACCCACGCTTCAAAACCAAAGAACTAGCATCCTAATTATTTCAGGGTAGCACAACTATTCCTTTTTCTAAAGCCGCCATCCCATTTTTCGCATCTTCTCTCCTACAATAAGCCTTGCTGCACATCTTTCGTTTCATTTGAGACGGCTTTCTTACTGTTTCTAAAAACAGCTTTTATATTTGTACAAAAAAGCAGCTTTTAGAAACAGTAAGAAAACCGTCCCAAACGAAACCTTATTCTCAACAGAGCAGTCATCTTTGAATGCTCTTTTACCGAGTTCCAGCTTCACGCTACTAATGATCAATGGTGAGACAAATTGTTTCAAGTTTGAGTTATATAATTGAATGACATTAGCTTTTTTCCTGAATCATATTTTGGTATTCTCCATTTGATAATTGCCACCCCAATGTTAAGTAATCTATGGTGCTTCACTGTCTTGTCGTTTGGAAGTTATTGTGGCAGGATGCGTTCTGTTAGAAGCCATTGCTTTGAAGAATCTGCATTAAAGGAATGCTTGAGCAAGATGGGCACCAACTTTATGTGGCACCTTTTTATATTTTTTTTCCTTTTAAATTGTTGTCATGTTTTTATTTTTTTCTTATTTTTTAGATATTTTTTTGTTGAGAATCATAATATTGGCAAGGGAAAATTCTATAAGATTACGGTTAGACCTGTAATGCTTTATGGTGCAGAATGTTGGCAATTAAAAGAGAAGCATAATATTTAAGTTAGTATTGCAATTTGCAAATATGAGGATGCTCAGGTGGATCAGTGGTTTTACTCTTAGAGACGTGATATGAAATGAGCATACACATGAAAATATTGGAGTAGCTCCAGTGGAATATAATATTAGAGAGAGTTGTCTTAGATGGTTTGGTTACATAAAATGGAGGCCTTTTGATGATCTTGTTAGGAAAGTAGATGCATTAGATTTGACTTGTGTTAAGAACATTAGAGGCAGGCTTAAAAAGATTTGGTTAGAAAATATTAGAAATAAAATTTCTTTATTAGATTTAAATGATAATTTAATTTTTAACATGACACAATGGAGAAATAGGATTCATGTAGTAGACCCTACATAATAGGATAAAGGCTTGTTTTTGTTGTTGAGAATCAATTTCCTACAATAAAATATGTGCTGTAAGTTCAAATGCAAATTTCCTATAAAACGAGGAAGATGAAATGGAAGGAAAACTATGTTATATTTATAAGAAAATTATTTATGAGCTGAATTATTTTAATAGAAAAAAATTACAATATATATATATATATATATATATATATATATATATATATATATATATATATATATATATATATATATATATATGAATTTATATTTTTCTTAAAATAATTTACAGCAGCTTTCCTAGGGAGTTGCAGATGCTTCAAATGGCAAGCCCTTGGCTTGATTTCCTCACTCTGAGCCCAGCGCATCTCCATTTTCTTAAAGTCGCCAACACGAAGTTTGTTGTGTTGTTTTTGTTGGAGCTATACGCATCATTTGTAATTTTCGTTGGCTCTTTACAGAGGTGGAATCAAGAAGAGCTTAAAGTGGGTAATTGTTCATACTAATTTTATTTTTGCTTAAAAGAATAAGTATTTTAATTATTTTGTTCATCTTCAATAAATATAATTGTTCAAATTCTAAAAAAAAAATTATTTCATAAATAAAATTATATATTTTACAATTCTATTTTGCGGTGTTGGGTTTGCGCCCTCCATGATTGGCTGCATTTCAAAAACCCGTCTAAAATTATGTATTGTTTTTTTGGGACATTTAGGCCAATTAAGGCAAACTCACACACACAACGCATACACAAAGACTCGAACTCAAGACCTCTTAGTTGGAAGCCTAAGCTCTCAACCAACAAGACAATGTGAGTTGTGTAAAATTATGTAATAGACTATTCTGGTGATGCAGTTGAGCTCAAGCTCTACCATTCCAAAAAAAAAAAAAACCATTTGCAGCTTCTAATCAGGAACTAGAGATATTTTCTGTGCACACTTTAGGGCTGCAAATAAACCAAGCACGCGACAAGTTACTTGTGGCTCGGCTCGGTAAGAGCTCATTAATATTCATTTGATAAGGTAAATGAATGTGCTTAAGCGCCTTTGATAAATATTTGATTGTTAAATAAACGAGTTTGAACAACTTGGCATTTGGTTCATTTATATTCATGAACACTCATTAATTTAAACGAACAAGCTTGAACATAAACAAAAAATCTCGAATCAAACTCAAACTTAACTTGAACAAGTTGATAATAAACAAACATCAAACATGAACTTGCACATACTCGGCTTGATTTGTTTGCAGTCCTATGTGCAGTGCACCACAGAAAACATAGAATCAATAATATAAAATATTTATATCTTATTCATTTAAGAATTGGAATAAAACAGTAAAATTTGTGACTGGTTGAAGATATCAAGCATGACTAACTGTTTTATTTTAGTTTCTATGATAAAATTATTTTATATTTTGAACTTTGTCTGCTCATTTTCTTCTTGCACTATCAGGTTTGAGAATTTATATATACGGTTTTTAAGTTTAGTAGAACATTTAATATTTTATAAAATTTACTAACTCTGCCTCTATATGTATGGGGATTAAACTCCAAGATCTCAAAGATTGAAATTGATGATCCTTGCAAGCGGTTGATACATTCTGTTGCATGTATAGTTGTTAGGAATGCAAGTTGGGTTATTTTCTTTCTAAGGGACTGTTTTATTTGCAGCAAAAGTAGTGTAGAAGAATTTTAAAAATATTGGTGTTGATTTTTGGTCTGGTTGCCGCAAACCATTGCTGACCATCCCTGGGGCGAGATATTATTCTGTGCGGACACCGGACAGTCCGGAGACTAATTAGAACGCATCACGTCACTCAATGCCGAGCGGTACCCTAATACTGATGTCGAGTAAAAAAGTAACGTGGCTCGTTATGATTGATCTTCGATGTCATCCAGTGTCCGCACAAAGTAATATTTCCACGAGAGCAGCCTGCCATTAGCTGCCCCCGCCATTGCCCATCCACTATAGCCACATGCAGACTGTTGGTTTTTTCTGGCAACTAATATTTTTGATCTTTTTATCACATTCATTTTATTTAAAGTAAATAAAAAAAATCATATCTATTTATTTTATATATTCAAACAATTTTAAATATTTCAAAATTTTTAAATACATTATATATTTTTTATATTGCATTTCATTTTACTCTTGTAATATTGTTTCAATAATCCAAACGACTTCTAAAATAATTTTCCTCGAAAAAAATTTAAAGAACTTATGTAAATATATTTCATAATATTATAAAATAAATTTCATGCTTGTGATTGTTATTTCATTACTATATTACCCTACTTTCAGGCAAGATGGCTCTTTGGTTTTTTTATTTTATTTTTTTAACATCTTTATATTATAAATTATATTTTTTGTTAGATTTAAATGAGAATTTAACTCTTAAATTCAGAATGAATGAGTTCTTTTGTAATAAAAATTTGATACTTTCAAAATAAATTTTCTTAAATGATGTATTTAAATGATATTTACAAATATAACGCTAATTTATTTGCAGAATATGCATGATTAGTATTTTTTGTATTGTTTCAAAAAATTGAGTGTTAGATTAATAAATAGAAAATATTAGATGCTAGCTATGTGAATATCTTAGATTTAAATATCAACCATACAAAATTTTCTATTTAATTAAATTAATAAACGTTTAATATTATTAGCACAAAAAAATTATTAATTCGACTAAAAATGTGACCATATAATCTACTAAAAGGGAAAAACTCCTTATAAACTATTAAAACAAAAATTAATATGGAAGTACGATTTTCAATCTGTGGTAAATATTTCAGTCTTGCTTGATCTACCTAATGAACTTCTGCAACCATTTGCATCAGATACAAATGCAGCCAAAGCCTGGATCCAATCGAACATTATCGCATTTTCAGATGTCGATTTTCGATGCATAGCCGTCGGCAACGAAGTTATCCCTGGGCCTCTATCACAGTTTGTTCTCCCTGCCATGACAAACATTCAGAATGCATTATCATCAGCTGGCCTTCAGAATAAGATAAAAGTGACTACTTCAGTCTCACAGGCAGTTCTTGGTGTTTCTTATCCTCCTTCAGCTGGTGCTTTCTCTTCTGCTTCACAGCCTTTCATGGGACCAATGTTGCAGTTCTTTGCAAACAATGGAGCTCCTCTTCTTGTGAACGTGTATCCATATTTTGCTTATGCCGGCGATCCGGCGAATATTCGCCTGGATTATGCTTTGTTCGCTGCCTCGGAACCAGTTGTGATTGATGTTCAGTTCAATTACAGCAACATGTTCGATGCAATTGTTGATTCTGTGTATTATGCAATGGAAAATATTGGCGGTCATGAAGTTGGGATTGTTGTTTCAGAGACTGGATGGCCATCAGATGGCGGGACGGCGACGACGATCGATAATGCGCAAACATACATAGCGAAATTAATCGAACATGTTGGTCAGGGGACTCCAAAGAGGCCAGGCTCGTTGGAGACTTACATATTTGCTATGTTTAATGAAAATCAGAAGCCTGCTGGGGTTGAGCAGCATTGGGGACTGTTTTATCCTCAGAAAACGCCGGTTTTTCCGATTATTTTCCCAAAGTAGGAAGGAGAATGATCATCCATATATGTTTAAGTGTAAAGTTATTGAAGTTTAGTATTGTAATCAATCTATAACGCAAAGAGAGGATTGAATTGTCTTTCTGTATTCTATGTATTTGAGAAGAGTAGTAGAAATTTGATGATCACTCTTTTGACTTGTTGAACTTCACGTCACAATGAGCTCAATGTATAGGGAAGAATGCCTTCCTGGTTGAGCTTTTGATTGCAAACATTACAGTGTATCCAATTATATCTGTTTGTTATAAAGGACAACCCAAACTATAGGGATTATAATTTGGCAATGTAAACTTATTAAATATTTAATATAAAATGTAAGGGAGACAATCCAACTTCAAGTTGAAAATGTGAATTGCTCTCAATCTCTTGGAACTGAACCGGAAACCGAAGCCTCGCCTACCTGGCCGATCCTGTCTACCCTAACGATCGGCTTCAACATCCAACCCGCATCTGCGATCTCCACCCGACTTCGATGCCCACAGCTTACTACTTTGTTTTTCAGACTGTAGTCATAATTTTTATTTGGCTACTACTTTTTCATTGCTTTTAAAAAATCTCTATACTAAAAAGTTATTTTCTAAAATAGCTTTAAAAAGTTATCTTTATACTATTATCACATTACTTTTCTGAAGTTTTTTATGATGGAAAGCTATTTTCTTTTAACTAAGGTTTCTTTTGGGATAGCATATGGCCATTATTTTTTGTGCCGCAATGGCCCTGTTTTTTTGTAGTGATAATACTAAATGAATATCATGTTGGATAGTCAAAAAGTTATCAATAATTAAATTGAGCATCATTGAATAAAAACGTTTAAAATAGACATGTGGCAAAATAAGGAATGATATACTAAAAATAATTATATTAAAAAGATGATAGAAACAGCATATTATTGAATATTAGATAGTAGAAAATATCTTTATTTGTTTAATCTGCAGCATATATTGAATATTAGATTGCAGAAGACACCTTTATTAGTGTTTGGTACATTACTTTCTCCTCGCTTTATCTAAAGCAATAAGCCAAAAACTGCTATCAAAATCGCTAGTGGGGAAGAAGAAAGTTTCTTGCCATTGGAAAGTACTTTTTAGAAAGCAGCTTTCCTACTGTATGAGATGCCCTTCTAGCTTTTAAGAAATTCTTAAGAACCATGTTGTTGTTTTTTCCTGTATGTGTTGTCAAATAATTTTCATGATTATTAGTAGTTTTATATGTCAGAAGTATTGAATTTCTGGTAAATATTGTAGGGAAAAATGCCTTCGATAAAAGAAAGGAAGCACCACTTTGTATTGGACAAAATAATTGATATTCTTTTCATGCGCCATCAACACCATATTATTGACAAGTGAGAACAATTTTGTACCACGTCACCGGTGCCTAGAGGCACACAACAAAAAAATGATGTGGCGCGTTCTCATTTGCCTTTGGATGCCGTTCGTGACCACACAGAATAATTTTTCCAAAGTTGGGGGGAACTTTGCTTGAGCGTCCATGAACGAATTCCTCTAATCGGCTTCTCAAGTCAAGTTTGTCGTAATTGTGATAAAATCGCTGGAATTTTGACGATTTCATTGTAGTTTAAGTGAGTTCATGATAACTTTGATGAGTTTGCTATGATACTAATGAGTTAAGAGTTTTTGTGTCAAAAAATTGCTTTAAAACTGTCCTAAATGAAGCATTAGTATGTTGAAATACTCTAATTTTCATTTCTTAGCTTTTTGTAATGCAGTTTGAGTTCTTGTGAGAGTAGATTTTTGGGTTTAATTTTGATTGTTTAATTGATCGTTAGATATTACATATTATCTTATTTGTTGGAGAATTACATATGGAACATTGTAGCTAAATGTTTGTTTGTTTTACTATTTAGCTTTGATTGTATTTGTGTTTCATTTTGAATTCTTTTTTTTTTCGCCCTATATCTCCCTTCATAGATTTTTTAAGGCTATTATTATTGGGTGAGAAATGCATTTAGTTTTATTTATTTGAGCCATTTCGAACCAAATCATGTATCTTAAGGGCTATATGATTTGTTGAAAAAAGGAATGTAAGAGTAAGAAATGTACTATATTTGAAATATTTGGGGTTGTTTAGATGTGTGTAAAATAGATGCAAGTGATACTTTTTTTTTATCTGCATTGAAATAAAATGAGTGTAGTGTAATGTAGATGGTAACGACCTGTGGAGGGGGGCAACGGCAGCACCCAACAATAGTTTACGACGAATACAAATGACGGCATGTTGCCGCAGTAAGTGGTGGGCCACAATAGCGGCCAATTATTAGCAGTGGTCAACTGTGAGTGCTAGCAGCCATTATAGGCAGTGGGAGATGATGAGTAGTCTGGGTGGGGGATTAGCTAGCGAAGTCAGCTTGCATGTATTTTATAATTCGATAAAAAATAGACAAGTTTAGAATATATATAAAAAATAAATTACATAGTAAAAAAAAGTTATTCTGCACGACTACACATCAAAGCTAACGACAAAATTTTTAAATCCGTTATATTTTGAATACTTTGTATTTCTTTTTTCATTAAATCAAATAACCCCTTAGCCAAATTATTTTCTTCCCATAGATTTCATAGCAATAACAAAGAGATAATATATATCATGCAAATTAAATTGGTTGAGGAGAATATTTAGTCATAATGATGAAAGATCTGAAGTTTCATGATGCTTTATTAGGTTGTGTTTGGGAGAACTTTTTTACTACTTTAAGTTACATTAAGAAAGTCGTCCCAAGCGAAATCTTAATCAATTTTCTTAATTTTCATTGTCTTAAGAGTAATTAATTCTATAGGTGCTTCAATGAAGTTAATGTTGCTGCTGAGATTAATTATGATCCTTTTCTCTTTGAAATGCTTAAGTTTGAAAAGAAGCTTTCCATAATGCGAAGGCCTTTATATCCCTTTATCTAATCCAAACGCATGCATTGATGTGATTACTAAGACATTTTTATTAATACTCAGTTAGTGGAAGATTTGTATCAGTTGTATAAGACTGCCACCACATTCTCCTGATAAGAAGGCTTAGCAATGAATCAAAAGCTTTACTATTTGCCTTCAATTTTTTTAAAGCATTTGAATAAAATAATTGAATCAGAATAAGATTTTAATCATTGGATTTGTTTTAAGATAAGTAGGATATAAAAATTAATATCTTAATCAAATAATATATTTGTTATATCAAATTTGAATAAGCTGTCTATTTCCCCTATGATTACTCAATTGATGCTTATATAACAGATTCAAATTGGCATTGAAGCAGGAGTGTCTTCTTCAAGTGCATCCAAAGTATCCTGCTTGTGATGCTGGGCTCATCAGTATTTGAAGTCAACCTTCTCTCTCTCTCTCTCTCTCTCTCTCTCTCTCTCTCTCTCTCTCTTGATTGTTTTTTTTTTTTTTCAGAACGGGGATATCTACCCTCTGCCACCCCCGTAGAGAAGGCGTTTGGCTGAGTAACTAATCGTTCGGCGGGCATAACGGCAACCAACCCCATAGGTGTCAGACCACGCACTTATTTTCTTCCCACCTAAGGAGTCACAGTGCTTGAGAGAGGAAACGAATGTCGGTTGGGAGGTTCCCATTCACGCTCAACCATGCTCGCCCACCAGCCCAGCAAAGCCCGATGGGGTATTGGCATGCTTTGAGTTCTTCTATTAATTATTTAAAAACTTGGTTTGTGTTCTTTATTTCAGTTAATAGCTCGTGCATTTAAAAAGAAAAAAAAGCTGCCTGTCTCTGTACTGCAACTAAACAAGTTTTTTTTTTTTTTGGGAAACAACTAAACAAGTTCTATTGTAAACAACTTTGTATGATAAAAGGTTTGCAGTTAGCAACAACTTTAAGCTTTGTTTTGACATATTCAAAATGAGAATGCTTCAGTAGACAATATAATATATAATATAACTTTCTAAAATAATTTTTTAGTAAAAAAAATTTTAAATTAAAAACTTTGTACTAAAGAGCTTGTTCAGAAAAGCAGTAAAAAAGCCGTCCCAAAGGAAGCTCGAGCCTACAGCTCTAACCTATGCTCCCAACAACCTATTTAGAATTATATCCGCTCTAATTACCATGATTGTAAACTGTACCTTAACCGGCATATCAGTGGAACAATTATTTTGTGCGGAAGAGGAACCCATCCTGATGCTTAAGCCCACTGCTCGGTATAAATGACGTGGCTCATTCTGATTGATATCTGAATATAGAGCTGCGTTTGACGTCCGCACAATAATCTCTCCTATCAGTGACCATTTTAGGTGTGTAATTTCACTTTGAAAACCTTCCCTTGGTTCTGATAGAAACTATTCAGATTAGATTATATGGCTCCCAGCTGTCCAAGTTAGATTTGCAGGGCAGAGTAAGTAATTCAGTACTGAAATTATCAAAATAATTGAAGAGAATCAGAATCCACTCTTTTTTTATATCACAATGGCCTACCATCAAAGTTTACCATCTAAATCAGCTCCTATTCGATGTATGATGATGAGCTGATGGATTTCCAACTCAGCATTATTATTTAAGTGGCCATAGCCTTTGCGTGTAGAACAGGGCAAATGGAAAGACACTAAGGGGCTGATTGGCTAGAAATACTGGAGTGTTTTGCAAGTTTGTTTTCCCAAGCATTCCAACTTTATTAGTGTTTGGTTAATTACAGGAAATGCAAACAAAAATTTTCCTTTCATTTGGAAGATGCCCATATCCAATGCTAAGGTTACTCACAATTCTTCTAAACAAGACCAAAAATGACAAAAACTGCCAACTTCTGAAGAATAGGCCGTAAATCATGAGACATAATTTTGTGCGGACACCAAATCAGAACGCGCCACAGAATAATTTTTCGCAAACCAGAAAGTAGCATCGCAACATTCACAGAGCGAAACTAGAGAACAAAAACGATAAGAGAGATGGAGAAAAAGTCATTTGAATCTGAGCTTGTAAATCAAATCAAGAAGTTCATCTTTATACTTCCATTGAATATATTCTATAGGGATTAAACCCTCAAATAACACCTTTTCTAGTAAACAAAGCAAATTTGATTGATCTAACAAACCCAAAGAGAGTTAGAAAAAAAAAAAAAAAGCAAAGAGTAGATACTTTTATAAGAAATCTGTCAACTCTCTGTAGGAAGAGGCATAAAGATGTGTTGTGTGTAAGTTATCATTGGCATTGAAAGTATGAGGGAAGTACCAAGCACCATCCTTAATGAATTGATAAACAATGACATCTTTGTTGTAGTTAAACAATAAAAACTTAATTATCATAGAGATTAATCAGTTATTATCATTTATGTAGGAGTCAAGGAAAGGCAGATTTCTTGATTAACTTCATGTTGGAGCCAATTATGAACTTTGAGCTCAATCTTTTTTTATTGGGGGTAGGTTAGGGGATTCGAGCGTAGATTAAAATCAATGGGGTTCTTAAAGATCATATCTTCACCCATAGGATCCCAAATGTCAAGCTCAATAAAGAGTTCAATTCTATCTAAACTACTAATTTTCAAATGATATCTGCAGTGATCACAAATATTCATTTTTAACTTTTTTTTTTTTATTTAATGCATAACAATTCTCACATTGAACCCAATAAATGCTTGTATTTTGTATTTATATTAAAATCATTAGATCTTTCATCTTATGTTGAAATAATTGCTACTAGTTTTGATGCTAGCATTTCAATTGCCCCAAAAATACTTTGAGGCCATTGATATTAGCTGCACCCGAATAGCCTTTAAGACGGCAAATTATTCAGTGAGGACGCTGAATATCATATAGAGATCAACCAAAATATGTCACATCACCCACGCTCGGTACCGCACTCGATACCATGCTCAGTATGACACATTTTGACTGGTCTCCGAACGATGAATTGCGTTCTGGGTCTACACAGAATAATTTCTCTTAAGACATACAGAGATAAAATTATAAGGTGATGGATAAGACGAGCAAATTATTAGCTGCTCAACCTCTTAATAAGCCACAAGCAGCCAAAAATTTCTTGAAGTAGGGAGTTGCAGAAAATAATCTGTAAGAAGAAGAACTAGGCATCTATGATCCATGTAGTTAACTACAAACTTTTTTTTCAAGCATGTCTTCCATTGCACCCAAGTTACGAAGGTAGTTTGCTGAACAAACAACATTCATTGACTAGAAGAAACTTAAAAGATGCATGATCTGGCTTTCTATACAAGGAAATTACACCACTACACATTCAAAGAGAAAGCTTTTTTAGGCCTTGATAGAGCGCTTCTACTTCCCAACAAAGAAGTATTCTAACGAGGTTGCTGAATGATGCGGCGAGGGCTGAACCTGGGGTTTGTAACCTGGGCAGGCTTATCCTTATACCTTGTTGGATCCACGACAGGCTTAACAACTCCACTCTTGGGAGATTTCAAGCTTAGGTTCCTGATGAGTGCTTCAGTGTCCTCAAAACCTGCAAATCAATCAGTTTAAAGTTCTGCTAGAAACAAAAATGAAAAATGATTGAAGTAGGCTTGACGGAGCTGCTTACCAGACTTGACATTCTTCTTCAGTGTAGTACGACCCAGCTCGTTTTCAACTTCAGCCGCCTCCATGAAAGCTTCCTGCTCCTCAAGCTCTGCTTCAAAATGGGAGAATTCTTCTGCAATGCCAAGATCAAATGAGTCTGGAAGCAGATTGGCAATGTCATCTTCTTCATCATCGCCATCGAAAGTTTCTTGCTCCTGGTGCTGACGGAACCAGTGATCGCGGAACCATGAATTGGTCTTCACCAGTTCCCACCACTCAGGCGAGAAGTCCTCCACCCGCTGAAATGCTGCAGGGATGAAAAGTGGGGCATTTGGATTTAGGGAAGACCTTGCTACTCTTGATGCAACTGCCATGGTGCTCATCTCACTTCACTCCGTTCTGAAAAGTTAGCATGTTATTCAGAATTTGTGAATTCCTCTTAATGAAAATAGAATTCTACTAGAGCATATCCAAATCAAAGAAATAGAAGCCATTAGCAAATAATAGTCAACATAACAATCTTAAAAATCAAGGGAATGATGCAGAAGACTCATGGCGGAACCAACTTTACTTTTGAAGGTGAACAAAACTGGTGGTAGGCCTTCAAAGAAGCACATGTGACGGGGGGCTTTTAGTGGGTCACATGGGAGGTGGAGTCCATGCAGTAGTAGTCTAAAAGAAACAATTAGTGATTGGGCTTCCACGAATTGATTCTGGATTGGATGCAGGCAAAACTCTTCAAGATAGGGCAAAAAAACTTATTTAAAGGGGACAAATTTTTGAAATTGCCCTCCCTTATAAGTAAAACTCAATTTTGAGGGTGAGAAGACCGACTACAACCTCTTAAGGTGATTAAGAAGCAATCTAGCTCTTCCAATACAAACAACCATATCGCAGATAACAATTACGCCTAGTTCAGAAAGTTGCCCCGTGAAATCTATATCCCACCCACAAATCGATAACTTGTGAATTGACGCACAGAGCCCTAAGTTCTTGATACAACGACGGCAACTCAAAATATAGATGGAAAACAAATACAACATAACCAAAAAAAAAAAGTTTAATATCTGAATCATCAACATCGCAGATCAGACATAATAGTACGCCCAAAAAAATAGATTTTAAGAAAGAAAAATATTAAAATTAAAGTTCAGACAAACGAGGCAAAGATATATAATACATGGAGGACGAGGAGGACCGAGCCTAATTGTGCCGTTGGGACCATCAATTCCGATTCAATACCTACTTCTATCCATGTATGAAGTCAAATGCTTCTACTAGAAGTCGACTCAACAACAAAAGAGTATCGCACCATAACAGTACTGAAGAGAAAAAAAAACACATAAAGCTCATATTTATCGAGTCGCTACCCAAAAAAAATAGGATATTAAACTCGCCCACTTCCTATGCCTGATCATCTCAGAACAAAACGAATTACCCAGCCACAGAAACCCTTCATATCCTAAAACATGTAAAAACAGAAATCGGTTTAATAATACATACTGAAATCAGTTCATCACAAAATTCCAGAATCTACCAAAATCGAACGCTGGAAATATCAGATCACTCCATTTCAAGTCACATCCAAAGTAGTAAAAACCCTCAAAATTGAAATCAAGTAATTTTTCCAACAGTTTAAGATCATAGAAACTCAACAAACGCCCGATCATCTCCATCGTACGATCTACTCAGACGATCTACTAATTTCGCGAAAAGGCCGGTCGGATCATTTAGATCTGCATAACTCCAGCAAAATAACGCAGATCCTTAATAATTTCAACCAAATCGATGCGCAGGACCATAGATCCATACAAAAAATAAAGATCTGCCACGATCCATCACGAAGAAATTAATCCTTAAGCCGATCGAGAAAAATTTTTTTTACCTAATCGAGAGTAAAAAAACGATCATATCGTCCAGATCAACCAATAGCATCTGTCCAATAGATATATGCGTCAATTACAGTCGACAGGGAAAGGCAAAGTAATCTGTTTACCTCGAATTTTTCTCAAGGAATATCTACGCCGTACTGGAAATCTGCCTGAGCTGCGCCTGTGGGTAGGGAGCCCTCCTCTATTTATAGGAGAGGAAGAGCCTATCTTGGCTTTCAGGTTCGGCCTCCGAGTCTTACGTTCGGGAAGCAGGTAAGGACGACCGGCTGGCCGACGACTGACCGGCTCGTAGCCAGTAAACGGTTGCTAGTCGTCGCGTTTTACCGGATGAGTTGGGTTGAGGGGCTTTTTTTTTAGCAGGTATTTACCTCGTGTCACTTCAAAAGAGTGTTTGATAGCGTAACTGATTTATTGGCGAAACTTAGGGAGCCCATTCATCGGCATCGGGCCCACACTTATTTTGCACCGCTGAAGAGGTGAGGCCGTAGTAGAGGAGATTCGAACCTAGTATTGGGAGTTCCTAACTGTGCTCACCCTCCAACCAGACTAAGGTTTTGTTTGTGACGACTTTCTTACTGCTTCTTAAAACAACTTTTCAGTACAAAAATTAAAATCTTTGTACTAGACAGCTGCTTTAAGAAGCAGAAAGAAAGCCGTCCCAAACGAAGCCTAAGTCTCGATGGGTCAGCCAATTTTTTAAAAGGAGCACTTGGCATGGCAGGTTTAGCTAGAAGAGCACGAACTTGATGAAATATAAGAAAAAGCAAATTCACCATATCATTCGCGTATTAAAAGAATGCACCAATCATATTTGTGCATTCTATGAATGCACCAGACAGTTCAATGCATTCCAAAAATGCGCCAAACATATTAGTGCATTCTATAGAATGCGCAGACCTACTGAACACATTCAAGTTGTCGAAACAGAACATTTTGAGATCATGAAAAATACGTCGCATATTTCGACGTATTCTTCAATGCGCTGAAACTTCTAATGCATTCAACCAACACGCAGTGTCTTTCAGCATCTTCGCTCCTAAAATTTTGTACCCCCCGCTAAATCTTACTAATTGTGTGCTCCTTCCTAAAAATTAGCCTTCTCGTTCGACCAGTTGTAATTATTTAGAAAAAAAATAATGTTAAGATTTGTTGCTTAAAAAATAATTATGATGAATTTTAAATTTTGTATAATATATAAATAATTTTTGATAAATTTATTTAAAACTAGATATAAGAATTTTTAAATTAAAATCCAAAATTTTCAATTATTTATAAAAATAAATATCAAGTTTTTTTACTAGGAAATCCGAAATTGTATAGTTATTTTTAAAAAAATTTAATTCAAATCCAAAAATTTTCAAATATTTATGTAATTTTTTTTCCTAATACATTTCTCATATTTCATCCTAAACTTTAAATAATTAAAATTTTAGACATTCTAAACAGTAAAGATATAATCTAAGAAAACTTTTTTTACTTTTAACCATATTAAATCTTTAATCACGCATTTACTAATGAGCCTAATGAACCTACGTAAATCATGATTATTGGATAAATCTACTACGCCACTTATTCTCTCAGCTTTCTGTAATGTTTTCCTTCTCTGTTCCTTTTCCCGTTGCATTCGTTTACAGGTGCTCGAAGCTGAACTTCAACATTTACCATATAAATATTATTATTTATGATTTCAAATAATAAGAAGATGCAAAGAAATTAGTCAAACTTTAGAACAGAGGCGTCCAAATGATTTTTTGGGTCGGGTTTGTGTTGAATCCTAAACGGATTTGACTTAAATTGATCAAACTCAAACTCGACCCAATTAGACAAACATGTCAGAAATTTGGACCTAGACTAGACATGCCAAGTTACCAGGTTGACATGACCCAACAAAAAAACGATAGGTGCGAGATCACGACACGCAAGTGGAGAACGACCGCATGCAGGATTGGGCCAGCGCGAGCTAGACAACAGGTGACGGAGGGTGTGGGAGGGAGTGAAAGATTGTGGGCAATTGGGCGAGGGCCGGATTGTGCATGTGGGAGCAAGACTATGGGTGGGCCGCATGCACGCCTTCGAGACTACGAGTGCAAGCGCCACAAGCGCGATGTCCAAAGCGGACTTAGGTCAAACCAAGTCAAAATCGAGTTAACAAGTTGACTCGGACCTAACCTAATTTTACAAACGGGTCAAAATTTGGAACCCAAGTCCAACCCATCTGTTAAACGGGTTGACATGAACCCGAATTTTTTAAGTCGGGTTGTTGGGTTGAGTTATTAATTAAAATAACAAAGTAAGTGGGCATCAAATAGAGAATACACCGGGACACTTGTGTAAGTGCCATCAGCCTCAAGCTTTATCATATTGAATTTGATGATGATAAACATATGATTAAGTATTCTATTTATGTATATATACTATGCGTTTCACAAGTATTAGATCCATAGTTATTCAAGTCAACATGCTTTATGGATTACATAGCGTGCACATCTACTTCAATGCTAACATGATCATGAAAAAACATATTAAATGGATCAAGAGAGGTGCATTAGTGCTTTAGATGCATGCTTTGAGGTTTTATAAGATTAAGCGTGTTATAAACTTTCATAGGTGATATATCAAAAAAAAAAATTATCTTGATAGGACACGAATTTCAAGATAAAATTGAGTTGAAAGCTTCGGAAATTAAATTTGGGAACATCTAAACTCCAATTTCAGCAAACTTAATAGTTGAATTGAACCTCTTGAAAAGACGAACCTAAAGACACCAAATTCGACTCAATCCGAGCCCAAATGGGACGAAATGCATTTGGAAGATTTAAACTATAAATTGGATGGCCAAATAGTTTCCAAACATGGCATGCTTATAGCCAAATCAAGCGGCTCGACGAGACAAATCCAATGAACCTAATATCATTGAATTATGATATCATTAAGACATTCAAATGATTAGTAAACGATCCATAATCAAGGGATAAATATCGGTCGTCCATTCAAACCACTCCCAACATATCATTAATCTCTGTCCTATTTACTGGTCATGCAGCTCTAAGAAAACTATAAATAGACCCCTCATTTTTCATTGAAAGGAGACCCAAGTAAGAAAGAAAAGGATGAGAGAGAAAAAAGAGTTTCTTGCCACCAAACTCCTCGACCACCGTCGAATCACAGACTGATGCCAGACTTTTGCCCTGTTGTCAATTGATGTTGTACTTCTACCGGACCATCGACTATGATCCTTCCAATCTCTGTCGCTAGATAATAGCCTTTCTAACCTCATTCAACCATCGACTACGTCCTTTTGACCTCCATCGTCAGACAATGATCTTTTTGACCACTATAGCTCGCCAACTATGGTTCTTCTGACCTCAATCTCTATGCTATGATTTTGTCGACCTCCATCGCTAGACAACGATCTTTTTGACCTTCATCGCCTGCCAAATACAGTCCTTCCGACCTCCATAGTGAGATAATGGTCTTTCTTACCACTGTCGTCTGCCGACTACGAACCTTCCGACCTCAGTTGCCAGACTATGGTCCTTCCAACCTCCATCGCCAAACTAAGATCTTTTTGACCTATGTCGTCTGCCGACTAAGGCCCTTTTGACTATCGTCACCCAAGCACAATCTTTTCAACCTCTGTCGCCCACCGACTATGGTCCTATCGACCAAAAGAACATGTCAATATTGATTCTTCCAATTTCCACCATGTAATGCATTCAATATGATGCATGTTTGCTACATCAAACCAAGGCCTTCCCCCCAGGGAAGTGCCTCATTTGTAAACAATTGCAAACACTAGTGGATTCATTCAAAAAAAAAAAATATTGGATTCATTCAAACGGGTCTTGGCCTCATTGTTTTCCCCTCTTTTTAGGGTTTCCACATAAAAACTCTAGTGTCTCTTATAAATATTACACATTTTTCTTTATCTAATTGTGTGATGGATCTTCATACAAAACTAAGACATTAAACTTAATATTTCTTTATCGCAGTAAATATTCCAGGATGCAACATGTATTTAATTTGTTAATTTGGTTTGATTTGCTCATATTCTAATTTTTACTCTAATGCATTAAGGAATAATATAAGAAAATATATTTTTAAATCAAAATAATAAAAAATGCTATTTGAAATCTATTTTGTTGGTGCCAAAATTATTTTTATTTAATACGTTTTACATCTTTTAATTTTTTCTTAAATTGAAAATTGTTGTGAACTGTCATTTTACTGTCAATATCTATTTGATTGAGCTCAATGTTATTTTATCAAAATTAGTAAGTAAAATCTATTTTTATTTTAACTTAGTTTGTATGTATTAAAATTATTTAAATTTCATATGAAAATTTCCTCACCATAATCTTGTTCTACATGTTAAGGTTTCGTTTGAGATAGCTTTTTTATTGATTTTTAAAATATTTTTTTAGTGGAATAATTTTTTAAATTAGAAATTTTTACCCTTAAAAACTCCTTTAAAAATCAATAAAAAAACTATCCAAAACGAACATAAACATCATAATGTATACATATGAACATTTTGTATTCTTGGAACCATTGCCTCTTCCACCTCCTCTCTAGTTTATAGAGCAAAGTAGACTTTAGTGTCATTTTTAAATATACAAAGATCAAATAAGGAGATTGAACAAAATTTCAAGAGAAACATAAATGTTTTATTTATAGACTTAAATGTTTTAATATGTAAGGTGACATCTTAATCATATATTTGTCATCATTAAAGAACATTAAAATAAAAGCAGCTTTATTTTCTCTTAGGATAACCACTTTTTAGAAACAACAAACATTATCGAGAAAATTTTGTCACTAAGATTTCGTTTGGGATGACTTTATTACTGCTTTTTAAAGCAGCCTTCTCGTCAAAAAATTAAAATTTTTTACTAAACATTGATTTAAGAAGCAGCAAAAAACTCATCACAAACAAAGCCTAAAACGAAATTTTAGTTCAAAAATTAAAAAATTGTATTATGCATATATGAAATGGAATAAAGATGGATCAATCTACTTATGGATGTAACCACAACATCAATATGTTCGGGCAATCTAGCACGAGATCAGAAGTGAATTACGAGTTGGACCAATCTGCGAACCGAGCAAGCTAAGAACTTAACATTACCTTTCAAATGCTTTCTAACATTAGAAAAACGTTGCTTGTCAGGTGGTTAAGAATGTTTTGTTTTCTCTTGATTTAACCGTCCGTCGAGGTTTTCCCCCATACATGCCCCAACTCTCAAAACTCCTATCTGATCAAGCGGCAGGACAGGGGCAAAGACGAGCAAAATTGTTAATGAGCCTCAATTATGAATAGATAAGAACTCATATTATTAAATAATATTTTAATTTGATGAGTTATAAACTAAATAAATCAATTTATAACCAACTAGTTGTAAAATTCAATTTAATCTCATCAACAAATATGACTAAATAAGCTTTTTGACATCACAATTGAAAGAGTCTTAATTGCTACAGATTATAATACATTTTTTATGCTTAGGTTGGGATCATTTGAGATTGCTTTTTTACTACTTTCTACAACTATATATATATTAAATAGTGAAAAATAGTGATAAAAAAGCTGCCCCCAACAAAGCCTTACAGCATCTCCAACTGAAAAGTTATTTTTCCACTCCAAAATGCAATAAGGGACATATCAAACTAGGGGTGTCAATTTCGAATCACGGGTCAGATTCAGGTCTGACTCGAAACTGACCCGGCACTATTCGGGTAAACCCAAACTCGACCCGTTTTTGAAAACGGGTCAATTTTCCTGACCCATACCCGACCCGCTTCGGGTCCGAGTCAACCTGACACAACCCGAATGACCCGTTTCCAACAAAAAATTACTAATTTTTGGGTAAAAAACGGGTCTATCTCCTCTTTTTCGGGTAAAAAAAGGTGCAAAAATAGGGTCAATCTTGGGTTGTCGGGTCAAAATCGGATTTTCGGGTCTAAAAGGGTCAATTTCGGGTCAAAGGGTTAACCCGAACCAGACTCAATTTTTGAAACGGGTCGAAATGTTGAACCCGAACCCGGCCAGTTTCGGATTCGGGTTGACCCTAACCCGAAATTTTCGGGTCGGGTTCGAGTCGGATTTTCGAATCATGACAAATATTGACACCCATATATCAAACATTAAATCATATTCAATCGAACTCTATTTCTAATAGCAGAAGAATATTATGAGTATATTATTTATTTATTTATTTTTCTAAAAAAATACGTTCATGAACAGTATTCAAATTGTAAAAATGTCTTTCCAAATACAGTTCAGTTGGATGTTCACGCATAGGGCTGCAAGCGAACCAAACGTTCGGCGAGCTACTCGTTGTTCGGTTCGATTAAAGCTCGTTTGCGATCGTTTAATTAACCAAACAAACAAACTTGAACAATATTGTAAATACTCGATTCCTAAATAAACAAACTTGAACACTAATGCGTTCGGCTCATTTATGTTTGCGAACAACATCATTTGAAGTTCGTGAACAAGCTCGACATTAAGCTCGATAAGAAGCTCAATAAAAGCTCGATTCATGTTCGATTTTGAACTCGTGAATAAGCTCGATAAAAATAATTAATATTTTACTATAGAATTAATAAATATATATAATCATTACCTTTGTTACATAGACAATTGCTTTTTTTGTAAATGTATTTGTTCATAGATATGTTCTTGAACGTGTTTGTTTGATAGTTAAAAAAATTCGTTAAATATGTTCGCGAACAAGCTCGATAAACACTAAATGAACGAACATGAACACTCCTTAATTTAAATGAACCAAACATGAACACAAACGCTAAAGCTCGAACAAACATGAACCAAACTTGAACAAGCTGATATTAAATGAACACAAACATGAACACTCACATACTCGGCTCGGCTCGGCTCGTTTGCAGCCCTAATCATGCAAATTACAAACGATCGAATAGCATTTCGCAGGAGATGCCTTTCATTTGGAACGACTTTCTTAGAACTTTTTAAAGAAACTTTTTAATATAAAAAATTTTAAAAATAAAAAAATTATATAAAATTTTACTTTTAAAAAATAATAAAAAAATTATCAATCTTATCTATACATAATTACTTATTTATCAAACGCAATTATTATCCAAATATCAGTAAATCACAAAAGTATCATCATAATCATTTCGCAACCCTCCATTTGTACTATCTTTTACCACCCCACGTTAGAACGTGTTCTCTGCACCGATCATATAAATATATCATGCTTCCTAAATGGACGGTGGATGATTGATGACATGTGTTCGCATACGTTCCTCCGCATGTGAACGTCATTATCAAGTAGGCCAGCATTCGTATAGCGGTGGGCACTGACGTGTGCAGCTTTGATTATACAACTACTAAAGCCGGCAAGAAAGACCTGATCTCTGCGACAATGAGAACCTCGTTCGCATGCGAGACTTTTTATTACAGCATCTGCCGTCCATTTTCATTTTCATATAAGAATGGATGGTCACTGGTCATCCACGCACATAGGTTTATTTTGTTGTATTCATGGAATTTTAATGGGGTAACTTTTTTTTTTTGGGAAATTTTGGGGCATTTAGCCCATTCATTGCTTATAAAGATTACAAGTAAAAACCCAACTATAATCCAACAATCTCAAGAACAAAAAGAGATTATGGATTCTAAAGAAAAAGAAAATACATCAAAAGAGAAAGAATGGCTAAAGGCAGATAGCCGTGGACTCAGAAAAGCTCATCAACTCGAAAGGATCAAACTCGAAAGGGTCAAAACATGAGCATAGCCTCTGGTTGCCCGTGAGACCATCCAAGAGGCAGCTGAGCAACGTCAGCATTCATCATTGTCCAACCAAAATTTCCATCTCCACAGCAGCAAAATCATCTGGCCAAACAGTAAGCCAGGAATTCCAGCATAGTCTTCGGCAAAAACATTCCAGGATCAGCAAAACAATGACACCCAGAAAACAGGGTCCAAAAATGCAAAATTACTTCCAGCATTGAGTCTTTAACAGCAGAGCTTTCTTGATTTTAGCTTTGATTGTGGTTTTGCAATCATAAATCCCGCCAAATAATCTATCATTCCTTGCTCTCCAGATAAAATAAATAGTAGCAGAAACAGTCAGAAGGAATTGATTCCTGGCATTAGCATTAAAGCCTTGCTCCCATATGCTATCATATATTTGGTGTAAATTTGGTCTCAAAAGGTGCAGATGCATCCAAGGCAATAAATTTTTAACAATATCAAAGGTGAAACTGCATTCAAAATAGAGGTGGGAAATGGTTTCCCTATCAGTGTGACAAAAGCAGCAAATATTAGACACCTGAATTCCACGAGCAGCAAGAATATCTGCAGTTTTTAAGCCCTCCCGAAAAGCTAACCAAGCATAAACAGAGTAGCGCAGGGCATTCTTCTTATGCCAAATGTGTTTATACCAATGCACATTATCCATATGGTCAAAAAATTGAGCATAGAAGTCTCTGAATTTAGGATTCAACTTATCTTTCCAAATATGATTTTCAATTTGAGGTTCAATAGCCACATTGTTGATGAGGGAAAGCAGGTTATTATCCCAACCGTTGGGAAGTAACCATCTATCATTATTGATAAAGTGGCTAACAGGATAGTCAGGAAAGTGAGGGGTGGCGGAGAGAGTAGTGTTATATATGAGAAAATCAGCAATCGAATTACCACCGCACCACGGATCCCAGAAAAAAGACAAGTTGCTGCTCGCATTAATAGAGAAAGTAATGCAGTTTTTAATTTCTTTGGCTTTATCACACAGAGCCTTCCAAAAGAGGGAGTTCTTACAGGAAATAGGTTTCCATAGAGATATGAATCTGGCTCTCCGCCAAGAAAACAGCAAAGAATTTTCATTTAAGAACCGCCATATAATAGAACAGGCAAAACTATGCTTAAGAGACTCAATAGATGGTATGCCCAAACCTCCTTTAATTTTAGGACAGCAAGTATTCTTCCAAGAAACAGTCATGAGTTTTTTCTCATTGGTTTTGCCATAGTAGGTAAAGCGGGCACATTGCCTAGCAATGATTTTACAGCAGCTCTTAGGAATAATAGAACCACGAATCCAATAAGCTAAGGTGTTAGCAATGGTGAATTTAATAAATTGAATTCTCCCAGCAAATGAAAGCGTTCTGGCCTTCCAACCATCAAGAGGAGTAGAGATTTTTTGTATCAGCGGTTGATAGTCACATGTTTTTAATTTTTTGTAGAAGATTGGTATACCCAGGTAAGTGATAGGAGAGAAGGACTGCTGTATATTGAGGGTATTGCAAATATCCACAGCCTCATGGGTATTCTTAGAAATAAGAATGGAGCTTTTAAGGGGGTTCACTTTAAGCCCAGAGCATCCCTCAAAATCGTGAAGAATAGAATTAATAGAGTGAGCATTTCTAGTAGTGGCAGAGCCAAACACAAGGAGATCATCAGCATACATGAGATGGGAAACCGAACAGTTCCCAGCTTTAATAGGTTGAAAGCTGCTGTTGGAGACCGCTTGTTCCAGTATGGAGGACAGACCATCCATAACAATGCTAAAGAGATAAGGGGACAGTGGGCACCCTTGTCTAATCCCGGATGTAGAGTTAAAATAGCCTTCAAGAACACCGTTAATACAGACAGAGAAGTGAACATTGGTTGTACACGCTTTGATCCAAGTTATAAACATACTAGGAAAACCTTTAGCTTCAAGACGATTGTACAGAAAAGCTCGAGACACCGTGTCAAAAGCTTTCGTGATATCAAATTTGGCACACAAGTATTTATGATTGGCCTTAAGATTGAAGGAGCCAAGAATATCAGTGGCCAGAAGAATATTATCAGCAATGGTTCTATTGTGAATGAAACCCCCTTGGCTAGGATGAATGATAAGAGGTATCACTGTTTTCATCCTATTAGCAATAATTTTGGCTATGATTTTGTAAAGCACATTACAAAGAGCAATTGGCCTGAAATCTTTGACATTATTCGCATGGGAGTGCTTAGGAACAAGTGCAATGGCAGTGGCTTTGACCTGATTTGGCATATAGCCCGTGTTGAAGAAAGAGGTGACTGCACTAAAAAGTTGAAGTTGAATAACACTCCAAGATGATTTGTAGAAGTCAAAAGTGAAGCCATCCGGGCCTGGAGCAGTATTCGAGTTTCCAGCAAAAACAATATTTTTAACCTCTTCCATAGTAACCGGGGCCAAAAGGGAAGAGGTAAGGTGTGCCGGAATCACATTTCCAGCAGGAATATTTCTGTCCAAATGATTAGGAGTTGGGGAGTTGAAAAGAGTCTTAAAGTGATTGATGAAAACTTTTGCAATGTCTCCTTGAGTGTAGTAGATGCCTTGGTCACTAGAAATTGCCTTGATCTTGTTGTAATTTTTGTTAATATTGATTTTAGAGTAGAGAAACTTCAGGTCATCTTCTCCATGAGTAATCCATTTAACTTTAGCTCTTTGAGAAATCCAGCTAGAAAGAGCAGCTTGATATTGAGCTAAATTGTTGTTGATTTGATGAAGTTTTCCATTAAGAAATGGATCCAGTGGATTGTGCTGTATTTGAGTGAGAACAGTATGTTGCAAGGCTTTGAGAGAATCAATGTCAGCTTGAATAAGACTAGAATTTGTCCATTTTTTGTGCTTCATGGAGTTCTTAAGTTTCTTGAGCTTGTAGATAAAAGAGCTTAGGGGGCTACTCTCGTTGGGTTGAGAGAAGGCTTCCAGAAGAGAACTCCAAAAGTCTGGGAATTTGATACAGTAGTTCTTGAAGAGAAACCGATGTCCATTATTATTGGCTTTCCAATTAACCAGGATGAGAGGAGAGTGATCTGAACAGTCAGGGTCTTCAACGATATAAAAGGAGTTGGGGAAGTTTTGAAGCCATAAATCATTAACAAGTACACGATCAAGCTTTATATGAATGGGATTATGAGTTTGTTGATTGTGCCAAGTATAGTAGTGACCAACAGATGAAAGGTCATGAATCCCAGCGTTGAAAATCATATTATTGAAATCTCCCAGCTTATTGGCTGAGAGGGGAATGCCCCCTTCTTTTTCCCCCATTTCACGACAGCAATTGAAATCACCCAAAATTGCCCAAGGGATGTTAATAGACCCAGCAATGTCTTGAATGTTTTTCCAGAGGACTTGTCTCTCAGCAATAGTATTACTAGCATACACAGCAGTAACAGCACAAACATCATTAGTGGCCGTGGTAATAGTTCCATGGATAAGCTGATTGGTCATAAAAAGAGGGGCAAAGTTAATTGCCTCCTTATTCCACTTTACCCAAATGCGGCCGGGATTGGAAAACAGAAAATTGTCACAATTGCTTTCTCTAGGAAAGATTTGGTGTCTGGCAAAAAACCAATCATTATGGAGATTACAGTGAGAGATTTTAGCTTCAAGAATGAAGAGGAGGTCGAGATTGTGGGTTTGGGTCAGAATTTTACAGCTTTTAACCTTGTCCGGGTTGTTGAACCCTCTAATGTTCCAAGCTGCGATGTTTGGAAGGATCATTAGGATTTATTTTTAGGGGTAGAGGCCTTTTTGTTTTGTTTGCCTCTAGTTTGCTTTTGATTATGATTAGAAGTGTCTTGGGTTTTTGGAGATTGAGTAGTGGAGCTTGTTGAGTCGTTGGAGGTTGTGGGTATGTTTGGCTGATGCATACGAGGGGAGGTGTGAGCTGGGCAGTTGTGATTAAGGATGAGGTTAAGGTTGTCCGGAATTGTAAAATTGGTCTTTGTTGGAGAGTGCGGTTGATATAAGCTTTGGGTAGGAGCATGAGTTTCTTCTTCCTTATCTTGGACGGATAAAGACTGAAATTTATTAGCTGTTTTTATAGAAGGGGGGTCCTGAGTTTTTGATTGAGTTTCAGTAGTTTCAACGGCTTCTCCCGAGGGAGAGTTAAGATTTGGTAATGTAGGTCCGTCTGCTGGAGTGGGAATTTGATGAGGAGCTTGTTGGGGAATGTTACTATTGAGCTGGGGTTGGGCTGGTTTGGTAGGTGGGTATTTAGGGATGGTAAGCCTGGGTGGAGGGGAAGGTCGTGGTTTACGACTAGAGCTTCGTCCCCTGTGAGTGGTCGTGGTAGTAGGAATTTGGATGGGGTTTTTGGGACAGAGAGATGGAGGATGCATGATAGAGCCGCATTGCGAACAATGGTCTGGTTTCCAATCGTATTGCACGCGTAAGGGAGTCACCTTGCCATCCACATTAAAAAATATTTCGTCTGGTAGAGTCGAGGAGCTAGTAACTTGCACACAAACACGTGCAAAAGTAAGACGGGTTTTTGCAGCCGTAAGAGCATCCACAGCAATAGGTATACCAATACAACTAGCAAGTTTAGATATACCTTCCGGAGTCCAGAGCGAGAGTGGAAGATTCAGGATTTTTACCCACAGAGGAATAGAAGGGAATTCCTCACGCTTAGGAACGAAATCGGGAGTCCACTTCTGCAAAATAAATGGCTTTCCAAAGAAAAACCAAGGGCCTCTGGTCCAAGCATGCTCATAGTCTTCAAGCGCTGAAAATTTGAGAAGAAAGAAGCCATCATCCATAGTGAGGAGAGAGAGTTCTCCTTTTAGCTGCCAAGTCTTCTTGATCGTAGAAAGTAGGGCTTCGTAAAAGGGCCGCTTCCCGATGGAGTAGCCAACCAGCGACAGAGACCATTCCGGCGCTCCAGCTATAAATTGCTCTGTCGTAAAGTTGGCAGTGAAGTTTTGGGTCGGGACAAAGTCAAGCGAGTGAGAGAAATCAGTAGAAATCTGAGGAGTTGAAGTTAGAAGGTTCTTCCATAAAGGCAGAATGGAAGGGGGTGGAGATTTTGCAGTGGAAGAAGAAGAGAGCGGGGGAAAACCATCAACGGACATAGGGGAGGAGCCCCCAGCCGGAGGCGGCGGCTGAAAGGGAAGCAAACTAGAAAAACCCTAGCAGAGCAGATATTTTCTTCCGCACGATGCTCAAGCATTCGCGGACTTAATGGGGTAACTCCTTGAGCAATAGCATAAAATAACGTCATATTATAATTTAAATAATTTAATTATTGAAAAAGCCATGCGTGGTATTGTTTAAACCCGGCTGCTGTGCTGTGGTTTCTCAACTGGCTAAGGGCATCTCCAATGGATCTGCAAACGATTGTTTGCCGCGCTTGACATCGCTCCAGTGGAGCGTTATTTTCTACGGCAAACGGTCGCCAGTGAACAGTGCCTGTTCACCCGCAATTTGCTTTTTTAATGATTAAAAATATGTAAAATGAAATATGGAGAAGAATATACTAGGAATATTCTTTTTTTGGTGTTAGAAAATGGAGTTCGGTTGGAGACAAGTTACTGCATTTTGATGTATTACTGCATTTTGGAGTGAAAAATGAGTTTTTCGGTTGGAGATGCCCTAATGGATCGATTTTATGTATAAGGCTTTTTGGAGGAGAGATTATTAGGTGCGGAGTGCGGATAAGGAGAATCGTCCGCACACAAGTATAGGGTACCCAGCTAGGTACCGCTGGGTTACCTATCTGGGTACCCAATGCTTGTGCGTATAGTGCACACTCCGCACCTAATAATTTTTCTTTTTTGAGACGGCTTTTTAGCTGTTTCTTAAAATTATTTTTTGGTACAAAAATTTTAATTTTTATACTGAAAAGTTATTTTAAGAAACAGTAAGAAAGTTATATCAAATAAGACCTAAAATTACAACATAAATTTTATGGGGCTAGTTGAAATAGCTTTCTATATAATTATATATAAATACAATAATTTAATCTTCTATTTAATATGAGAAGACGAGGTTACAATAATAAGCTCGGGTGCTCATAAGGGAGCAATCTAAAGTATAATAATGACGTTAGATGTTAGTAGTTATGCAATAATATTGGATGGCGAAAGTCGGACAATATTGGCGGCAATTACTAGTGGTAGTCATGGATAATGGCTATTATGAAGTACAATTAATAGAGTTCTTTAACTCTGAGCTCTCAATCCCCTCTTATATAGGAAATAGTGATTTATTTGAGTCCTTGACGCCTTCGTTCCGCCTCTTCACGCACGCGACAGTAAACAAGCAGCTGCAGCCAGACGATTGTATTGAGTTTGTCCACCCTAAAAAAAAGGTTGGATTCACCCATATAATTGCAGCTTAACAGAATTCAAAGTATTTTATTGAATAGTTTATATTAATCCCTTTGATCATAGAGCATTTATTTAGTATTTAAGTTCTTTAATGACCACATAATTGAATGATCTTAGCCTCGTCAGATTAATCTGAGCCCCTTGATTAAGCTATAAGCACGGAAGATTTGAGTAACATTTGCTTCTTTAATTAATGTCTTGAAGCTTCTAAGTATGCTTCAAGTGCTTGATGGGTTCATTTAGACACATATAAGATTACTTGTGATGTCAAATGATTTGCATCGTTGAGATGTTTAGTTCAAATATAAGCTTGTTGAAATCAAATATCATATGACTCAAAACTTGATTCCTTAAGTTTTTGATTTAAATATTGTATTAAGATTCGTGTTGATCAAGTGATTAAAATGCAATTGATCACACACACCGTGTGTGTGTGTGTGTGTGTGTGTGTGTGTGTGTATATATATATATATATATATATAATCTAAATTATATTAAAGCTTGCCGCATCATTGTCGGAGTTCTGCCGCAGCACCACCGAACCACCAAGGGACGTCGGGGTTCTGTCGCACCACAGTCGGACCACCAAGGGACACCGGAGTTGTGTCAAACCACCATCAGACCATCAAAAGACATCGAAGCACCATCCGAAGCCGGAGTACCCTCTGACTCTGAAGTGCCACTACCGGACCACCGTCTGATACTGGAGTGCTGCCGAACCACCACATGATGCCCGAAGTTCTGCCGGAATTACGATCCTTTCGACCTCTATTGCCTATTATGGTCCTTCCGATCTCCCTTGCTAGACAATGATCTTTATGACCCCAATCTCCTACCGACTACGATCATTTCTACCATCGTCATCCGATTATGGTCCATTCGATTACGGTTCTTCTGACCTACTTTGCTAGCCACCGGTGGTCCTGCTGCCCAAATGAACATATCAACTGTCACGACCTGACCCGACGGGGACGGATCCCGCCCGAGCCGGACCGCGACCAAACCTTCTTATCCAGGATCTGGCTTTGGAATTGGTTCCTGAACTGAATCTTCCAAATTAATCAACTCAACAGACACACAAACACAGAGCTACTATGAATCATCAAACACAGCGGAACAAAACATCTATATTTTTATTTTCCTCAAAACAATCATCTACAGATACAGTACATGGCTTTTGAACAGAAAGAAAGACAGAACAGAAAAGCCATGACTGTACAAAAATCAAAAGGTACAAATAATATCTATACTGATCAGAACTCAGAAATCTACTCCTGGACTTCCTTCCCTTTCCCAGAACCTGAAAACCACCAGAAAACAAGAGTGAGCTCAACAGCTCAGCAAAGCAGCAAACCTCCAATCAAAATTCTCAGAATCCAAAACTAAACTCATCAGACAAAAATCAGATCAGAAATCGGAACAGATATCAAATCGGACATATCAGAATGAAACAGAACAAATCAGAATAGATACGGACAGATCACATCAGAATCAGATATTGTACACATCAGAATCAGAACGGATTAAATCAACAGAGTCAGAATCGTACAGAAATCAGAAATCAAAATTGATCGTAGCAGAATCACAATTTCTTACAGAACAGATACAGAAAACAGAACAGATACAGAAATCCGAATCATATCAAATCAGATATCAGATAATATTTCATTCATAGCTAAATGCCCTGACACTGACGGAATCTCTACGGATTCCGGCCCCTTATGCCTCCCTTCCCAGACACTGACTGAATCTCATAGGATCCAGGCCCCTTATGCCTCCCTTTGTGCTCACGGCACCAGAACAAATGTGCTTATAGCACCAGAACAGAATTCATCGGATCCGGAACAGAACATATATCAGATTTTAGATTTAGCTCATTTCAGATTTCCCAGACACTAACTGAATCTCATAGGATTCAGACCCCTTATAGCTCCCTTTTTATAGCACATACAGATAGCATTTCAATTCAGAAGAAATCCGGGCAAATCCAAAATCAGACAAAAATCGGGCAGCACAACGGCAGTAGACAGAATTTACACAAAATTTCCTGCAAAGAAAATTTACCAAATTCGCACAGAATATAGATAATCACATTCCATAACATTTATTCTACTGCACAGAGAATTTACAATTTCACAGAAAAATGTAATCTACGAAAAACTCCGCCGAATCAAAAATACCCGGACAAAATCTTCGGAAAATAACCAAAATGTGCACACTCGGCACGTTAACAATATACAGAAAGTTACGCGGTAAAAACTGAACCGATCAAAAGATACGGACGAAAAACAGTAACGGAAACGAAATCCGGACAGAAAACACCGCCAAACGCGACGGTTCTGAAAATTGAGAAAGGCGGAATGTGCCTTACCTTGCGTACAACAAAATCCTGAACAGTCACTTCGGACGAAAACGGCTCCGTGTCGTCCGAAAATCAACTTTTGCCAAAAGGCCCTCGACTTTCTCTCTCCTCAAAGATATTTTTATATTTTCTGATTTTTCTCTCTCTTCAAAACGACTGAAATCAGCTTTATAATACACAGATCGGCCCGGCCGATCGCCAGATCGTCTCAGGACGATCAGACCAAATTGGATCGTCCTCGACGGTTCCCAGAACTATTCTCAGGCCGATATTTTCTACAGTGCCGATCGGCCTGGACGATGTCTAAATCGGCCTGGACGATGTGTACAGAAAATCACCTGGAGCGAAACTGGGCAAATTCTGGAGCAAAATTTCCACTGATCGTCCCAGGACGATCCAGATCGTCCTGGATGATCCTGGAGCAGATTTTTGATATTACATCAACACTGATTCTTCCAACTCCTACCATATAATGCACTCTATATGATGTATATTTGCTACTTCAAACCAAGGCCTTCTCCCAAGGAAATGCCTCATTTGTAATCAACTGCAAAGACTAGTGGCTTCATTCAATCTGGGCCAGGTCCCGTGGTTTTTCCCCTTTTCAGGGGTTTCCACGTAAAAATTATTGTGTCTCTTGTGATTAATGCATCTACCTTTTCTACCTGTTTATGTGCTGGATTTTCGTATAACGCTAAGATATTAAACTATATACTTCACTACCGCCGTGAATATTCGAGGACGCAACAAAGCTGACAATGGGTGAATCTCGCTCATAAATATAGATTTTAGTCTCATAAATTTGACTTTAGTCTCACATTTAAAATTTAAAAATATTTCTATACAAAAATATTAAATGAGTGAATCTCACTCATAAATATAAATTTTAGATTAAAAAAATTTATTCATTAGTATATCTATCCTGATTTTTATCTCTTAGATTCATATTCTCCAACATAAAAACTTGTATATTTTAGTGACTAAATAAATTATAATTGATCAAATAAAATTCACATTAATGAATTTGTATCTATTGAGATAAAATAATAATTCTTAAAAGATGAAAAATTGTATAAATGACCATTTCAAAAATAAATAAATAACCCAATAAGTTAAATATTTTATAAAAAGAGAAATATTCTTCAAAACACTTTTGAGTTTTCACCTAAAGCAACACATAGCCCAAATGTGATGCGAAAAACACTATTTTTAAGAATTAGAAGACCAGGGCTTCGTTTAGGGAAGCTTTTTAACTGATTTTTAAAGAAGCCTTCTCGTACAAATTTTTTTGTCATGCCCTTAAAAATTGGGCGAGCGACAGAGGGCGACGAGCGAAACAGCGGCGATGTGAGAGAAAGCCACGAAAGAAATGAGCGGGCAGAGGGGCTCGGGTTCGAAAATAGGGCTTTCGCCAGCGGATTTTCCGGCATCCAAGACGCCGGAAACCTTTCCGGCGCACTATGCGCCAGTATTAAGCCGTTGAGTTTAAAAAGCCCGGCGCATTATCTGCCGGTAATTGCGCCGGCTATTTTTCCGCCGTAACGTGCGTCGGGACCACTAAAATGCTGGTTTTGTCCGACGTACTTCCCGGCGCATATGAGGTCGGAAAATTTCCGGCGCCATATGCGCCGTAAAAGACGTCGTAAAATTTCCGTCGCAGCATGAGCGGTTGAAGGCGCCATTTTTTACCGCGTAAAATTATCCGCCGAAAATTCCAACGGTAATCGCGTGTTTTTCCGTAGTGATTTATATAAATTATCAATATAAATAATAACCAATCAAAGTAACTAAAATCATATACAACAAAATATTTTCTCTATTCGTTCGCAAAAATGACATTTACACTAGCTAGGAGATAACTAAAATCACTAATCTATCATAAGCTTCTGACTACAAAAGAATAAAAGAAAATGAAGAACAAAATATAAAGAAGAATATAATGAACTTTATCAGTATCACTACTCACGTGAATCCTGACCTCTTCTTAGACTTGAATTCATTAAAATTCACATAATGAGCTAAAAAGCTCAATAGTTAACCAAAATTATATCACTATTTTCAATATAAAGTGAAAGAATCAATATTTATATTCAGTTCTAATCAATATCAAACATCACTTAATATAAGTAATAAAAATATTTAAAATTAATAATAAATTAATATGATGAGTAAACACAAAAAAATATATCAACCGTCAAACTATAAGAAAAATAATTTAGTATGCTAGCTATACTATGTTGAAATAAGAATAGAATGATGATTCCTTACAGTGAGATGAACAAATTTTTCAACATGACCGATTGCCAAAAATTACTCCACGATCTTCAAATCTAGCTTTATCTTTCCTATCTCGTCAAAATTCTCTCTAATTTATCTTGCCTACTCTCTGTTAACCGATTTTTAGGAAGGAAATGGGATTAAATAAAGTGATGTAATGATTTAAGATATTTAATATAATAATAATTAATATAACTGTATAATTTAATCATTTTCAGTATAAAATTTATATAAATATTTTTAGGACTTCAAAAAATTATTAAAAAAAAATATCTATAAAATATCTCATTTCATTTAGAAAATTTTGGTGAGATATGTTTACGAAATAAATATCCGACGGTCCCAAAATCCACATTTATACCGGTAGTTGTCAATTTTTCAAGGATTTGCACAATTGCCCAAAATTACGAAAACATTATTCTAAGTAAAACACAATAATATATATCTTATGGCATAGATGCATGCATGGTTTTCAAATTTGACTTATAATAACTCTTTAAAAAAACTCTTTGATTGGGTTATTACTTTTTTATCTTAAAAATTTTTGTACTAAAAAGTTTTAAAAACCAGTAAGAAAGTTATTCCAAACGAAGCATAAGATTTCAATTGGCTTTTTTTACTAGAAATTTTTGAACTAAGAAGCTGATTTAGGAAGCAGTACGAAAGTTGTCCCAAGATTTCATACTACTTTAAAAAACAAATTTTTATTAGAAAATTTTTTTGAAAAAGGAAATTTTATATAAAAAACTACTTTAAAAAGTAATAAGAAAGCCGTCTCAGATGAAGCTTAAAACTTTATTTGGGACAACTTTTTTACTGCATTGTAAACTTGTTGTATATAAAGTAACATTTTAAAGCCATTGTAAACAGAGGTTTTCTAGTACAAATTTTTTTGAAAGAAAGAAAAAAATAGCAACCAAATAGAAATTGTGGTTGTAATATGAAAAGTAAACCAATAAAAAAGCTGTTCCAAATGAAGGCTAAATCTATATTTATTCAAAAATGAGATGTAAAAGGCTTAGTACTAAAATCATTTTTTCTTAATTATGATATTAAAGCACTTTTAAATTACATTAATCTTAATTTCAGATAAGGAGCATCTATGTTTGCGGCAACTTTTGATGTCACAAGCCTAATAAAAAGCTTAATAGGGAATAAAAAGGTAAGCCTAGCTTGCATGTGACGTGTCTGTTAAGAAAATATTTTTTTGATTAATTTCAATATTTGGCTCAAAATTATCATAATTAATGCTCAACTAATCCTCCCATGGGAAGGTTTGAAGATGGTGATTGTCATTGTAGCTTTTGCCTTATAGGATATTATCCATTGATTATTTGATTATGATATTATGACGAAATATATCTAATTAGTATTAATGTGTGGTTAAATGCATTGATGTGCATCTACTCTTTGAATTAAGATAGTTATGAACATAATTAGATGATCCCTTCATTATTATTATGTGGTATGATGGTTTAATGTTAATCTTAATTAAAGCAATATGAATTAATTATCTTTCAACTAATTGAATGAAAGATCGACATGTTTGTAGTCAAGATGTATTATTAGCGTGAATCATTTCTTAGTGATGATATGTCTCATATATTCCTCAAAAGCATCATTAATGTACCAAAATGCTATTTATTTGAATACTAAAAAAATATGTTGAATGGGATAAGGGTGTCAAAATGGGTTGACAGGTCAGATTTGAGTCTAACCCTAAATTGAGCCAACCCGAATCTAGTCAAATCGAGCCAGATCTATTAACCTATTTTGGTTAAAAAAAATGAAACTTATTAACTATAAAATTTAGGATATTTGACTTTAAAAAAATAAGACTATACTCATAAGTTAAAAAAAATTAAAGAAAAAAAGATTTAAACGGGTTATTTTATGGTTAAAATGGGTTTGTGGGTCATCACAAACTTTACTCATACAATAAACGGGTTAAAAAACTGAACTTGAACTCAACCCGTTTATTAAATGGGCCAACCTGAATATGAATTTTTTTAGTCAAGTTGGATCGATTTGGTACGTCGGTCATTTATTGACACCATTGAAATGTAATAATATAATGGGTTATTATTCTCTTTCTTCATATCAAATAAGAAAGGCAAATTATCACGTGCGGAGTCAGGACGTCGTCCAGAGACCAATAAAGAAGGGTATGATTTGTTGCTCCTATAAGGAATTTAGTGGATTTTATCATGCCTAAGGAAATTTTAAGAATATATAATTATCATGATGAATCCACATGATTTGGTGGGCTCTTAGTGGATGAAATTTGACAAAACTTTCATTTGAGTGGAATGACAAAAAAAGTTGAGATTTCACATATGAAAGAGAGATTATTAAGGGGCATGAAGCTTAGGATTTAGTATCACAATCTTAGTTTTTCTAATACTTTCTAATCAAGTCTTTTTTTGATCTACCTAATACATCTACTCTCCTAATCTGATCATCAAAATGCCAACGTTTTATAAGACCAAACCATCTAAGCTGACTCTCTCTATTCTGATATGCCACTAGTGCTACTCCAATCTTTACACGTTCTGACTCTTAACTGTAAAGCCACTCATCCATCTGAACATCATCATCTCTACACTACCTAAACTTAATTTTTTTGCTTCTTCTTAATGTCTAACATTCTGCACTATAAAGCATTACAATTGACACCACCTCAATATATATATATATATATATATATATATATATATATATATATATATATATATATATATATATATATATATATATATATATATATATATATATATATATATATTTTGTTTCAAATGACAATCTTATTTCAATATTTGTTTAAGATGACTATTTAAAAGTTATATTTTAGTCTATTGAATTTTTAATTAAATACCTAAATGATTTCATAGAAAGACTATATAATATTGTTTCAATTTAGATATTTAAGGATCTAAATTAATACTTTTATATAGTCGAAGACTATTTTAACCCTTAAAAATAACTTAGGGACCAAATCAGTCATTTTCTCTAAATAGATTAAATTTTATCATCTTCAATAAATTAATAAGACCCCATGGGCCATGGGCACATGGAAGAGAAAGGAAAACTCTTGAGGAGCAATAAGAGAATAAGTCTTATTTTCTTCAGAATAAGTCTACTTAAAAGTCTTGAAACACTAAAAATTATAAAAGTTTGTTCTCTTTTTCAATCTTTCGATATTATTATTATTATTAGCCTTAATTTTATCGTCATTTTTTATTACTTTGAACATATTATTATTTCATTTGTCGCCATCTCACAATAAAATATGAAAAAAGATAAATATTTCAATCGAATTTCACAATTTTTGAATTTTTCTTATATTTATTAATTATAGTTTGTATAATGACACATATTAATAGTTTTATTTGGTTTTTAATGATGGTTATGAAAATACAGAATAGTTTTAAGCCTTTCCTAATTGTTAATATAATAAATAAAGAATTTGTCAATATAAATCAGTGTCAATTGACGAGTCCATATTTGAAAATTCAAATTGAAGGTGACATATGGAGGGCTATCTTCATAAAATTGGGGAAATTATCTAGATGTTCAAGATTTGACTTTGGCTTCAATTGAGACGGTTTTCTTTCTCCTTCTTAAAACAACTTTAATTTTTTTACTAAAAAGCTGCTTTAAGAAGAGAAGCAGAAAGAAAGTCGTCCCAAACGAAGCCTTGGACGCTTAAATATTCAGAAAATTCAATTCAAACTATGGTTTTGTTTAGGATGACTTTTTTAGGCTTCGTTTGGGACGGCTTTCTTACTGCTTCTTAAAGCAGCATTTTTGTATAAAAATTAATATTTTTCCATTAGAAAGTAGTTTTAAGTAGTAAGAAAGCAGTCCCAAACAAAACTTTACTGTTTTGTAATGCTAATTTTTTGTACAAAATCTCTTAAAAGAAGGAAAAAAATAGTGGCCAAGTTGTCCCAAATGAAGCCTAAGTTGAGCTAGTTAAATCTAATCAAGCTGTTCAAGTCAAGTTAATTCGACCTATTAAAACTTTTATTGGGACATCTTTTTTGTTGCTTTCTAAATTAGTTTATTAGCACAAAAAATTCTTAAGTGCAATAAAATAGTGGTGGCCAAAAGTTGTCCCATATGAAGCCTAAAGTTTCGTTTGGGACGACTTTCTTACCGCTTCTTAAAGCAAATTTTTTAGCACAAAAATTAAAATTTTTTTACTAAAAAGCTGCTTAAAGTAATATGAAAGATGTCTCAAACAAAGTCTAAGTCTCATACCTGTCAGTTTACAACATAATTCGTCCCAACAGTCGACTATGATTCAAGAACTTATCTCAGCCGGCAAGTAAAGCTTTTTAGTAAGCTATAGTGATTTTCATCTAAAAAGTTGACCATGAAAACAACTTCATCAAGTTGGGCCTTCAACTAGGCTATACAATTACTATATTTTCTCTTATTTTATGTATAATAATATATGTAGCCAATTCTATAATATTCTATCCACAATTTAAATATATAAATATAGAATCAAGGGTTATAATTTTAGCCTTTGCCTTGTACAATAATGCTGAATCTAACTACTATTATTTTGAATATAATAATAATAATGGATATACTTAAGAGCAAACTCTGGAAGAATTTTTTTTTTTTTTTTTTTGAATCTAACTCAATTCATTTGCTTGTTAATGAGACAATTTTTGAACTAGTTCGGCTCACTTACACCTCTAAACTCTATGATCTATCATTCTCTCTGTGTAAAATTTAATATGATGTAATATTTACTTGAAAAAAAAACATTGGATAATAAAATAAATGATATATATATAACTGAAATCAAAGCACGACACTGAAAACAATATGCAGGTTAATCAAATCAAGTCAAATCAATCAGTCGTACATGATCAATGAGTCAATGCAATACAGAAATCAATACGGAACAAAAATCAATAAAATCAATAACCAATAGGAAATCCATAAAGCTCAAAAATCAATGCGTCAATCCATTCTCTACAATCTCTATCATAGCAATCGATAACATCAATTACATCAATACAATCATCTAGTCGTCTTACTTATCGTATCACATCAGTCAAATTAATAGAGTGGAATCGTATCGGAACATATACTTGCAAATCAATCTATCGTTCAATCTCACTTACTTCTTATCAATACGGCAGTGTATGTATCCATATCCATAAAAAGAACCATCCATTGACAACCACGAACGATGCTACAACAGTGAAATCGTATCAATCAATTCTGCCAGTCAATAGTACCAATCGGCTCAAAATCCCAATAAACAATCAAATCAATACGGCGAAAGATCAATTGAAATCAAATCAATACAAAGATCAATTGAAATCAAATCAATACAATCAGCTTCATAAAGAAATCTATTTTACGATAAATTAATCCATACGGCAACAATCCATTCAATCAATCAATCGATAATCGGTACGACGAATCAATGTATCAATGTATCAATAGCATGTCAAGATCTGTCGTATCAATAGTATCCATATGTCAATATCATATCTATATCAATGTCGATGTCGGTATCTATCAATCGGTACAATCTATATCAATATCAGTGTCAATATCTATGAATCAATACGCAGAATCCATATCAATATCAGTGCCGGTATCTATGAATCAATCAAGTCGATAATATCAATCGGAAATCAATACGATAAATCAATAAATCTGTTCAATAATAAATCAATTCAATAAATCCATCAATATCAATAAATCAATCAGAAATCAATAAATCGATGCATATCAGGAAATCCATACGATGCAATATCGTACACATGCAATTCCATACAATGGTCTTACTCGACATGCACAAACACTAGCTATGATCAATAGTGTTGTTGTAGAAATCCATAGTGCTGTTGTAGAATCCATATTGCTGTTGTAGATATCCGCACGTTAGTTTCGATCAAGAAGAGTCGTCACTCTTTTGCCCGTCGGCCGCCCGTCGGCATATAAAACTCCTTATAACTCCCAATCGTTATATCGGTGATCTATGATTTAAAGGAAAGCCCGTCGGCCCACCATCCTGTACAGGTCAAGTTATATCTCCAACCAACGTTCAACCAGGTTCCCACTTGTCTTTCAGTAACAATCAATTCAATCAATAGTCAATGCAATAATCGATGCAATAAGCAATATGAAAGAAATCTAGAACAATCATATCAATAGTCATACGCATATCAATCCAATCTATCAAATCCGGGAAAATCAGAAAATCTACGAAAATCGGGCAGAGTAACGACAGTCTGTCAAATTTACACAAAAATCTCCAAAAATTACAATTCACCAAATTAATACAGAACGTGCATAGCAATATTATAAGACTATTCTTCTACTGCTCAAACCAATTCGGACATCATAATAAATTGCAGTCAAAATAAAACTCCGTAGAACCAAAACGGACCGGACGAAATCTGCCAGAAAATAATCAAAACGTGCAGAATAATCACATTTACAACATACCAAAAGTTATGCGGTGAAATCTTCGCCAGTACCAAACCGGGTACGAAAATCACTTACAAAAACACAAATCTGAGCACCATTTTACAAAATCTCAAAATCTTCGAAAACAGAAGTAGGGTTCGGAGTCCTTACAGCGAGACAAACAAAATATCCAACAGCAACGAACGACGAAAATCGCTCCGCGGGCCCCGAAATAGGACTCCTTCCTTTGCTTTTCCGCTCTTTCTCTCTCTTCAAAATATCTGATATTTTAAAATAATTTTCTCTCTTCTCAAAACGAGCTCATTTTCATATATCATAAAGCTGATCGGCCCGGCCGATCGTCAAATCGTCCCGGGACGATCAGACCAAAATCGATCGTCCCGATCGTCCTGGACGGTTCCCAGAACTATTCTCAGGACGGTATTTTGAACAGTACAGATCGTCCCGGACGATCCTGGGAGGAAAATCTAAGTCAGAGAGGAACAGTAAGGGAACGAGGTCTCACAGAAGGGACCATAGTTGGCGGGCAACAGTGGTCGAAGGGACCGTAGTTGGCAGGCGACGAAGGCTAGAGGAACCTTAGTGGTGAGTGATGGTGGTCGAAGGGACCATAGTCGGCAGGCTATGAGAGGTCGAAGGGACCTTAGTAGGCGAGCGACGATGGTCAAAGGGACCGTAATTGGCGGTCGAAGGGACCGTAATCAGCAGGCGACAAGAGGACAAAGGGACTATAGTCGGTAGGCGATAGTGATTGAAGGGACCATAGTTGACGAGTGACAGAGGTTAGAGGAACTATAGTCAGCGGGCAACTATGGTCGAAAGGACTGTAGTCGACAGGTGATGGAGATTGACCTAATTTATGGTCTAAGGAGTTGACCTAATTTATCAAGCTCCTAGTTTATTACAATAAAATACCATCGTGCTCTTCCTTCACCTCTTTGTAGTTCTCTTTTGTCTTATTTTTTCCTCTATCTTTTTATTTTTTCTATTTTTCATAACTAATTTTATGAGTAAGATCTGGGTATTATCCACAGACAAATTTGAATTAAGCAGATGTAGAATATGAAGTTATTTCATTCCTCTAAAGAAGTATTAGTCTAACTCAACAAGTATAATTCAAATTGATGCAATTTTTAAAATGAATAAACCTAACTAAAGTCAATTTAATCTTTTTTTTTCAATCAAAATTTATTCTAATAAAAATAAATAATAATAATGAATTTGCAAATGAACCAACATATTAATTAAGGAGTCAATAAGTGTGAAAATATTTTTAATTTTGAAGTGGACATCACATGGATCATACTTCTATTATTTTGAGTGTAGCTTAAGATAGTGGACCTTTTGTTTAAAGGCCTTTGCCTAATAATTATCTTTTTTATTTAACTATTTTTTATGAAATAATTGGGAATAATTTCACATGGCTTGTGAGGTTTTAGGGAGTCAAGTGGGGTCCAGCAGGAAATTTAAGCAGAAATGATGGGTTTAGGTGAGCTACAATTATTTATGAAATCCTTTAGTCAGACCTCACAAGAAATTAATGATTTTTATGAGTTTGTTTGATTTGAAGGAAGTGAAAGAAATAAATTCATATAGAAAAAAGAAATTAATTTGAAATTAAATTTTATCCATTTTGTTTTTTTGAGAAAAAAAAAAGAGTGATATTTTGTTTTCTTTTAGATTTTTTTTTTTTTGTAAAAGGAGGATATATCATATATGAGTGGTATTGGTGATTGGATAATCTTTTTTCTTGTTTTTTTTTAAATTGAATAGAAAATTTAATTTTATATTTGTCTTTTTTATAGAGGAGCAAAATTAGTCATTGTTGTTCTTGATGTTATGGCCCAATAATTTCTGGGCCTATAGCTATGTACCTTTTTCGGCCTTTAGCCCCATTTGAGGAAACAAAAAACTGTTTGAAAATTGAACTTTTATTCTTTCTTTCTTATGTTGGTGAATAATATTTATCGGACAACTTCATACATAAATTTATATATAGTTGAAAAATAAAAATTTAACTTAAACGAATAACATTAGTATAAAATCTAAAAAAATTCAAAAAAAAAAAAAAAGATAAATTATTCTACTAATCTCTCTCTCTCTTTATATATATATATATATATATATATATATATATATATATATATATATATATATATATATATATATATATATATATATATATATATATATATATATATATATATATATATATATATATATGAAAATTTGTTTGACATAAGATATAAAAAATCAAAACGTTAAACCAGAGATAAATTTATGTTTATTCAAATAAAAAATAAAATTAAAATTTAATAAAAAGTATTAGTTGGAAGAATATTTATGAAAACAGGGAGAATTTTATATCTAAAATTAGCTTCATCAAATGAAGATCCCACATATAATCAGAAAAATAAATAAATAAGAAGGATAAAATTTATGATATGACTTAGTTGATCAAAGATTCCACTAATTTTAGTTTTAAATTAACCTAAATTTAAATAAGGTATTAGAAAAAATATTGTTAAAGACTTAAATTGTAATAGATGTCTCCTATTCCTTAATTTTTCTAGGAGTGGGAATGAGATCAATGACCTGAAATAATCGAGCTATTGAAGACAAATAAGGTCATATATCCTTCTCATATGTGGGAGACTTAGGCTTCGTTTGGGACAGCTTTCTTCCTGCTTCTTAAAATGACTTTCTAGTTAAAAAGTTAAAATTTTTTTTTACTAGAAAGCCGTTTTAAGAAGCAGAAAGAAAGACGTCTCAAACGAAGCCTTAGTGTCTTAAAGGATAGTGAGATATGACAAATCCAAAAACACTAGGAATGATTGGTTGGCACTCCAACAGTGACTACGACTTGAGGCCTAGCCTCCGGCGGTCCGATCACGCCGCACTGCCCGTGCTCAGCCCTAGCTATGCCTCGCTATGTCAGGCTCCGCCCGCACGCACTTGATTCGACGATTGCACACATTTCATGTTCACAGGTCGGGTTGGATCATGCCAACCTGGTAACTAGCGCCGCGGGTAACGTATAGGTTAGGAAGTCTGACTTGTTTGCAAAAATAGGTTTGGTTAGCTATGTCAGAGCTCGTTCCTTTGATTTCTCCTCTCTAGATCTGATTTTCCTCCCAGGATCGTCCGGGACGATATTGAGATTGTCCAGGACGATCAGTGCATTGAAACAGCTGATTTTTCTAGAAGTGGATCGTCCAAGCCGATTTGGGATCGTCCTCGGACGATCAGTGTATGGCAAAATCCCGAGAGCAAGGGTTTTTGACAAATTAATTATCGTCTTGCATCGTCCTGGAAAATCGTCCTGGACGATTGAAGATTGGTCACATCGTCCTGGACGATGTGACGATCGGCTAGGACGATCAGACTGATTTTATAAGGAAATCAGCTCGTTTTGAGGAGAGAGAAAGATTTTTATAAAAAATAAAAATATTTGAGGAGAGAGAAAGAGAAGGAAAGCGAAGGAAAAGTTCATTTTCGGAGACCGCAGAGCGCTTTTCGTCCGACGCCGTTGTTGGGAAAAGTGTTTATCTCGTGGTAAGGACTCCAAATCCTATTTCTGTTTTCAGAGATATTGAGTTTTGATCGTATTGTGCACTATTTTGTATTTTTGTGATCGAAAAATGGACCCGGTTTTGTATTGACACAACTTTTATCGCACAACTTTTAATATGTTATAGATACGAATATTCTACACGATTTGATTATTTTCTGGAACGATTTCACCGGTTATTTTGGGTTCTACGCGATTTTGATCGAATAGAAAAATATCATGATGTTTATTGATATTGATTCAGTAGAATAATAGTCTTATATTATTGTCGTGAACATTCTATTGTAATTTTGTGAATTGTGATTTTGTAGGATTTTTGTGTAAATTTTATAGACTGTCGTTACGCTGCCGAAATTTCGTACGATTTTCGATTCTTCTGAGATTGATGAATTGAATAGATATGCATATGAATGTTGATATGATTGCTCTACATTGTTCTTATATTGACTATTGAATTGACTATTGAATTGACTATTGAATACTGTAAGACAAGCCTGGTTGAACGTTGGTTGGAGATTGAATTGACCTGTACAAGATGGTGGGCCGACGGGCTTTCCTTTAAACCATTGATAATTGATATAACGATTGGGAGTTATAAGGAGTTTATTGTGCCGACGGGCAGCCGACGGGCAGCCGACGGGCACAGAGTGACGACTCTTATTGAAACCAACATATGGATATCTACAACAACAATATGGATTCTACGACAATAGAATAGCCAGTGATTGTACTTGTTCAGCATTATTGTATTGAAGTGCATGTGTACAGTATTGACATATGGATTTACTGCTTTATTGATTTGATCGAATTTATGGATTTACTGCATCGTACGATTTCATCGATTTCATCAATTTCATTGATTGATCGCTAAGCATTGATATACTACTGAGCATAGATATTGATATGGATGGATATAGATATTGTATTGATTCATTGATGCTATGGACATGGATAAATTCATTGATACTATTGCTTCTGCACCATATTAACCTGCTGCATTTGATTCATTGCTAGTATAGACTGAGCTTTATTGTATTGCTTTTCTAACCGATTTCATTGACTAGATAATATTGATTTGATCGAATGATTCGATACGATTGATTTGACTGATTGATTGATTGGACTGATCGATTGATTTTCTTCTGTGTACGGATTCGTCTGAGATTTGACATACTGATTCATTGAGTTTGATTTATCGATTCTTCTATCGTTGCATCGACTATTGATTTCATTGACTATTGATTTCCGTATTGCATAGACTCATTGACCATTGACTGTTATGGATTTAATTGACTGACATGCATATTGATAGCAGTATCGTGCTTTGATTTCAGTTATATGTATTAGGTGACCTGCTGGGCTTTGTAAAGCTCATTATATGTGGTTGATATTTTCAGGTCAGGGCAAGGGAGCAGGAGATTGAGGTTGATCAGGAATCTCCAGGTTTTTTGTTCTTTTTGGTTATAGTGATTCTTTTGTACTCAGGACAGGACAGGATAGATTTCAGTTCATAGTGTAGTTCCTGAGTATTGTATATGATCTTTTGAGATATGAATCGACCTGTACATTGATGTTTTAAATGTTTTAGATTTTTGTTAGACTGTCTGATTGATGTTATAGATAGCTCTGGTAAATGGTTTTGATGAAATGATTGAAATTCTTTCCAAGTTAGATCTTGGGGCGTCACAAGCTAGGGTCAACCCGTTTAAGCTCGGGTCAATTTGGGTTCGATCCGAACCCAACCTATTGACCTATTCTGACACCCCTACCTGATGCTAGTTGCCACTAGAAAAGTCTTCAATCGATGGCAAAGTATTTCATTTCAAATATCTCGATGCCACAAGTGACAAGTTAAATGAAGTTGATCGATCAAAATTCAGACAATCAAATTACTCGAAATAATTAAACAATTGTGGATCAAATTTAAATATGATAACAAAAATGATGATCTTGACATTAAAATATTCAGTCTTATCCCCATTTCTAGATCATTTTAATGTGGATAATGACAAAATTAAGGATCAACAGTAATTAGAAAGTAATTTTTAAAACATTAAAACTAAAAACAAAAAAACAAAAGAAGTCATAGTTTTCCACAATGAAATGGGCAGTCATTGTTCACCTTTCCCATTTCAGGATGGAATTGGATGCTCAATATTAGCTTTAATTTATTCTCTGCTGATAAGAATTTCTGTAACGTCTATTCGACCACTTGCCATAGATTCTTTAAGAACCATGAAAAAAAAAAACTATTTTATACTCAACAAAATTATTTAGAAATAAAATGGATATAGATACACATTCAGTAGATAAAATTTATGTTTAAAAAATTTTAAAAATAAACATAAGATTATATGAATTTAAATTATTTATTTTAAAAAATATATCAATAATTATTTATTGTATTCTTTTCAATTTAAATAAATTTATAATATTTATACTTTATTTGGGACAATTTTTTTATGGCGTTTTAAAATAATTTTTTAGTAAAAACTTTTTTTTGAAAAAAAAAATTTGTACTAAAAAAATATCTTAAAACGCATTAAAAAAACTATCTTAACTGAAATCTTAATCACATATTTAGTTAGTCATATATATTAATAGTTTAACTATAAAAACATTAATCATAATAATAAAATTTTTTGAGATAAATATAATATAAATTTTAATTGATATATATATATATATATATATATATATATATATATATATATATATTTATAAAGTTTGCCTATAAAAGGATGAGTGAAGCCAAGCCAAAATTTACCAAAGGTCTCAAACTCTCCAATGGCTCCCCCAACGGCTAACATATCCTCCTCAGAACTCGACGCCCTCACTTCCATTCACAGCATGTTAACCGCCTTCAAATCCTTCGATTCCAACTCCGATGGCCTCATCACCATAAACGAGCTCAAAGCCATCATCGAATCCCTCGGCTTGTGCTCCGCCGGCGCCGCAGCCGGCGACAAGGAGGCTGCGGAGATGATGAAGCAAGGTGACACTAACGGCGATGGCCTGTTAAGCGCCGAGGAGTTCCTCGCCTTGATGGCCGGAGAATTTGAACTGGGAGAGCTGGCGGAGCTACTGCAAGCTGTTTTTTTTTCCGGCCATCGCCGGAGCCGGAGAGGAGGAGGTGAGGGGGGAGGAGCTTTACGAGGTGTTGAGCTGCATGGGGAGTGCTGTCAGTATGGATGACTGCATGGATATTATAGCGTCCATGGATGGAGATGGAGATGGAGCTGTTTCCATTGATGATTTGAAGATGGTTGTTGAAGCTCTATCTAATGCTTGATTATAGATAAATACATAGATTAGTTTGATTAATATATACTATATATCAATAATTATTTATAATAAGGTAATATAATATGCCATGCATGGCTACTTGCATGCCTTTATATTGTCTTCACAAATATTTATATGAATTAAATAGCTATGTTTTGTATTTAAGTTGATGGATCTATCAATGTAAGAAATTGAACCATAAAATTAATGTGAAATATGTTTAATTAAATAAAATTTATGTCATATATAATTTAAACCAAAATTAATATCATTAATTTCATAATTATCAAATTTTGAATAAGACAATAGTAATCCTTTTTTTTCTTTAAAATTCCACTAACTTATTGGAAGAGAAATTGAATTTTATAATATATATATATATATATATATATATATATATATATATATATATATATATATATATATATATATATATATATATATATATATATATATATATATAATAATAATAAATAAAGGAACGTTAAATACATAAATTTTAAATTAAAAAAAATAATGATAATATATTTATTAAATGAAGACTTAAAAGAAATTCTATAGAATCTTAACCACTGAAATTTTTATATTTTTTTTTTGTTCAAAATATCATGATGCAGAGGTCTCAATGCTCTTGTATTTATATTAAAATAAATAAAATATTAATTTTGTATATATTATATATTAATTTTAAAATAAATTTAATAATTTTTAAGATCATTCTAGTTAAACACTGATTGACCTAATTTCCTTACTTTTTAATCTCTCCTTCCCCATAACAATATGGAATTGGATGCTCGATCTGATTTACTTTTATTCTTTGTTGATAAGAATTATTGTAATAAAAGACAATTATCCGAAACTTAAAAAGTACTTAACAGTTAACATTTTAAACATATTTAATTCGACATTTAAAATAAATTACGCTTTTATTTTTTGCTTAAATATTTTATAATCTTGAGTTTTTTTTTTTCCCTTACATAAACTGTTATCATGATAGAATGTTGTCTCTTAAAACGAATAAATAAATAAATAAATTATGGTGAGATATTTTATTAATTATTATATAATATTTAATGTAATTATATATAATTATTTTTTTTTTGCAACAAGAAGAAAAATTATAAAATTAAAAAAAAAAAAAAAAAACAACAACAACAATCGTCTATAATAATCATCTCATTTCAGGTAATTTCTTAGCACAGATTTTAAAATAGTCTGACAATATTGAGATAATAGGTTGCAAATCTAATAATTTCAAAACACTGCGATTTATACATAAAGAGATTAAGGCCTCATTAAGAATAATTTTTTACCTACCTTTTAAAATAATTTTTTAATACAAAAATTTTATGAATTAAAAATTTTTATAGTAAAAAATAATTTTAAAAAACAGTATGAAAATTATCTCAAACGAAACCTAAGATTTCATTTATGATAACTTTCTTGATCTCTTGACTATACCAAATTCATATAAAATGATCCCTTTGAGATTAAATTAAGATCACGTTTGTATAGTTGAGAGGTTAAATTATGATCGATTTTATATCACAATTATAACATCAGAGATCATTTTCGATCAATTTAATATAATTGAGAGACTAAGGCCTCGTTTGGAATAGCTTTCTTATTGCTTTCTAAAGCAGCTTTTTAGTACCATAATTTCTACAAAAATTTTTGTACTAGAAAGCAGTTTTAGAAAGTAGTAAGAAAGTTGTAAATTAGAATAATATGATATTTTGGGACTAAATAATCTAAATTTATCCCACAAAAAAAAAAAAATAGTTTAGGAACTACTCGCAAATTTTCCATATATCATCAAAATTGAAGATTCTTAAAGCAAAGAAATGAACATGTTAAGGCCAAAACAAAATACAAGTTTTATGTCAAACTGGGAAATGAAAAATGTAATTAGCATTGAAGAAAATCTTAAGTTTGAAAACCTGCGTTCTGATTGTCCGCAGGAACAACAAATAAAGAATTTAAAATTTCTTAAAACCCTGTTGGTCATTGAAAAGTGTCAGAAGAACGTAAATATAGGTTGTTGAAAGCCATCACAACTCATCATCCATATAATCATCATCGGAGTCATCACTGCAACCAATGAAACAAAAATGGTTACCGTTAGTACAGTAATAATGAGTTCAATCAATAAGAGTTGCAGAAAATATTCAAAGAAACATGCAATTTTCTCAAATGAGCTATATATATAAGAAATGTAATTTGTATAATATCATATTTCTTTATGGTGAAATACTATGATGCATAGACACGGACACGGCGAAATGGATACAACACGACACGGATACGGGACACATCGGTTATTGAAAATATAGGACAGGGACATGGGTTGGACACGGTATTATAGTTTTTATATTTAAAAAAATAGTGTATAAAAATTAAATAAGTATAATTTTAAAAATAATTTAAAAATAATAAGTCATTTAACTAGAATTTGTTTTTAAAATGATTAGTATTAGAATGTCGAGAGTCAAGCATCAATGCCGTTTATCAGTCACCAAGAGAGGAGATGAAAATACCTTCACTGCCAAAAAGAAATGAAAATGAGAATATTCGATGATTGGGTATTAAGTGCGGACGTTGATTTGGTGTTGTGGATAGGAAATAAGAAATTTAGTTTAAATCCAGTCAAATACAAGAAATTATATTTAAAAAAATTCATAAAATATTTAAGATACGCGTGTCCAACACGCGTGTCCAATATGTATTTAATATTTTTTAATCGGACACGTTCTCGGCGTGTCCGACACGTGTCGGAGGAGTGTCGGGCGAGTGTCGTGTCGGACACTGCACGCCTCTTTAAGGAGAAGTGTCGGTGCATCATAGGTGAAATAAGAAGCCTAAAGAATGATCACACAGAATCATCACATATAATCGAATAACGAATAGTTTGATCAGAAATGAAAAAGTAAGTATCTGTACATTACAAGGATAGGAGAAGTACCTTTCATCACAGTGCTTGCTAAGGTCTTGACAAAGGACCTTGTTGATTTGTTCTGGTTTTAAAGAACTGCTTTTTATCAATTCCGTGAGCTGCAAAATAGGCAATATGTAAAAAATCTTCGTGAGTGGCATCAACTATGGCTTGGTTTGGGATGGCTAACTTTTTAGTTCAAAAACCTTTGAATTATAAATTTTTTAACTAAAAAGTTGTTTTAGAAAGCAGCAAAAAAGCCTTTCCAAACGAAGCCTATAACTTCATTAGTGCATATGAAGAAACTTAAATATGTTTATCAATTTTAAATTGTTTGGATGATATTAGATAAAGAAATTCTTCTATTTATTTAACTAACCCTTTAAATATCATGATAACAGGAACCGATGAGTTTTCAAAAATAAATAAAATTAACAGATCATTTTTCTTCTTCTTTTTTTTTTTTTTTTTTTGATTAAAGCAAGATTGTAGGTAAGGGGTGAAACCAAATAGAATGAATATATTAGGAGGAAACCTTTACCCTAATAGCTAAATTACAAGATGTCAGGGTAATGTTTGCATTTCAACTTTGTGTCATTTACTTTGAATTTTTCTTTTCATATCGTTGCGCTCTGCTCTCCCTTGTGATTCAGGGGCGATTTAGGGTTGTCATTCGGAAGCTCGTCTTCTTCGATTCCCTAGCATTCTAGTTTGATTTTTCACTTCTTTTTCTTAATCGTTGGCTTTATTATTATTTCCTTGTTGCTTTCATTTGAGTTTTCCTTCGGGTTTTATCTCGGGAGATGACGACTCTATCATCATTTATCCCCTCGATTGCTTCCTTAACTGATGGCCATTCTTGATCCTTTAAGGATGTGATTTCTGGATCATCATCTTCTGCTCCCAAGCTTAATTTTGTATAATATTAAATAATATAAAAGAATATGCGTGATACTGAACTGCAAGTATGAAAACTATAATGAAGTGTAGCTCACCTCATCTTTTGTTTCCTCCAACAACCTATTTGCCAGAAAAGAAACTATGTCAACAAAAGAAAAAAAAAATGAAGAGAATGAGAAAAGAAACATACTTGTATTCTTTTGTGTTTTACAGATTTACATGATGTATGAAGAAAAGCTTCAATTATGATTCACGGAAGGAATCAAACTCACTATAATCTTGGAGAAAGAAAAAATAAAACTTCTTTCAGGATGTTCACACAAACACAAAAACTATAACAAGTTTGAAGAGCTGCTTGTGAGATGATTTACAAGTGAAGATATCAAGGATTTACATAGGAAAGAGTTCACCTCCTATTAATAACAGTGAAACCACCTTTCAAGATTTTTATAGCCTTTATTTTAGAATTTTATGGCAGCCTCCACTCAAGACTTTGAGTTAGCATCTATTTAGAATTTTCGTAATATTGAAGTGAACCACTATTTCAATAATCTACATCTTAGAAAGCTGCTTCCAAAATGATGCTACCTCCATTGTGTCATAGTGTCAGAAAATCAATAGATCTTGATCGAGTCCAAGCAATATTGGAACTTGATCAATGCAATCACCCTCATCAACATATTTGCATGATTAGACGCAGCCCCAATCTTATGGAGTAGAATAACCTCTTCTATTACTATTTCTCTAAAGAGGTACCGAATGTTGATATGTTTTGTTCAACCATGATCAACTTGATTCTAATATGCCCTTGTGGGGTCTAGGAGATTTATAATTCATTTTGTAAGGAGGAGGAATTTAGAGGGAACTAATTAGGAAAAGGTTTTTTTAAGGAAGGAGGCTAATTTGATTGGGAGGGAATTAAGAAAGGTTTATTTAGGGAAATATGGCTGATTAGATTGGGAGAGAATTATAAAAGGTTTATTTAGAGAAGATGACTGATTTGATTGGGAGGGAATTATGAAAGGTTTATTTAGAGAAAGATGACTGATTCGAATTCAGATTTGAATGGAAGTAGGAATGTTTATATTATGGCTAATTGAGTGGTTTTATTATTATTATGTGATTTTGTTTGCTGCAGTTTTTCTTTGGAGTTGTTCCTAACAGTGCCTAGGGTTTGTGAGAGAGCTGATCTACCTTTCAAATAGTAGATCAATTGTATCTTTCATTATTTTTGAAGAAATAATAAAAAAATCAGCCCTAATATTTAGTTCCTGCATTTTTCTTCTTATCTACTTGTTGTTTTTACCTTCAAGACGCTTCAGATTCTTTGCCAAACAAATGACACTCTTGATAATCGCAGAAAATCTCCATATTTTCTAAACAACCCCAAAGCCTTAGGATCAAACTATGATGCCAAATGACTTCTTTGAATGCTTCTGTTATCGTCATATACTCTAGCTCTATAGTAGAACCGAAGATTGATTGTCGTTGATCTCCAAGTTAATGAATGTCCAGCCATGGTAATCATATATCTGACCATTGATCAACGTTTATCTAGAGCGCCACCAAAATCATAATCGGCATGGCCAACTAGACTAATTTCAATCATCTTAGTTTTCTTAAAGTTTAGAAAATATCCACTTCAATGCATGCTAATGGCCTTTACCAGACTTGTGCATATACAATCTCACCATACTAAAATATGAGATATCAAGTGTTGTACACATCGTTGCATACATCAAAGCTCTGAACACTCTGCTTTTTACATCAATTGCACTTCAAGAGATTAATGCAGTAATTTTGAAATACAAGGCAAAAGGCGTGTGATGGACCGGGTGAACCGGTCCCGCCTGGACCCGTGCGGGTCTATAGGCGGAAGAGAGGGGGGGGGGGGGGGGGGGAGCGGGGAACCGGCTGGACCAAGGGGACCTACCCACTTAAGTGGGGGTATTTTGGGGATGGGAGGATCTTTTGGAAAGGGTATGAAGGGAGCCATTAGGGTTTAGTTTTGGGATCATGAAAAGTGTATTCTCTTTCTAGTTTTTCTTCCTCTAGTCTTTTTCTTGTGTTTTTCTAGGGTTTTCTTGTGGGAGATCTTGTCCTTCTCGAAGTGGACAAACTTATCTTGTTTTCTCTTGGCTTTCTAATGCAAAGATTCTTACTTTTCATCTCAACCCTCTTGTGATTGTTTCTCATTTGGTTTTGGTGGAGAAATTTCTCTTTCTTGGAGGGGAAATTAGGGCAAACCCTAATTTGTGAAACCTAAGGCGTATCAATTTGGTATCAGAGTTCTTGATCCAAGACGGCATGGCATCAAAGAAGGTAGAAGTCTTGGAGGGGGAGATGGGCCAATTGAAAGAGGAGGTGGGTGAGAAACTTTCGTCGATGGAGGGAAAATTTTCATCCCTAGAGGAGAGGTTTGGAGGGATGGAAGAAATGATCCGTAAATTGGTAGAAGCCCAAGTTGTTCAATCAAATGCTAAGGAAAAAGGGAAATCACCGGTGCCAAACCCTAACCCTAACCCTAATTTTCCAATTAGGGAAGAGGGAGTGATCCAAAGTGAAGAGGGCATGCAAGGGCAATGGTCAAAGGAAGGGGGTGAAGGGTCTGGAGTGGGCGGCCCTTGGGGGATGACGGGAGGCCAAGGGGGCCGGCCATACATGGGCTCGGTGGGCACCCACGGCACACGTGAAGGGTGGCCGAATTTGGTAGGGGGGTTTCCGGAAGGGAACCGTGCCACGTGGGAGCATGGGGGACCCACGATGCACATGGGAGTAGGCCAAGGAGGAGGAAGGGAAGGCTACGGCATGGGCTATGGACAGCCAAGAGAACCACCATGGAGAGGGGTTCAAAATCCTCACCTTGGGGATAGGAGGGGAAGACCACAAGGGGAAGGATTTGCCCAAGGGGCATGGGGAGATGGAAGAGCCTTCAACCGAACTGACAACCACATGAGGAAATTGAAAATTCCTATCTTTGAAGGAGATGATGCTTATAGGTGGATCTACAGGGTGGAGCGCTATTTTGCAGTAAATGGCGTCACAAAAGAGGAGAAGTTGATGGCGGTTCCGGTATGTTTGGAGGGGAAGTCATTGGCCTGGTTTCAATGGCTTGAAGGAAGACAACATGTTAGGAGTTGGGAGGAGTTCAAAGACCTCCTACTTCATAGATTCCGGGTGTCCAACGAGGGTACACACTATGAGCAGTTTGTATCTCTAGTGCAGGAGGGCACAGTGGCTGAATATAGGGAGCGCTTTGAACTACTGTCAGGCAGATTGAGAGGGATTCCAGATGACCTGTTGGAGGGGAATTTCATGAAGGGGTTGAAGCCCCACATCAGAGTAGTTGCTCCACAGGGGTTAGTGAAGGTCATGGAGACTGCACAGCTTGTAGAGGAAAAGCTGAAGGTGGAGCCATCGAGGAGATCAGGGGTGTCTTACCCCACTTACCGACCACCACTCATGATTGGAGGCCCAAGGGCGACTACCATCCTTCCTCCTAGGGAGATAGCCAAGGAGAAACCCACTACTGCAGTGAACCAAGGAGGGTTCAAAAGATTGACTGATTCAGAGTTGAAGGAAAAAAGGGCCAGGGGCCTTTGCTACCGATGTGATGAGAAGTTTACACCGGGGCATAGGTGTAAGGAGAAGACACTACATGTGATTATAGTGGGGGATTCAGAGGAGGAGGAAGGGGATACAGGGGCAACTGAGGAGGGCGAGGAGGAAGAGCATCCTCATTTGGCTATGGTGGAGGTTTCACTCAACTCCATAGCCGGATTGATGTCACATTCCACCATGAAGCTGGAAGGGGAGATTGCAGGTTACAAGGTGATGGTACTGATTGATAGTGGGGCCACTCACAATTTTATAGCTTGCAGATTGGTGGAGAGGGTGGGGCTACTGGTGACCCAAGGGAGAGGTGTAGGAGTCATGTTGAGCACGGGGAAGGAGCGCTGTAGCGGGCAGTGTAAGGGGGTGACCCTCACATTGCAAGGAGAGGAGACAGTGCAAGACTTCCTACTGTTAGACTTGGGAAGCACTGACGTGATATTGGGGATGCAGTGGCTCCAATCCTTGGGTGAGATGAAGGTAAATTGGAAGAAGTTATACATGGAGTATGGAAAGGGGAGCAGGAGAGTGACACTACAGGGAGACCCCAGCTTATGCAGAGCCAGAGTGGCCTTGAAGTCCATCTTCAGGACTTTGAGAGATGAATGAGAGGGTTATTTGATAGAACTACAGCAAGTAGACGGGGAGGCAGAAAGGGAGTCTGAAGTCATACCGGAGGTGGTCCAGGATCTTCTACAGCAGCACTCCACAGTGTTTCAGATGCCCAAGGGGCTACCACCTGTCAGATCTAGAGAGCATGCTATTATGTTGAAAGCAGGGGTAGCACCCATCAGCGTGCGACCCTACAGATATCCTCATGCTCAAAAAGAGGAGATTGAAAGGCTTGTAGCAGAGATGTTGGAGGCTCAGCCGCTCAGGTGATCCAGCCCAGTGTGAGCCCATTTTCCAGTCCGGTACTCTTAATGAAGAAGAAAGACGGTAGTTGGAGATTCTGTGTAGACTACCGAGCCCTCAACAAGGAGACTGTGTTGGACAAGTTTCCTATTCCTGTGGTAGATGAGCTTTTGGATGAACTTGGGGGAGCCACCATCTTCTCCAAGGTGGACTTGAAATCTGGTTATCACCAGATTCGGATGAGGACGAAAGACATTCAGAAGACGGCATTTCGGACACACGAAGGTCATTATGAGTTTTTAGTGATGCCGTTCGGGCTCACTGACGCTCCCTCCACCTTCCAAGCCCTGATGAATCAGGTCTTCCAGCCCTACTTGTGGAGGTTTGTTCTAGTTTTTCTTATGATATATTGGTATATAGCAAATCTCTGCAGGACCATATCACCCATCTTGGGGTGGTACTCACGACCTTATTGGAGCATCATCTATATGCCAACCAGAAGAAGTGTTCTTTCGCTCAGAAGGAGGTGGAGTATCTGGGACACATCATTTCAGAGAGTGGGGTGGCGGATGACCCCACCAAGATAGAGGCCATGGTGAAGTGGCCTACACCAAAATCCCTTAAGGCCTACGGGGATTTTTGGGACTTACTGGCTACTACAGGAGGTTTATCCAGGGCTATGGTTCCATAGCAAGTCCTTTGACTGATCAGTTAAAAAAGGACAACTTTCAATGGGGAGAGAAGGCAGAGGAAGCCATGAAGACTCTGAAGGAAGCCATGACTAGTGCCCCGGTTTTGGCACTTCCAGATTTCACCCAGCAGTTTGTGGTTGAGACTGACGCTTCAGGAGTGGGCTTGAGAGCAGTGCTCATGCAGAATCATAGGCCGATTGCCTACTTCAGCCGGATCCTATCCACTAGAGCAAGGCTGAAGTCAGTTTATGAGCGGGAACTGATCGCCATTGTGTTGGCTATTCAAAAATGGCGACCTTATCTATTGGGGCAACGATTCATAGTTTGTACGGATCAGCGGAGTCTCAAGTACTTACTAGAGCAGAGATTGGTGGCAGAAGAACATCAGAGGTGGCTAGAAAAACTCTTGGGATATGAGTTTGAGATTCAGTATAAGCCCGGGGCTCAAAACAAGGCGGCTGATGCTCTTTCCCGTGTGGAGTGCTCACAGCTGATGGCACGATCTGTCCCACAATTGGTTGATTGGGGTGAAATGGTGAAGGAAAATCAACATGCAGAGGAGTTAGAAAGAATCCGAGCGGCTATCCAGAAGGGAGAAGGAGGGTTCAAAGGGTATCACCTAGAGAACTCTCTTTTATTATACAAAGGGAGGTTAGTACTACACCGTGACTCAACATTCGTCCCCATTCTTCTACGGGAGTACCACGATAGCCGAATTGGTGGACATTCAGGGGTGGAGAAGACCTATCGACGGGTGAAAGCCGAATTCTTTTGGAAAGGGTTAAGAGGAGATGTCGAAGACATGGTGAGCAAATATGATATTTGTCAACGGAACAAGTATCAAGCTTGTGCCCCTAGTGGTTTGCTGCAGCCCTTGGTGCTTCCAAACAAGATTTGGGAGGAAGTCACCATGGATTTCATTGAGGGGTTACCCAAGTCGGAAGGATATACGGTCATCATGGTGGTAGTTGACCGTCTGAGCAAGAATAGCCATTTCATTCCACTACGGCATCCTTTTTCAGCTCCTATTGTTGCATCTACTTTCATCAGAGAGGTGGTTCGATTGCATGGGGTCCCCACTTATATTGTCTCGGATAGGGACAAAGTCTTCTTGAGTTCATTTTGGAAAGAGATCTTCAAGATACAGGGCACATTCTTGAAGCGAAGTATAGCATACCACCCACAGACAGACGGACAGTCCGAGGTGGTGAACCGGAGCGTGGAGACTTACTTGAGATGCTTCGTTGGGGAGAGGCCTAAGCAGTGGGTCAAATGGCTGCCATGGGCAGAATATTGGTACAACACTTGTTACCATACCGCATCTCAGTTCACACCTTTCAAGATTCTTTATGGAAGAGATCCCCCACCGTTGGTGAATTATCAGAATGGGACCACCCCGGTATATCTAGTGGATCAATACTTGGAGGAGAGGGATAGGGTGTTGGAAGAGTTGAGGGAACACCTATTGAGGGCCCAACATATCATGAAGACCAAGGCGGATGATCACCGTAAGGATGTGACATTTGAGGTTGGAGAGATGGTATACTTGAAGCCAAGGCCTTACAGACAGAAGACTTTAGCTAGCAGAAGGAGTGAAAAACTCTCTCCACGATACTATGGGTCTTTCGAGATTGAAAGAAAAGTTGGGATGGTGGCCTACCGTCTCAAGTTACCTCCTCATTCCTCCATCCACCCTGTATTCCACGCATCGCTATTGAAGAAGAGCATAGGGGATCATACTGTGGCCATTCCTACTATACCCCAGGGCCTCACAGAAGATATGCAATTCTTACTAGAGCCACTACATGTGAAGGAAGTGAGGAAGAATGATCAAGGCAAAGGGAGATTCTCATCGAGTGGAAGGACTTACCGACACATGAGGCTACTTGGGAGATATACGAAACCATGCAGGCGCAGTTTCCAGACTTCAACCTTGAGGACAAGGTTGATCTTCTAGAGGGCGGTATTGATGGACCGGGTGAACCGGTCCCGCCTGGACCCGTGCGGGTCTATAGGCGGAAGAGAGGGGGGGCGGGGAACCGGCTGGACCAAGGGAACCCACCCACTTAAGTGGGGGTATTATGGGGATGGGAGGATCTTTTGGAAAGGGTATGAAGGGAGCCATTAGGGTTTAGTTTTGGGATCATGAAAAGTGTATTCTCTTTCTAGTTTTTCTTCCTCTAGTCTTTTTCTTGTGCTTTTCTAGGATTTTCTTGTGGGAGATCTTGTCCTTCTCGAAGTGGACAAACTTATCTTGTTTTCTCTTGGCTTTCTAATGCAAAGGTTCTTACTTTTCATCTCAACCCTCTTGTGATTGTTTCTCATTTGGTTTTGGTGGAGAAATTTCTCTTTCTTGGACGGGAAATTAGGGCAAACCCTAATTTGTGAAACCTAAGGCGTATCAGCGTGCTCATAGGTTGTCTTTTAATCGATGTCAAACCTTTGGAGTACTTACTTTCGATATTGTGTCTATGTCAGGCAAACTACACATTTATTTTTATCTTGCATGATCTCCATCTAAGAATCTTATTAAACTCTGCAAGGTCCTTCACCTAAAAATTAGGCTCAATTGAGCCTTCAAGTAGACACAACGATCAAACAGACTATATATATGTACCTTTGTTTCTTCATAAAGCTATCAAATTGATCGTAACCTCTATCTTGTTGATTGCTTTAAACAACAGAGGGACTTGCTCAATTTGTAAGGCCATCTCACACATCCGTCCAATTAGTTTCTTATCGTTTGGAAGTGAAACCAACTCTTAAGTTTGATTCTTGTAAAAGAGCATCTCATATTAACATCTAAGAAGTGTTCTAGAAGCTCAAAGTGCTTCTTATAAAAGAGACCATCTTTTACTCAATTGATAAATTTGTCTATCTCCTCTCTTTTATTTTTGTTATTTGCTCTTAAGTTTTATTTGCATATTATTTTGAATTTGTTAGGGTGGTTTGTCAGGATTGAATATCAATAGCTTAGGAAAAAGATTGTAAAGCTAAAAAATTATTGGTAAAATCTTGAGTTAGTGAAACTTTAAAAGTTTTAGAAATCTTAGCAAGGGGTTTGCTAGGTGATGGATGTAGGGAGAAGCACTGGAAGATTCTTACGTATTTTACTTATTTCACTTAACCCTCTCTTACATTTAAGGTTTAAAGCCATATGCTCCTATCATTTGGTATCAGTATCATTTGGTATCAGTGTAAGGTTCATTCATAATTTGTGGTTAAAGAGAGATCAACCTCTTTTTTATATGACTTGCTATTGTTGCGTCCTGGAATATTCGCGGCGGTAGAGAAATATATGATTTTACGTCTTAGCATTGTACGAAGATCCAGCACACAAGCAGATAAGTGAGAGGGTGTAGCATTCATAAGAGACACCAGAGTTTTTACGTGGAAAACCCCTGAAAGGGGGGAAAACCCACGGGGCCTGGCCCAGTTTGAATGAAACCACTAGTATTTGTAGTCTATTACAAATGAGCCCTTCTTAGGGAGAAGGCCATTGATTGATGTCACAAATGTACATCATATAGAGTGTATTACATGGTGGGAGTTACATATACATATTTGTTTGGTCAGAAGGACCGTAGTAGGCGACGGAGGTCGGAATGACTGTAGTCGGCAAGAGACCGGGGTCAGAAAGACCCTTGTCTGTTGATGGAGGCCGGAAGGACCATAGTAGGCGACGGAGGTCGGAAGGACCGTAGTCGGCAGTATTTTGGGAGAACTGTGGGCATCAGGAGGTGGCCTGGTGGAGCTCAAGGCCTCAAGTAGTTGTCCGGCGGAAGTCTGGGCCTCATGTGATGTTCTGGTGGAGCACACGGCCTTTGATGATGATCTGGCGAAGACAAGGGCCTCTGGCAAAGGTGAGGGCCTCTGGCGAAGGTGAAGGCCGTTGGTAAAAGTGAGGGCCTCCGGCGAAGGTGAAGGCTGTTGGTAAAAGTGAGGGCCTATGGCGAAGTTTAGGGCCTCTGGCTTAGGTGAGAGCCTCAGATAAAGACGTCAGACCTTGAGCAGAACGTTGGGCCTTCAGCAGAACGTCGAGACTTGAGCAGAATGTCGGGCCTGAACGTCGGGCCTTGAGCAGAACGTTGGGCCTTCAGCAGAACGTCGGGACTTGAGCAAAACGTCGGGCCTTGAGGTGGTGGTCCGACGAGGCTCCGGTGGTGGTCAGGCGAGGCTCCAGCGGTGGTCCGGCGAGGTTCCGGCAGTGGTCGAGGAGGAGCTTCTTCCTTCTATTCCTTCTCCTCTTCTCTTCTTGCTTCTTGCTTGGCCCCCCTCTTGTGAAGAATGAGGGCTCTATTTATAGATTTTCTGGAGTGGCATGGCCCGTAAATAGGTGTGAGATCAGGGGCGAATAGGGAGTGGTTGAATGGACGGCCGATATTGAATCCTACGATCGTGCACCGTTCGTTGGTCATTTGAGGACCTTAGTGATGTCAGAATTCAGTGATCTTGGGCTCATTGGATTCGTCTCGTCGAGCCGTTCGATTCGAGTATAAGCTTGTCAAAATCGGAGTCCGTTTGGTAACTCAAATTGTGGTTTGAACCTTCCAACAGCGCTTCGGGTCTATGATTTGGACCCATTTGGGCTCGGATTGGTTCAAACTTTGTGTCGTTGGGTTCGTATTTCCGAGACGCTCAGTTTGACTATAAGTTTGCTGAAATCGGAATTGAGATGGTCTCTGAATTAATTTTAGAAGTTTCCAACTCAATTTTGCATCGAGATTCGTGCCCGATCAAGATAATTTTTTTATGATGTATCAGCTATAATGATTGAAAAAAATGTGTTGGCTCAAGAAAAATGGCACGAATGCACGAATCCCGCTTTGCAGCCTTAGGATTCCACTTCTCTTAAGTCAGATTGAAATTAACCAGATTTCCCCTGAGGGTAGTATCAGGGTTTATAGATCTGGGGTTCTTACTTCCTATGAGCGCAAGCACTCATAGTTAATTACCCCTCGAGAGAACTCTCGATTAAGGATGAATAAATTTTAGATATTTTTAGTCTCAAATGGTGGGAAGATGGAGGTAAACCCGATCAGGATCCCATGGTTCCGTCGTCCCGGGTATACCGTAGATTTCAGTCTACCAACACGAACAATCATTGACCGTAGTGTCCAGGGAATCTGATTAGCAGCCATGGGTTGCCTCCTCTCAGGGATCCCGAGTAGACTGAAGTGGTTAGATGTGGATTTTAGTTTGATTTAATTTGGGTTGGGGCTTATGGCTTCCTTAGAAGTTTCCCGTTAATTTATTTAGTTTGGGGCTTATGGCTCCATTAGGAGTTGCCCGGATAGTTTGTTTAGTTTGGGGCTTACTGCTCCAATTAGGAGTTGCCCGGAGAATTTGATTTAGTTTGGGGCTTACGGCTCCAATTAGGAGTTGCCCAAAGAATTTTGGTTGGATAGGTCTTATGGCTTCCTTAGAAGTTGCCTAACGGTGGGTCTTACGACCTAGCCCTGTAAGCTAAGCGGCCCGAGTTGTGGGTCTTACAACCTAATCCTTTAGACTAGGATGCCCAAAAGTTTGAATTAGATTATTTGGGTTTTAGGTTCATTACAATTTATTTAGTAATTTTTTTTCTAAAACATTTGGGGCTTACGACTTCAGTAAGAAGTTGCCCGAAAGCGGGTCTTACAACCTAATCTTTATAGACTAGGATGCCCAGGTGAGGGGTTTAGGATCATTACTATTTATTTAGCAAATTTTCTAAAATGTGGGGCTTACGACTTCAGTAAGAAGTTGCCCGAAAGCGGGTCTTACAACCTAATCCTATAGAATAGGATGCCCAGAGGTTTGAATTGGCTTGAATTGGATTTGGATTAGGTCTTAGTGTTTCCTTAGAAGTTGCCTATTGATGGGTCTTACGACGTAGCACTATAAGCTAAGCGGCCCAAGTTGTGGGTCTTACAACCTAGTCCTTTTAGACTAGGATGCCCAGATGAGAGGTCTAGGTTTGTGTTATCACCTAAATGTTTTCCTCAAAGGTCGGACTTACGACTTCTATTAGAAGTGGTCGGGGTTTTAATTGGGTTTAGGGGTTAGGTCAATTTCTACCTAAAACTTTTCCCTAAGATCGGGCTTACGACTTTCCTATGAAAGTTGTCTGGTAGTGGGTCTTACAACCAAGTTCCTATGAACGAGGCTGCCCAAAGGATTTGAATTAGTTTTGAGATAGGTCTTATTATTTCCCTTAGGAAATTGCCTGAAAAGTAGGTCTTACAGCTTAATCTCTTAGACTAAGATGCCCGTATGATTTAAATTTAGGTTGGGATTTACAACTTTCGTAGAAAGTAACCCAAGTGTTGGGACTTATAGCTTTCGTAGAAAGTGGCCCATTAGTGGGTCTTACAACCTGATCCTTATAAATCAGGCTGCCCAAAGGATTTGAATTTGATTGTGTGTTTGTTGATTTGACACCGATGTTTCGTTTTGAGGGGTTTGACACTTGTTTGATGCTTTAGTTGTTTTGTGCTAGTAGTCTTTTCCTTACTACAACAGTTCAATACTCTTCATGTTTTCAGCACTGTTGCTCTACTAGTTTTTCGTACTTGGCATTTCTTGCTTTTCAACACTTCATTCTAAATGTCGTAGCTTATATTTCTCAGCATTTATTCAATTTATTTAAGATATACTGACTTTTCATTTGCTTGTTTTCAGGTGTTCGTAGCCAGAGTTTGCAATTGCAAAGGATAGGGTCCACAAATAGCTGTAAGAGCTTGTACGGGGGGGGGGGGGGGGCTTGAAGAGCATATAAAGGAGTTTGAAGTTTTCTGAGTTGTTTGGAGAATTTGTACAGTTTGTGAGAGCTTTTGTTTGAGAGTTTTGTGAGGATTGTATTGAGAGTTTGTATATGTTGATTAATAAAACTTTTTTTTAATTAAATAATTAATCAACAAATCAATTTTAAAATTTATTGCTCTCAAGCTTTTAAATAAATCATAAATTTTAAAACTCACTCATAATTATCATTTTTTTTAAATGGCTCTCGTATTTTGAAACTCATTGATTTTAAATGACTTTATATATATTTTTTTTAAAACAATCAATCAATTATTTTCGATTAATTCTAATTAAAATTAAAAAAAATATATTAATAAAAAAATTTTTATTAATCAAATATTCAAATTTAATTGCTCCAAAATTGTTCCAAAAAAAAAGTTCAATAAATTTTTCTTGAAATTTCGGCAGCCTCCCGGCATCACCTCCCCACCGAGGGAGAAATCGGGACGGCATTTGCCGATATTTTCTTCCCGGCCGGATCTAAGGTCGACGACACGAGGCCTTGAATTTAAAACCATCTCGGTCGGATCTAAGATCGACGACACGAGGTCTTCAATTTGAATTCTTCCCGACCGGATTTGAAATCGACGGTACGAGGTCTTGTATTTTAAAACCATCTCGGCCGGATCTAAGATTGACGACACGAGGTCTTCAATTTGAAACCATCCCGGTCGGACCTAAGGTACGACGGCCGGGGTCTTCGACACCTGCTGAAATCCTCTTTATATATATATATATATATATATATATATATATATAAACATATTTTTGGAATATAATACCATTTTAATTATATTTATAACAATATATTATAATATAATATATAATAATTATATTATATATTACATATAATATAAGAGAAGGAGAGAGGGATCGGGTAGAGCCCGATCAGGCTAGAGGCGGGATCGGAGGGATCACGCACGGCAGGCGTCGGTTTGGCGGGGTCGGCGTCGGAGCAGGTGGCGGCGGAGGCGACTAGGTCGGCCGGAGGTAGGTCGGCCGGAGAGAGAAGTCGGACTGCAATGAAGGAGCCGAAGAGCGGCTCGTTCGTTCTCTGGGAAAGAGCCGTAGAAGCGGCTTGTGCAATTTCTGCAGGAGCCGAAGTCGCACAGCCACAGGAGTGGAAGAAGCAGTGCGTGCGATCTCTGCACGCGAAGCAACGGAGTCGAACAGTAACGACGAAAAGAGAAGATGAATGGCGAACCCTAGATTTCTCCTATGAAGCAACGATTTCGAACGATAGAGAGCGTAAGTTCCTATTTTTCAATTCTCCCTTCCTTTTTATCGTGAAGTTATTGTCGTCGTGCGAAGCAGTGCGTTGTTTGGGCATAACCGCCTGTGTGGGGCCGGAGGAGAGGTATGTCGGTTGTTTTGATTTTTTTTTTTTTGTATATATTTTTATACAGTCAACAAAATGTATGCATATTTTTCTTGAATCTCAAAATTTTCAGTTCTGGAGAATGATTTCTTCTACCTATAAAATATCAAAAAGTGGCCTAGACCAAAATATTAATGCGCACGCTAAATCATTAAATCATGAAATATTATTTGTGGATTATCAAAGCTTGAATATAAGAGAATTTCAACTTGCAAATAAGCATATTTTTACTTTATTTCTTATAAACTCACACTATCAATTATCTAATTTTTTGGCAATTAGATATCATGGGAAGTTGACAAAACCTATTAACTTATTTATCTGATTTATTAACATCTTATAATAACTAAATTTGAATAAACATTTGGCAGATAAAATACATGGATGCCTTTGGCTTTTAGATGTTATGATAAATGTTATTACAAAGGCATGCATCTTTATTGAATTATTATTATATTAAACAACTCGCCTCATCCTGTTGAGGTTTATGCTCATAAAATTTTCAGTTATAAGGAGAATTACATAAAACTAAACAAAAGGGTTAATAAAACTGGTGGGAATAAATATAAATGGATAATGGATAGACAAAGTACCTTTTACAGAAAGATGAAATATACTTTGAGTATGTCTGTGCCTCTTGTTTATCTACAAACCACGTTTAATGTCTTTTAGAAATTCTCTCTCATAAAAGTTGCAAACAAAATTCTTACTAGAAAATAAACAATGAAAAATATATAATATTACCAACAGAAACATAAAAAGTTTTAAAATTTTATGTAAGCATTGGTGTGACATTAGCCCTGCCTAAGCCTAAAATAACACACCTATTGATTGAAAACCTCATGATATCTTACTCCATACTGACTTTAACCAGTTGAGGGACCAAACTGAAAAGGAGGTAAATGTTGCTTCTGAATTGACAATAGATAAAATTCTGGGAGGAAAACGTTGATGAAAAAACAATTTTCTCACTTAAAATAAATCAAAGGAAGAGTTTAATTACGCCAAGCTTACAGCAACAGCTAATGCTCAATGAATGCAACATTTAATAGTAGATAGATCTACTATATCTTCAAATACTGGTATTTGATTACTGCCCTACCATAAAGATTAGAAGTGCTTATCAATAATTTTTGTGAAAGAGATGCTTTAGAATTCTGTGCTTGAAGGATTGTCATGTACTCCTATCGGCTAAGAATTTTCAAATATAGAAACTTTAAAAAGAGTATAATGCATCCACAAATAACAATTAATAGTTCATGACGTACGCAACTCATCTTGATCTGTTGATTTGAAGTTTTGGCTAACAAACAAGAGGTTTTGGATTCGAGTCTTATGTATGTGATGTGTGTGTGAATTTGCCTTAATTGACCTAAATTTCCTTAAAAAAAAGTTCATAATGTCATTAGAGTCCTTGTCTCATGAAAAAAGGCTTGCATTGATATGCCACCAACAGAGAGTTGCTGTCCACCACTTTCAACCCAATACTCGATATCAATAATTTAAACCCAATTTTCTTTCCTGAAGAAGAATGCATGTACTAGAGTGCTAATATAGTGTATAAGCAAAAGCTATAAAAATGAAGATTAGTTTTCTGAAATATACATTGCAGAAAGTGCATAACGATATAATTAAATTTTTACTGTATCTTCTCCCTTAAAGTGAAGAATGTTCTATAAATGACATACAATTCAAGCTAACATGATCAAGAAAAGGTGCGATAAGATAAATATCACCATCTTGGCAGAAAAGGTGTGTCATTGAATAAGTAAATCTTCTGAAGCTCTTACCTTTACCTGCTGGAAGATCGTTCCAGTCGTGTACTCTGACCCAGATCTCTTCACCTGTGTCCAACTGCAAAATGCCAACATCACATTTACTTAAATGTTGCTCATCATGAATAAGTTACTAGATTCCAATTTGGTGGCATTACTTTATACAAATCTAACTGCCAAGTTGGTATGGTTCATCATTTTGTAAATCAAAACAGAAAATTCATGCATAAGAAATTCTCTCCTAGTTTGAAAAATAAAAATTCCCCAATTCATCATTTATTGGAACAGTACAAAAGGACTTTCAGGCCTAGTTTGATTGGGCATTTTTTGTGCTTATTCCTTTTTAAAACGGTAAAGTTATTTCTTCTTTAATGTTTGATTCCTCAAAACACGTTCCCAATAACTCCATTTTTTTTCATTTTTCTTCATTTTTCTGTTGTTTTGAGAAAGCTTTTTATATGTGCTTTCTCCGTTAGAAAACTCCTTTTTCTAAACCATTGTTTCTTAAAACTGCCTTTTACAAAAGTACTTAATAACCAAACGAAGCCTCAATCATACGAGGGAAGTTTGGTCTTCTAGAAATAATGAAGTTTTTTAAAGGCTGTAGTTTTAGCTAAAATGGTTTATTATTTCTAATTCCATATTACAGTATAGAAAGTAAAAGAGTTAAAAAAGCACCTTAGAGAAAAGGGATAAAATGAAAACTTTTGAAAGATAATGATATACTGCCTCATCTTTAAATTAAAATTCCTGACATAACCAATCTACACAACTTTTTTGAGGGATTCCCTACAAGTGCTGGAGTGTTTACCTTAAATTACCAAATTGAGTACCATCTTTCAGGTGGCATTAGAAAAAGGAAATCACCGAGTCTTTGGATAAGAAGAACGCTGTTGGCCCCTACATCAGAATGCGCGTAAAAGGGGAAAAAATCAGCGAATTAAGTAACGTGCACGTCTATGCGATGCATCATTTGAAGGGTCAAATGACCTTTGATCGTCAAACGGACTTCGCAGTTGCGATCGGAGCATGAAATTCTCCTAAGTAGGAACCCCTCTCAATCATATCAGATGAGATCAGTCCAAAAGGACGATCGACACCCGAAACTGATGCACGACGTTGCCCAAACAACGCCGATCGCAAAATGGACTGTGCCATTGTGTTCAGAACGTCGACAATACCCAAGAATAATTATAATTTTGCCCAACAAAATTCACTCGGAAAAATCGGCTTGAATCCCGACACAATGCACAAATCTCAAGAAAAGTCATGTGAATCGAGACAAAATTGGCATTTTTTAAGACCGTTATGTAATAATAATGTTATTATTAATATTATTATTGATAACAAAATAAAAATAATTATAAAAAAAAATGCTAACCACCCCACCTATCCATTGGGGAGATGCTAGAAGGCTGTTGAAATTTCCCATGGACCGAGGACCTGGACTTAAACGAATGTAGGGGACCTAAGATTGAATAAATTAATGACGATGAACTGAACTTGAATTTGAACAAATATAGGGAACCAGACTTTAATTTGACAAATTCATGATAAAATTGAAAAATATGAAATACTAATTAATGATTTGAAGCATTTAAATAAATATCATGCAAGCAAATAGAAGACTCATGATGAACAAACTCTCAAGGCATATAAATGATGATCAATGAACTAAAGCATTCAAGTGATTACCAATTGATGAACATGAAACTCGTGGTGGATGGAATTTCCAATATTTGAAACATCTAGTAATTCATACACGAGCAAAATATAAGGGTAGCAATAAGAGTTGTGCAGCCAATACATGTGCGAAGAATGAAGCACATCCATAAGCAAGGAAAGAGGGGTATCATGAAGAAATATCCTACCCACTATCAACAACATGTTAATCAGCACAAATTCTCTTGTAAAATAACGACAATGGACGAATGGCGAGTATGACAGACCTATTACAAGGGTAAACAGAAAATCATTATGCATATCATGCTCTACTCACAAGTGGATGCAAGCATCCATGAATGATAATAAGGTGACTCACCATGCGCTTGGCGACTTACATGCAAATTGAAATACCAAACTCATGATGAATGTGGCTTGCCTATAAACGATGAAGGTTCTTGCAAACACAGTATGCAATATGTGATGGACGCTACAACATCCTTCCAATCAATGTCAGCTAATTTACAAGATCAATACATTGTCCCCTACGAACAGTTGACATGCAAAGAATATAGCAAACTGCAAACAGAACATATCTAAGGAAGTGGTAATGAAGATGGCTTACTTACAATTAATGCCAAGTAGCTTGTACCTAATGTCTATCAACCTGCAAGTATTGGCAACAGATATAGCCCAACTAGCAGGAAACATCAATCAGACCCCTAGCAAATGCATACGAACCTCTACGAGAAGTAGAATTTGACATGTTGTGAACACTACAACATCCCTAAGCCAACGTCAGCTAGTTAGCAGATGAAATCTGTAGTCCTCTATGAATACTGAAGTCAACGTGTAGTGAACATAGTAAATTGCTTATGGATGTACATGAATGTTTGGCGATGAATGTAATTCAGCCAACAATTAATGTCAAGAGTACAAATGCGTGTATCGACTTGCATGATGAAGAGTATGTAGCAAGTGTGACAGATCCTTTATAAACATATGCATACAACACATCATCTACAAGCGACGATAGAAGATCGTAGTAAATGCAAATACTTGCGAGCCCTTGTAGGAGACCAGCCATACGCACCAGATGCCATATACGAATAAAATGTCAAAGGAAAACAAGTGCAAGCTCCTACAAAGCCGTCATATGAGACCTATCACGTACCCAAAGTGCTATCCTCGAGCAAATATAAAAAATCTCCAACAAGTGCAAGCTCCTATGAACCATAGCAGAAGACTCGTTAGCGCGACAGTCTACCTGTGTAAAATAACGGGAAAATAAACATGATGCGATGCCACGCCACTGGATCCACAACACTCACGCAAGTGGACAGAAGTCGTCTTTCAAATAGAGCATCACGCACATTCAAATGACAGTTGCCCGCACAATTGATCAGCATTAAACTTTTTAAAATACTCCCACACATACATTCCAACATGTATACACACAAATACAGAAGTATATATATAAGCGCCTTAATGCACTGATGAAAGTATAAATGTACATGTAAGTATGTAAGCATAATACAAGAAAATGCATGTGCAACCGTATACCCGCATGGGCTCCGACGAGCGTGCTATGAATACACACGTGACGTCTAAGGATGTTGCGCTGGTCAAATGATAAACCCAAGCTTGAGCCCAATCCTTTTATGCAAGTGGCAGAGGACCAGCCGACCAGCAATGGGTTGATGAACGAACAAGGAGAGCCTACGTAAGTAAATAAGTTTAAATATTTTTGATGTCATGTGTAAATTGCTTAATCTTGTATTAACTTTTATAGGACGAGTATACACGACTTCGAGAGAGCCAGCCATGAGCAGTAAGGGATCTTCTAGGGGATCAACAGATTATTCTAACTATCACACTTGGTCGCAAGTAGTAGGAGGAATTTAGAAATGTTGGGTTTATGGTTTAGGCTTGCAATCCAACACATATAAGATGCAGACATCTGGTGGCTCCAGCTTCTTAGCAAGTAACCAGGAGTCGTCGTATAACCAACAAGTAGCTGCCCTTATAGTCTAGCAAGAGCAAGTCAGGAAATCACAAACTGACATGCGATTTCCTGATTTGCAGATGCATATGCAGCAAACTCAGTTGTTGGATGAGCTATAGAAATTGATCTTTCGTCTGGTACCCTTACATCATCAACTTTTAATGTGTCTAATATCTTCACTTATCACCCATCAATGTGGGCAACATACAACTTATCTCCTCAAGTACGAGTTCTTCTGAAGAGATGGAGAACTGATGTAGACTATCCATACCTACGGCACACTTCAACATCTCTGTTTCCTCCACTACTTTATTTTCAGCTTTATTACCGTTTTATGCATTTTCAGTACACTATAGTTTTTTGGCCGTTGCTGCCAAAGTAGAGTAGTTCTCCGGTAGACTAGAATAGTATAAAGATGGTAATGCTGTATTAGAAGGCATATAGAACATTTATATTGCCTTTGGAGCTCTCTGTTTTCGGTTTTTCTTCCTGTTTTCATTTTTTCTTCTGCAACTTCCAAGCCACAGGTTCTGTGAAAGTACTTGGATAAGGGCATTGTCTGAGCGTAGTGCTGGGCTATTTGTAGGAAAGCTACAATCACTTTTACCTACCCATTAGCCTAATAGTTCATGGAATTTGAATAATTTTTTAGCTAATTAAATGGACTGAATAAAAGGATTTTCAAAACCAAAACAATTTTCTTGTCGGAATGGTAATAACTGATATTAAGGTTTCATTTGAGATAGCTTTCTTACTGTTTTTAAAGCAGCTTTTTAATACAAAAAATTTTTAGTTAAAAAAAAAAATTTATACTAAAAAAAAGTTTTGAAAAGAAATAAAAAAAATTGTCCCAAACGAAGCCTAAATCATCAATTTGAAAAGAAAAATAACTTTATATAATTTATCATTTTACCTTCTCTAGTGTGTGGTCTAGCATTTTCTCACAAAGACCATCCAGCAGTTCAACAACTGTTTGCGTGCCATTTCTGTAATATATTAAAGAACCAACTAATGTTAGTTTGAAAACAAAAGAAAAAATTGCAAAACAAATGGGAAATCAATCAGAACAGCTCATAGGAGCATCATAATGAGGGTGAAAATTAGACGCATGAACATATAAACTCAGAAAAATTATGTAATCCCATAAATTAATTGTCATCAGCATTATTAACAAACTGTCTAGATTATTTTCTATGATTCAGTTAGAAAGCCTATAAAAATTTTTTATGGAAAATAAAATCAAAGATAATATTTTTGGCAATCTCAATCTAGAATCACTACCAAGACAATAACTAAAATAATAAAATAGGCCATTTGCAGTTAGTACATCACAAATTGCACCAGATACATGAAAGATTGCACACGCTTTTAATACTTGGAAATATTCCCTGATTTGATTAGGACTACATTAAATGGCTGAAATCATACACCTTGATTTATGTGCAAAGCAATTACCTTAGGGCACCTGCAGGCATCAAAATGCCATTACCTATCTAGAAATGTGTCACGACCTTAGGGCACCTGCAGGCATCAAAATGCCATTACCTATCTAGAAATGTGTCACGTTCTTAGAATGCGTGCAAGGATGGTCGGAGATCTATATGAAGGGATGCTTCTCTAAGGTTTAGACATAATATCTCTCTCTGAATTCTCAAATGGTATACCCTCCCAACGGCTAGAGTTTCTGGGAGGATAACAGCTTTAGAATGTGCAGAGTAAAATATTATATAGAGATAATTTTATTTATGATATTATTCTTGAGAGGAATGTTTTTAAATTTTATTATGGGGCCGGAAGCTAAGAAAATTAATTTTAAGTTGATTAAATTTTGATCAATTATCAAGTGAGTTTCGATTTTCGAACAAAATTACAAACCTTATATGGAAGTTTAAAAAGATATGCGCTAGCAACTTCGATTTTCAATTATCAAGTGAGTTTTACTCAAACAAAATGATATGGCAGCAGCCGGGGGGGGGGGGGGGATTTTGGCCCCGCTTGTGGGGCCCAACAAGAAATTAATTCATTATGTTTGGAGAGAAATTAAGGATCTGATCAATTAAGAAAAGATTTCCTAATTGAATTTAAATTAAAGAGAGAAAGATTTTATAATTGAATGCAAATTAAAAAGGGAAATTTTTCCTAATTGAATTTAAATTAAAGAGGTAAATTAATAAGGAAACAAATCTGTTTTGGAGGCAATTTGAGAGTTTATTTAAGGAGGGGTCTAGGGTTTATATTGCTATAGTTATTTTTCTTTGAGGGCTTCCTAGAGGCATCTAGGTTGTTTGGGAGAGCCGATCTATCTCTCTAGTTGTAGATCGCTTGTATCTTGCTTTCATATTGAGTTATTAATAAAAAAATCAGCCATAATTCCTCAAATTCCTACAATTTTCTACTGTTTTCTTGCTGAATTTACTTCTACAGTGTATCACAAAATTTCTTGCTTTAGATGAAAGTTATAAAATACAGTATTATCATTTGCATTTTAGGTTATAACCATGTTATAATTATTTAATAACTACTTCATCTTACTACATACATTGCATAAGCAACTTGACTAGTTTGACTGAAGGGCATAAACAAATGCACATTTCCGGTTCTACATAGAGCACTTTCACATAGAATAACTGATTAAAAATGAATATCACCACATTGCTTGAAACGTAAGAGTCAATGGAGATGATAATTAAATTCAAAAAGCAAATATTTTTAAAAAGCACCTGTAATCAGTGTATTTCCCTTCAAGACGACTTATAGAATCCATTCCCTGATGAATATCAAGAAAGTTTTTAGATTTCTTCTCATTGAAAAAATGAAATAGCTAGATTAGCCCTACTTGGAGAGACTAATGGAAACACTTACATGGTACATAAAACAGAGAAGTTGTGCGTGTAGAACTTTGAAACAAAGGATTATGGAACATAATTATTAATGAGAAAACAAAACAAAGCAGAGAACCCTAGTTATGGCACATAATGTTAATTACAAGAGCCAAACAAGATCTGTTAATGCACTGGAAGATGCACCTGATACGCAGAATAAAAATTGATTAATTATTGCTGGTAATAAAGGCTTGGAGCTATGAGAAGAAGCTTGCAACATCCTCTATGGAAGTTGCTGGTGAAATAATCTCCCACGTAACTGCAGCTCAAAATTCGCATTATGTCCGCACCCTCCCATTTCGCAGCCCTTTCTCTCTCTCAAATCTCACTCACTCGTTGTAAATGTGAGGTGCCAAATTCCGAAGGGCAATGGGAAAAATCTCTCCCTCCCTCCCTCGAAACCCTCGAAACCGCTCATCAAAAACTTGCATATTGCCAAAATTAAGAGGACAATTCAAGTCTCTCTCACAAAGTCTGTTTACCACTCTTGATCAACAACTCATCAAATTAGGGCAGGGCACGACAGCATAAAACCCATCACAATCTTCTCTAACAAAACAGGACTTTCACAACTCTAAACTAGCATTAAGTGGAACTAGAGACCAATAAACCAGTATGAGACTCATGAGAGAAACTTGCCTTAGTTTTTTTGGGGGGCAAACACAAACAACAACATCAAGCATTTATGCCACTACGCGAGATCAACTACATGAATCCTTTTTCTCCACTGTGTCCTATTAAAAATGAGAGGCAAACACATAAGAAAAAAACAATATATAAGGCAAAATTTAAAACAAATTCTTATATTGTGTTATAATTATTAAATAAAAAAATTACATGCCTTGCATTCAATTTTATATATTTTGATAATGTTGTATTACAACTAATTAATGCATAAGCATTGATTGGTATTGTAATGATCGTACTTCAGTCTCTATTTTATTAGAAAAGAAATTGTGGTTCCATTGCTAATATATGAGATATATTATATTGTCTGATACAAATTTTAAAGATAAATGGCTTATGGATGCACTCTTAAGGAATTTTATAATACAATTATTTTTGGAATTATATGTAGCCCAACTGAAAGTTGTTAGAAAATCAGATTAAATAAATTGAAATCCGGTTTCAATTATTAAGAATCAGATTTCTTATAGTAAGCCAATTCAAATCATATTTTAATTTGTCAAGAAAATCCAAATTTTTTAGAAGGGGCAATTGTCCTCCTGGGCACAAGGCAGTTCCACCCTTGATGAGACTGGGAAATTTTGAAAGGAAACTAATGCATCTTTCTCACCTTTTGTGCCCCATCTTGACATCACTAAACATGAAGCAATTTGTACATCACAATACTAAAATTTTTATGTTAGTTTTGTAAGTTAAGCATCAAAGTGCACAACACAAGGTAACAACATTATGGGTCTCTAATAGAAACTTATGACATGTTTATTAAGAGATTGGAGAAAGATACTCTTGGCTTCAAAAAAGTAAACTATCACAAAAAAAAATGAGTCACAAACAGCAAGTCCAATTAAAATTTTTTCTACAGCCAATGCTTAATGGCAGGACTATAGATCATGAAAAAGAGACTTTCAGTGTAGAATAATGTGTATCATTTGGTAAAAATATAAAAGGCAACTTATAACCAAAGCTTGAAATGAAGAAATAACTTTTGCAAGGATCTAAAGGAACTTAATGTTCCTCCAAGGACTTCAAGGAAGTTATGAACTAGAAATCATTCAATTAAATGTTTTACAATGTGAGAGAAACTTTCGCAGTATTAGATTTCTCAACTCCAATAGACTTATTGAATTCTCTCATTACTCCTAATTTCTAACTCTTGCAGCCAAAATATTACAGAACAGAAAAATAGTTGAAAAGTTTTCAAAGTTGCTTTGAAAGGGAAAGTAACTGCAAGCGTCCACAGTCCATTATGATTCAACAAATTGGTTTATGGGGCAATTTTTTGCAGAAAAAATTGAAAGGAATATATATTTCCATTGAGAATATTATAACCCTTGACCTTTTCTTTAGAATAGAAGAAATGTCCGATTGACGCCTTGTCTGATGGTAAAATTATCAATAGAAGTACAAAAAACAGGAAAGCAAAAATAAATTGAAACACAACTAGGACTTCACTTTTCTTTAAATCATATTCTCCATAATTTATTGACATTTTTACTCTACTTCATATTTTCAAACGATAGCATATACGCTGGGAATTTCTCTACATCTAGTCCTAGTTAGTTTTACATGCTATCATGGGCTCAGTAGGAACAATCATTTAATGAGAAACTAAACTTTGAAAGATAACAGCATTTATTTTTATCAGATAAAAAGAGAGAGAAGAGAAACACATGCTCATATAATGTAATTAGAAACTGAAAAAAAAAAACAAGAAATCTAGGCAAACGTCAAAGGAAGTTTCAAAAATCTGGCTATGATTTTGGTTTAGGCCTTCTATCAGAAATTTTTGTTTTGGTAATTCCGATAGTCTCAGTATTTTGAAGCCTGCAGTTTTGTTTTGTTTTGATTGTAATTTTCAATATGTTCTACTCAAAATTTCAAACTATACAACTAAAAATATCAAATAATCAGAAACTTTAGCTTAAATCTACATTTTTAATAAATAAATTAACTTTGCATGAAATATATCTGTGACATATAAGATGATGTACAAAATTATGAGCATTTACCATGTACTTTGTAGTAATGATGCATGATATTTTTTAGACCACCTCCATCCATCGCATAATTAAACTCATTCGACATTTAATAAATGCAAAAAAAATTTATTTTTTAAGATATCAAGTTTTTTTTTTTAAATCATAAACAAAAAACTAAATTAAAAAAATAAAAAATAAAATTGATCTTAAACGACCATTTAGGAATCAATAAGTGGAGTATACCAATCAAGCACAACAAAAGAAGAAAATTGAAAAGAAATTATTTGTACTTGATTTCAGGTAATTTAGAAGGTCCAAGAATTTTCATTGAGAAAAAAAAAAACATAACATGCTAAAAGTAGACCTTACATTAAAATACTCGATCTCTATCTCGTCCTGCATGTGATTAAAAAATAATAATTAGATTCCAAATATGCAAAAAAAATTTAAAAAATAAAATGTTACACTTTATTTGAAAAATAGCAAAAACAAGCATAATGAAAGAGCCTGAGATTGCATCATGGATTTGCGATCAATATTCAATAGCGTGCAATTTGTAAGAATTTATTCATTTAACACAAATTAAAAGGAATTAGGCCCACAAAAATCTCCTACCAACTAAAACAAGAATGACAGAAAACAATATTTACAATAACAAATACCCAAACTCTGCTATGAATTAGCAATAACCATATAGCATAATGCACAACACAATAATAACAATGAGTACGTTCATTATGATTGCGAGTAAAAAAAATTGAGAAACTTTACAACAAAAGGCAATAGAACTGATTTTAAGGCTTGAGACATTCATGAAAACATTAAGTACCCACATAGATGGATACATACATTTGTATGTGTTGTGGATAACACATAATACAATCAAACGTGCATAATACATGCATACACACTACATGAAAAATCGATCATTATCAACGAATTTTTTAAGCAGAATATTTTTCGTCAGAATTTATGGCGGATTTTTGAAGGATTTTGATGAAATATAACCGACAGATTTTTTTCGTCAGTTTTTCCGACAGATTTATTTCCGACTGATTTTAATATTTTATTTTGTTTAATTTTAAAATTTTTATAGTTTACTTTAATATTTTATTTTAATTAATTATTAATTTAATAACTTTTTAAATTTCTTAATTAATTATTATACCTTATTTAAATTATTAATATTATAGTTTAAATAGAAATAAAAGTTATGACAGTTTTTCCTATAGAGTAAAGTGGTAGGATGTTTGAAAAGTTTTCAGCCCGTGTTCGAATCCTGCTGGCGTGAGAGCAGCACGGGTGGGAGGGTAATTCCCGCAGGCAGGCGAACGGTCAGTCATAAATGCATGCAATCATGCACACACAAACATGGACACATACATGATAACTAAATAACCAGCTTCTTCCTCCCTCCCTCCCTCATTATAAAGACAAAACTTAAGAAACTCAACATTAGCAACTTTCATCGATGTTGAACCTATTAACCAAAAAAATAGTTCTAAATGTCAGATTACATCCAAATAAACATTGGCTTAATACAAAAAGTTCGCAAAATTGCAGGAAATCTATGTCATATTACAAAAGATGCCCTACTCCCTTCCAAAAAAAGAATAATATTTCCAGCATTAACAATATAAGAATGAAAAAAATGGCTGATTTTGGAAGAACATGAACCGCCATTACAAAAGCAATTAGAGCAAACGAGAAAGAGATATACCGCAATCGCGTTGCAAGCGGAGCATTCGTCTTCCACGCTATAAACCAAGGAGAGGTTTGCATTGAAACTTTCGAAATTAAAATTAAAACCATATGAACTTCGATTTCAGCAAACTTACAGTCGAACTGAGCGTCTCGGAAATACGACACCAAAAATCGACTCAATCTGAGTCCAAATGGATTCAAATCAAGGGTCTGCAACGCTGTTGGAGGGTTCGAACCACAATTTGTATTACCAACCGGTTTTCAAACATGACGTGCTTATAGTCGAATCGAGTGGCTCGACAAGAAGAATCCAACGAGCCCAAGATCACTGAATTCCAACATCACTAAGGCATACAAATGTCCATCAAACGGTCCACAATCAAGGGATTCAACATCGGTCGTCCTTCAAGCCACTCCCAATATGCCTTTGATCTACCACCTATTTATAGGTCATGCCACTTTAGATATCTATAAATAGATCTCTCCTTCCTCTTGAAAGTGGGGCTCCAAGCAGACATGTCAATATTAGACCCGACCTGAAAATTTCGGGTTTGGGTTGACCCGATCCTGAAGTGGGTCGGGTTAAGGTCCTAAAAACCGGGAATAACCCAAAATGACTTGGAATGCACACAAACCCATCTGCCCGGATGACCCGGCCCGCTTCCCGGCTGCCCTGCCTTCCTGGCGCCCGCTTGCCCAAATGCGTCACGTCACGTTGCATCCCGAGGTCAGGTCGTATCGAATCCCGAAGCCATGTCTCATCACGTCCAGCGTCAGTCGCCACCTCGCCAGCGTCCATAGTCAGTCGCCGCCTCGCTGGCATCCACGGCAGTTTCGCGCCATATTGCGTCTCAAGGCCATGTCGTGTCCGCAGGTTCAGTCGGGTTGACCGGAACCCGAAGCAGGTTGGGTTCGGGTCTAGAAAATTGACCCATTTAAAAAAATGGGTCAGATCGACCCGAACCTGAATAATGTCGGGTCAGTTTCAGGTTCGACCCGAACCCGACCAGTAACTCGAAATTAACACCCCTAGCTCCAAGCAATAGAGCAAGAGAGAGATCGGAGATCGCTCTTGCCTCCTCAGTCCTCCTCAACCACCACCTGGAGTTCCGCTGGACCACCACTTGAGGCCCCGAGCTCCACCGGACCACCACTGAAGGCTCTGAGCTCCACCAGACCAACACTTGAGGTCCTGAGTTCCGCCGAACCACCATATGAGGCCCCGGAGTTCTGCCGGAGGCCCGAAGTTCTGTTGGACCACCACCTGAGACCCGAAGTTCTGCCAGACCGCCACCTGAGGCCCGGGCTTTTCCCGGACCACCACTTGAGGTCTTGAATTATGCCGGACCACCGCCTAAGGCCCTGAGCTCCGCCGGACCACCACCTAAGGCCCGAACTTCTGCCAGACCATCACCTGAGGCCCGGACTTCTATTGGACCACCACCTGAGGCCTGGAGTTCTGCCGGACCATCACTTGAGGCCTGAAATTCTGCCGGACCACCACCTAAGGCTCGGACTTCTGTCAGACCACCACCTGAGGCCCGGAGTTCTGCCAGACCACCACCTGAGGCCCGGACTTCTACCAAACCACCACCTGAGGCCCAAACTTCTGTCAGACCATCATCTGAGGTCCGGACTTCAACTTTCGCATCTACATGACCATCACTAGAGGCCCAGACTTCTGTCAAGCCTCCCCCTAATGCCCAGTGTTCTACCAGAGTACCATCATACAACAACGATCTTTTTGATCCCGGTCTCCTGTTAATTGCAGTCTTTCGAACCCTTATATCCTGCCGACTATGATCCTTCTGACCTCCATCACCAGACAATGGTCTTATTGACCCTGGTCTCCTATAAACTATGGTCTTTCGGACTCCTATATCTTATTGACTACGGTCCTTTCGACCTCCATCGTTAGACAATAGTCTTTCTGACCCCGATCTCTTGCCTACTATGGTCTTTCTGACCTCTATCCTATCGACTATGGTCCTGCCGACCAAATAAACATATCAATGTGGATTATTGTAACTCCCACCATGTAATGCGCTCTATATGATGTACATTTGTGACATCAAGTCAAGGCCTTCTCCGAAGGAAGGGCCTCATTTGTAATCGATTGTAAATACTAGTTGATTCATTCAAACTGGGCCAGGCCTCGTGGTTTTTCCCCCTTTTCTTGGGTTTCCACGTAAAAACTCTAATGTCCTTTATGAATGCTACACCCTCCTCTTATATGCTTGTGTGCTGGATCTTCGTACAATGCTAAAACGTTAAATTATATATTTCTCTACTACCGCGAATATTCCAGAACGCAACAACTATAATTATTTTATGTCTATTTCTCTTTTTGGAGAAATAACTCTAAAATCTTATTTCAAACCAAAATATCTCTAATTTTGCTAAAGACATGCGCTTATAATATCCTTGATTTTGACTGTGATCTACTTATTTAAAGTCTGGCTTAAAAAAAGTGAATTTTAACCAAATTGGAACCTTGTTCAAATCAAGCTTGAAAATGCTCGAACAAGGAGCACACAAGGTTCGGTCTTCTTCGAACAAGGTTTAAACATGATTTACCTTCGACAAATATAACAATGTATTCCAATAGCTTTAACATTGTAGACTGAAAGGTAGATGAAAAAGAGCGAGTGCATTTATAATTTCTATAACATAATATAGTTATAAAAAAGTATAACAAGATAAATATAACACAACTGGGAGCAATCATAATAACTATGACATTGCAAATTATAAGATAAATAATACATAGTGTAAAATAACAATAATAATATATTTGTTGTGCCTTGGAATATTCATGGTGGTAGTGATATACAAAGTTTAGCGTCCAGCTTTGTATGATATCTAACACGCAGATATATAAATAAGTAGGCCAGGGGTGCAACACTCATAAGATATCAAAGTTTTTACGTGTAAACCCTTGAAAATTGGGAAAAATCACTAGTGTTTACAGTTGATTATAAATGAGGCCCTTCCTTGGGGGGAAGGTCTTGTCTTGATGTAACCAATATACATCATATAGACGGCATTGCATGGTGGGAGTTGGAAGAATTGGTATTGACATGTTCGTTTAATCGGTAGGACCATAATTGACAAGTGATGTAGGTCGGAAGAATAGTAGTTGGACAATAGTGGACAGAAGGACCGTAGTCAGACGACGGAGGTCAGGGAGATCATAGTTTGGAGATAGTGATAAAAAAGATTGTAGTCGGCGGGCGATTAAGGATGGAAATACTATAGTCGGGCGACGGTGGTCGAAGAGACCTTAGTTAGACGACAGTGGTTGACATGATTGTAATCAGGGGGCAGCAGATATCAGAAATATCGCAGTTAGGCAATATTGATAGGAGTGATCATAGTCAGGCAACCGTGGTTGGAAGGGCTGTGGTCGAGCAATGGAGGTCGGGGAGATAGTAGTTTGGAGATGGTGGTCGAAGAGATTATAGTTGTCAGACAACTAAGGATCGATGGAAATACTATAGCTGGAAGACAGTGGTCAAACAAACCATAAGTGATGGTGGTCGGCAGGACTGTAATCGGCGGGCGGTGGACGTCAGAAAGACTATAGTCATGTGATGATAATCAGAGAGACCGTAGTTGACAAGCGACGGTATTTGGGAGGAGATCTAGTGTTAATATCATCCAGGAAGAGTTTTAGCAATAGTTGGAGAACAGACAAAGATCTAGCAACAGTCAGTGGTCGGGAAGAGATATGACGATGGCCGATGGCAAGGGAGCTCTCCAAGTTTTCTCCTTTTCTTTCTCAACCTCATGTGAAGCGCTAGCATGGGGGACTATTTATAGTTTTCTAGGAGTGACGTGGCTAATAAATAGGGAGAAGATCAATGGAATGTTGGGAGTGTTCCATCAGATGGCTCATAGTGATCCCTTTAATCATAAAGTGTTTATCAAGCATTTAGATGCCCTATAGATGTTAGAATTGAGTGATCTTGGGCTTGTTGGATTCATCTCACCGAGTCGCTCGGTTCAACTATAAGCATGCCATATTCTAATATCATTTGGTAGTCAAATTAATGCTCTGAAGCTTCCAAATATGCTTTGGACCATTTATTTGGACTCATTTTGGCTTGGATTTGATCAAATTTTATGTCATTGGGTTCATCTCTTTGGTATATTCAATTTGACTATAAGCTTGCTGAAATCCCAATTTTAATTTTTAAAATCTCAATCTCATATTTACAGTGAGATTTGTACCCAATCAAGATGAATTTTTTGTGACATATCAATATTTGAGTTCAGTCTAATAGTTATAACACGTCATAATGACAAAAAATATATCATTGCATAAATTATTAAGTGACAAACTATATCAAATGAAAGCAATTATAATATTATACTATAACAAAAATAGTAAAATAAAAATTTTATGAAAGTGATGGGTAACTTGATTATGACTTCTCACTCCACATCAATTACACTTATGCCTACTAAGTCAAGGTTGAGCCTTTAAGTAGTCATTCGATCTAACATTCAAAGTGAGAGTGTGTTCTAATTCATGACTCATAATCTCAAAAAATATTTGAGTTTGCCAACTTCATAACATTCTCTTTGACGCATCTTTGATCTAAAATAGTCGCCCAAATTCTAAATGAATTGACGACAAATTAACTCAAGCATGAGACAATTATATAAATAGACATTAAGGTTTCGTTTGGGACGGCTTTCTTATTGCTTATTAAAGCTGCTTTCTAGTACAAAAATTAAAAGTTTTGTACTAAAAAACTACTTTAAGAAGCAGTAAAAAAGTTGTCCCAAACGAAGCCTAAATTGGAGGTACTTTTGGGTATTAACCTTTGTATAATACGAGTTATCAAAGTCTTCTTCACACTTTACATGATTACTTTTAGTCCTAAAATACTAAGAGACTTCTTTCCAAAATGTTTGTCCACACATAACTATGTGCTTCAATCAATTTCAATGCTAAAAGCAAAGTCCACACATAACTAAAACAAAACTTGTCTCTAAACAAAAAAGATACAACAACAACAACAACATCAAGCCTTTATCCCACTACGTGGGGTCGGCTACATGAATCATTTTTCTCCATTGTGTCCTATTAAAAGTCAAATTCTCGTTTAAATCTAATAAAGAAAGGTCATTCCTAATATTTTCTAACCAAGTCTTTTTAGGTCTACCCCTACCTTTCTTAACAAAAGTCAAATCTAATACCTCTACTCTCCTAACCGGGTCATCGCAAGGCCGCCGTTTTATGTGACCAAACCATCTAAGGCGACTTTCTCTAATCTTATCTTCTACTGGAGCTACTCCAACCTTTTCACGTATATGCTCATTTCGTATCCTATCTCTAAGGGTAAAGCCACTCATCCACCTGAGCATCCTCATCTCTGCCACACTTAACTTAGTATTATGCTTCTCTTTTAAAGGCCAACATTCGGCACCATAAAGCATTGCAGGCCTCACTACCATCTTATAGAATTTTCCCTTAAGTTTGAGGGGTACATTTCTATCACATAACAAGCCCGATGCATTCCTCCACTTCAACCATCCAACTTGAATTCTGCTGATAATATCCCCATCTATTTCACCATCACTCTGAACAATAGATCCAAGATATCTAAAACATGTACTCTTATTAATGACTTGATCGCCCAAAAGTCACAATCCCCTCACTAGGTCTATTACTACTAAAATTGCACTCCATATATTCCGTTTTAGATCTACTCAAAGCGAAAACCTTTAGACTCTAAAGTTGACCTCCATAATTCAAGTTTACCTTCAACTCCCCTCTCTAGTCTTATCAACAAGAAGAATATCATCAGCAAAAAAGCATACACCAAGGTACATCCTCTTGCAAATGTCTAGTGAGAACATCCATGACTAAAGCAAAAAGATATGGGCTTAAGGCTGATCCTTGATGTAACCCAACCGAAATAGGGAAATACTTGGTCAATCCACCTTGTGTTTGAACACAAGTAATAGCTCCTGCATACATATCTTTAATGAATTGAATATAAGCATTATTGACTCCTTTCTTTTCAAGAACTCTCCATAGCACTTCTCTTGGAACTTTATCATATGCTTTTTCTAAATCAATAAATATCATATGTAGATCATCCTTATTTTCTCTATATTTCTCCATCAAACTTCTTAATAAATGTATGGCTTCCATAGTCGACCTACCCGGCATGAATCCAAATTGATTTTGAGAAACATTAGTATCACACGCGCAAACCTATGCTCCAAAACTCGCTCCCATAGTTTTAAAGTATGACACATTAACTTAATACCTCTATAATTCGCACAATCTTGTGCATCACCTTTATTCTTAAAAATAGGAATTAACACACTCATTCTCCACTCATCTGGCATCTTCTTAGTCTTCAAAATAGTATTAAAAAGTTTAGTAAGCCATGAAATTCCTTCATCTCCTAAGCATTTCCATACCTCTATTGAAATATCATCAGGTCCAACAGCTTTTTTCACCCTTCATTTTCTTTAAAGCCTCTCTAACTTCAGATTTACTAATACGCCGATAAAAACATAAATCTTTATTTTCATCTAGGGTGCTAAGGTCACTATAGTCAATCTTATTTTCACAATCTTCATTAAAAAGTTTAGCAAAATATCTCATCCATCTTTGTTGAATATCATCTTCTAAGAAAAGTATTTTTTGATCTTCATCTTTAATACACTTCACTTGAACTAAATCCTTACTACTCCTATCTCTTTGTTTGGCTAACTTATACATATATCTTTCTCCCTCTTTAGTATATAATTTATTATATAAATCACTAAAAGCTAATGTCTTTGCATCGCATATTGCTTTCTTAGCATCCTTACGAGCCACTTTATATATTTCCCAATTATCAGAATTTTTAAAATTAAACCAATTTTTATAACAAAGCTTCTTATTTTTAATTTTTTCTTGCACATTAGGATTCCACCACCAACTATTTTTCCTATTGGGAGCTTTTCCCCCTTGATACTCCAAGGACATCTTTTGCAATATTCTTAATATCACTAGCCACTTTTTCCCACATAATATTAGCATCCTCATGCACAGACAAAATCTTAAGATCTAAAATCTTATTTCCAAAAATATTTTTGTTAATATTCTTTAAAAGCCCCCATTTAATCCTAGAAAATTATTTTACTTTATTTTTTATTTTATGCCCCTTTATCTTAAAGTCCAAAACTAATAATCGATGTTGGGTACATAAATTTTCACTCGGAATAACTTTACAATCTTTGCAATCTAAACGATTTGATTTTCTAATAAGAAAATAGTCAATCTGGGTTGTATTATATCCATTTTTATAAGTGATGAGATACTCATTCCTTTTTTTAAATAAAGTATTAGTAATTAAAAAATCATAAGCTAAACAAAAATCCAATATGGTCTTGCCACCTTCATTCGTCGTTCCGAATCCATGGCCACCATGAATGCTTTTAAAATCATCTACCTCTCTACCAACATGCTCATTTAAATCTCCTCCAATAAAAACTCTTTCTTCAAGAGGTATATTTTGTATTAATTCTTCTAAGTCATTCCAAAAATTTAATTTAGAGCTCATATCCAAACCTACTTGAGGAGCATAAGCACTTATAATATTAACAATCTTATTATCAACAACAATCTTTAAAGCTATAATTCTATCTCCAATTCTATTAATTTTTATAACATTATCCTTTAAACTCTTATCTATAATAACACCTACACCATTTCTAGTACGACTCCTACCCGAATACCAAAGTTTAAATCCTAAACTATCAATTTCCTTAGCCTTATCTCCAACCCATTTAGTTTCCTGAATGCACAAAATATTTAACTTCCTATGAATCATAATATCTATTAATTCCATTAATTTTCCTGTAAGGGAACCTATATTCCAAGTTCCTATCCTAATTTTAGTATCATGGACTAGCTTCTTTGCCCACATCCGTCCTTGATTATGGTGCCCAACTTAGCATGTTGGTTTGTTCTCTTTTATTTATTTCATTAGTACTTCATTTTTTTTTTTTATCTATATGTCTACATATAAACCTCCATTATGAAGATAATTTAGTAAATATTTCAGTTTTGTTTGGGACAGTATTTTTTTCTAGTTTCAAGAGATTTTTGTACTGAAAAACAACTTTACAAAGCACTAAAAAAGCATCCCAAAAAAAGCTTTAATATTTATCAATTGTCTTCTTTTAATATGAATGGATATCAAACCAACTTTTGCATAAAATCAATCAACAAATAAATGACATCCATATATTGAATCTCTGAATAAGTCTTTTTCAAACAACTTTCTTACTGCCTTATTTTTCATACTAAAAGCACATTTTATATTTAGTTATTATTTTTTTGTTGTTTTCAAAATAAATTCTGTATTGGAAAGCTACTTTTTTTACAGTAACTTGCGAAAAAGATAATTTTCATACAACTTTATAACAACTTTTACATGAAGCTGCAGCAGTCTCAAATAGATATTAAATTTAAGTTTCGTTTGGGACAATCTTTTACTGCTTTCTGAAGTATATTTTTAGCACAAATTTTTTTAAAGAATAGCGAAAAAACGGTGGTAAAAAACTCTCCCAAATGAATCCTTTGGAAATATTTTGATCAAATCGTTCGAATAAGCTCTAGACTTTCATTAGTTGCATAAGACCTTAATTTACCTTGCGATAACTGATCATTTGTAGGACAATTAAGCTAATACAGATTACCATAACCATTAATTAATATACTTTTCCTTATATAAAAACTTCAAAGACTTCTAATCTCCAACATCTGCTAAATCACAACTTTGTTTATTGAGACAGCTTTCCCTTCAAGAAGACTCTGCACAACCTCTCCCAAGCTTCTCTGTCTGGCTCTCTCTCATTCAATTCCTTCTTCACATTTTCAGCATGGGATTTCTGCATCAAATAATGTTGAATTAGTCTCATTTCATTACAGAGTTTTGTTTTCAATTACAAAGATTTGGAGAAGAGATTATTTTGTGCAGTGCCAGAACGGAGTTCACCGCCCGAAGATCAATCAGAATGTGCCTCATTAATGGTACCGAGCTGCGGTACCGAGCATTATCGAGCCGGGTACTGAGCAGGGGGGTGACGTGACACATTATGATTGGTCTCCGAACGGCGTTCGGCGTTCGCAAAAAATAATTTCACGAGCTATTCCGTTTAGAAATACTCACTTTTATTAGCCATATTCTCATTAATATAAAACATGAAAAAAAAAAAATTTGAGAATATTTAGATCAAAATTTTTATCATGACAGATCTCAAAACAAGTAGAAATTGTGTTAAGATAAGTGTAATACATATTTTATTTGATTTTTTATGTATCACACTCATCTCAAAGCATATCTAATGATTTTCAAACCCGTCACAACTCAAAACTTCTTCCTATGAGATATAAAGAGAGATTGAGGGGTCGTTTGGGCCTGCTTTCTTACTGCTTCTTAAAGTTAGTAGAAAAAAATTAATTTTTATACTAAAAAGCTGCTTTAAGAAATAGTAAAAAGCTGTTCCAAACGAAGCCTGAATCTTCGTTTATGACAGCTTTCTATATCTATTGATTAAGGAGCAAGAATTCACCTCAATGAGATTGGAATCAAGAAGGCGATCAACAAGGTGCAAAAGGATGCCTTTGGTGTACTCAGGATGACCTTGGATTCCCATAATATGATCATCACACTTAAACATCTCAATTCCCGTCTTCTCCGATCGAGCCAATACTTCTACAAATGGTGGCAACTCCAACACCTAAGCAACATAATTCAAACGTCACAAACTTAGATTTTGTTTGGGACAACTTTCTTACTGCTTCTTTAAGCAACTATGCAGTATAGCTGCTTTAAGAAGTAATAAGAAAGCTATACATACTTCGTTTATGACAACTTTTTTACTATTTTATGCAACAACCTTTTAGTTTAAAAACTTGTCAATATCGTGAAAAAAATATTAATCAAAAGATGTCCCAAACGGAACCTTAATTCTCACCACACTACAGGAAATTCATCGCTTACTGGCGGTCTGGACTGGCGATTTTCCAGCCGGCGGTTTAACCGCCGGTAATAATGGCGGTTTCCGGCGCCGTTTTTCCGGCGGTTTTTGAACCGCCGAAAAGCTGCCGGTGTTTTACAAAACCGCCGGAAAACAAGTGTTAGCAGCCGGTAATGAGTGATTTTCCTGTAGTGCCATTAGACATAAATATATGCTCTCTTATTTATCACCAACCTCATCACGATGGCATTCAATCACAGAAAGCTGAGGGGGGACATCGAGTGGAGAGAAGAAGTTGCTCAATGAAGAAGAGAGATGAAGGGGAGTCACCCCTATATCCCATCCTTTGAATGCTCTTCCTGTGTTGCCTCCCAATGCTCTGCCAATTATCTGCCAATGCAGCATTAAAAAGAGCTACATTTAACAATTGATAACAATAATACTGAATTTTATATCATTCTATAGGGCATTGGTACACAATAAAAAACATGTGAAATAATGAAATAATAAAAAAAAATTAAATCAAATTAATTTTTGCTCCAATGGGCTTCGATTTTAAAAATAAGTTTACGAGTACTTATTGTGATTGGTTAATGAGTTCACAAGTCGAGTTTATCGAATCAAATGTTCAAGCTCAAGCCTATATAGGAGTTTTTGAGCTCAGTTTTACTCTATTTGTAAGTTTGTTGACATGCTTGATTAATTTAAAATATATTTAAAAAATAATTTAAATTAGTATTATATAATATATCTTAACCTTTTAAAAAAATTTTTAATATTGAAAATAAAAATTCTAAAAAATAAAATAAAAATTTTAAATTAAAACTAAGAAATTAAGCTTAACAATACAGTCAAACTCCAGCTTTCAAACGAACTTGATCAATGGAGCTGAACTAAAGCCTATAGTATTTTAGCGAGTCGAGCTCGAGCTTAGAAAATGAGCTCGAGTCAAGCTTTAGCTTAGTAAGAATTAAATAAGCTTAGATCAATTAGACGGATATTCGACTCGACTCGTTTACACAACTAATTTGAACTAAAATTAAACCCAATAATCTTAAAGTCTATCCTAAATTAGGATGAAATCAACTTGAAATCAAATTATTTACATCCCTAAAAGAGGGTATTGTTTTATATTAAAAAATATTATCTTTGAAAAAACAAGAAAGAAAAAAAAAATTATCAAATAAAAAATTAAACATATATATATATATATATATATATATATATATTGATGTTATTTTTGGATAGCTTTTTATTTAGGTTTCGTTTGGGATAGTATCCTTACTATTTCTTAAAGCAGTTTTTTTATTGCTTCAAAAAGCTATGATATTTCATATCTCAAGAGTCAAATAATAAAATATTTTATCATTAATTATTCTTATTTGATGTCATTTAAAATTCATATAAACTTTTAAAAGAATTAATAGAATTTTTTATTATATAATTATTTAATAACATGTAATATTAAATAAGATCCATAACATTTAATACATATATGCACGTACATTCTTTACTAATATAAATTAAAAAAGGGTTTTTTTTTTTCGAAAAAATTAAAAAGGAATTTGATTTCTATACGATTGAGATGGGCTCATGGGCCTGGTCACAATAGTAAAGGTAGTACCCCAACGTCGTCCTTATTGTTTTGACAACTACATAAGGTACTAAATTTTAGATTTCTTTTTATAGCCCAAAAAAATTTAATATTTAAACCAAAATATTTGTAACCTAAATTTGATTAGAATATATTCATATCATAAAATTTATTTTAAGATAAATAAAATATTATTTAAAGTTAATTTAATAATTAAAAAAAGTTCTCATAATATATATATGTGTGTGTGTGATTAAATGACTTAAAGGGTACAAATATCTGACATTTTCCCAAAAAAACAAAGCACACATCTCACCAATTGATGTGGAAGTGTTAATTATTGTTGCTTTTTTAATGACAAAGAAATTTCATATATGTAACATGTGCTTATAAATAGGATTATAGCAATGATTAAAATGATTAAAAATATCTCAAAATCATAAATATTTTTTTATTTAAATTTGATCAAGAATATAAAATTGATTAATTTATTATGACATCATATAAAATAATCATTTACTGATTATTTATGCTCTTTTTTATCTTAAAATTAGTAATAATTTTAATATTCATCAAAGCTAAATGTTGATGATAATATATATATATATATATATATATATACATGGGCGGAACCAGCTTCAATTTTGAGGGGGGCAAGTACAATATTAAAATAATTAAATATTAAAAATAATATATATAAGTTATTTAAAAAAAATTAAGCAAGAAAAATAAAAAAATTGTAATTAAATTGTCATGAAAAACACGAAAAAAATATTAAAATTAAATTTGAAGAATAATATAGACATTTTAGGACAAAATAGTTTTTTAGGGGGGGCAAAAGTAATTTTTTAGGAGGGGCAAAAAAATTTTTCTCTATATTAAAAAAAAAATCTCTCTCTTATAAAAAACAAAATTTTTTTTTGAGGGGGGGCAATTGCCCCCCCCTAACTACAACATGGTTCCGCCACTGTATATATATATGAAAAATTAGAACATAAAAACTACTTTCTATCACCATAAGATTTCGTTTGGGGCAACTTTCTTCCTATTTTTCGAAAACAACTTTTTAGTACGAAAAATTTTTTAACTATAAATTTTTACACTAAAAGGTAAAAATATGGATATCAAAACAGATTGATATGTTGGGTTCGGGTTGAATCCAAGTTGACCCGGGTCTAAACGGGTCAACCCAAACACACCCCGATTTTACAAACGGATCTACATTTCTAACCCAGACCCGACCCACAATTATTTAGCACACAATTATAATATTATCTAAATTATTCTAACAATTTTATCCTCTAATTTAATTTTTTTAACTTATACGAGGGACCAACCTTTTTCATGTTCATGATCCATTTCTTCCATGTTTTTTCCAATTGTCCAAATGGCATAAATTTATTTAATTAATATTCCTAATTCTAATATAAATTATAAATTTCATGATATAAAAAAACCTCCAGCCATGGTTCATGAACCCCTTAAAGACATTGCAAAGTGATTCAATAAAAGCAATAGTGACATTATTGTAATGAACACGATAACCTTCGACTTTATTAAATTATTTTTCAGCTTTCAGTTAAGTTTCGTGTAGAAATTTTCTTTTTTTCATTTAAGTTATTAACAGTTACGTCCTGATTCAGCAGTATTATTTATTTCTAATAATAATAAGAATAATGTAACTGCATTACTTCTTCTATGTGAATGTCAATTAATTAGATCGTACATTAAAGTTTTGTTTGTGACAGTTTTCTTAATATTTTTTAAAACAGTTTTCAGTTACAAAATTTTCTAGTTTTTTACATTTTTGTACAAGAAAAAGCTGCTTTGAAAAGCAGTAGGAAAGCCGTCCCAAACAAAGCCTAAGGTAAACTCACACGCACATCAAATACACGAGTTTTATTATTCTATGTGGAGTACGGAGGGCGTCCTAAGACCAATAAAAATATGCCACGTCACCCCAAAAATATACCGTGCTCGATACCGAGCTCTGTATCCGCCCTCGATATCGCTCAGTACCAAGCGCTTAATCAGGCGGGAGAACTGTTCAGGTGCCCGCACATAATAATAACTCGTAATTTCTCCTATCAACAACATCCAAAGTCTACTAACATTCATCCAAAATCTACTAACATTCATGAAAATTTCAAAAGTTCAATTTTTAATGTAGGTGGTGATGAGGATGCGCCTTTGCTCACATGTGAATGAAATAACAAAATGTGATGCTGATGGCTAACTTCTTACTCTCCAAACCATCCAAAAACATTCTCTTTTTATCAATAGAAGAACAGAAAGAAACAGAGAGATTGAGAACAGAACCTGATGACCAAAGCAAACACCCAATAGCTTCTTCTTACGAGCATTCAGCCTTCTCACAAACTCTAGAAGCTTCTTGATCCAATCCTCATCGCCATGAGCGTCGCTGCAGCTTCCACTGATAACGAAGCCATCATAGCTCTCCACATCGCCGTCGGCCGGAAACTCTCCCTTCGCCACCCGGTAAGCTTCCCATTCTTCTCCTTCTTCCTCTAATAATCCCATGAAGACCTTCAGATATCCTCCGTATTCATTCTTCACGTACTCGGAATCCTCTGCACATAATAGCACTGCATATTTCCTCTTCGTTTCCATTAGTTAGATTAGTATTGGTGGAAGAAGAAGACGAAGGAGAGGAGATTTGAAAGAGAATTGGTAAGAAGAGGCCATTCTGATGGTCTTATAAGGCAGGGGAAGGGGTTGGGCCCACTTTGAAGGAGATTTGTCATTGACTAAGTGAGTGACTTTTTTTAATGAATTAAGGTTAAGAAAAAAAATCTTATATTTAATTATTTGTGCTATAAGGGGAAAAATATATAGATTAATGACAAGTTTAAAAAATTTTAGATTTGTATATATAAAAAAAACTCTTATATTTATTAATATTAACGTGACCGTGTTTTGCGACCAATTAGAAACCGATGGAGGCGGGTGAGATTGTGGGTGCGCGGGCCAGATTTAGGATACAGAGTATCTCCGATCGGGAACATCTAAAACTGAAAATTGACAAGAATTAATTATTGCGCATTGAACCCTCGGAGTGTCAGATTTGTAAAACAATCGAAGAAATGATAAAAATGGAATGGAATCAAACTGAATCATTCAATTTGTTCCTTATTTTGGATTTAGAATTAATAACTGATAAGATATTAATTGATTTGATTCAGTTTATACATTTATTGATATTATTTATTTATTTTTATTTGAAATGCTGTACTTATCATATACCGGAGGCACATTTTATTCACAAATTTATCTTCTTAACTAAGAAGTAAATATCATAATTAAACAGCAGATAACATTCATTGTTAATGTTAACTACTAATCAATATTTATACTAAAATTGTAGTTTAGTAGATATTTAAAAAGTTTATGTTAGAATATTCTTATAAAAATATATTAATATTATTGAATTTATGTTTAAATTAGTCATATGTATGATATATTGAATTGCACAAATCTCAGCATAGATTTTGAATGCATCATTATATTTTGACATAAATTTTTTTTTTTTTTTTCATTTTAAAGTCATTATGATTTTCATAAGTACAAATAAATCAATTTAAATATCTATTACATTCAAATAAAAAAATATCCTAAGACAAAAATTTTTCTTAGTAAATAATCATTATAATATTAAAAGTATTATATTAGAATACCCTAATCAAATCTTTGATTAACATAAATTTCACATCCATTTAATTTACTTTTTCATAAATTCAATAAAAAATTTAATTATTATATATACTAACAAATCTACAAATTTTGAAACTGAAACTTGTCATTACTCAATATATTTTTCCTCTTATAGCACAAATCATTAAATATAAGATTTTTTTCATTAGCCTTAACTAATTAAAAAAAGTCACTTACTAAATGGCAAATATCCTCCAAAGTGGGCCCAACCGCTTCCCCTGCCTTATAAGACCATCAAAATGGTCTTTTCTTACCAATGCTCTCTCAAATCTCCTCTCCTTCTTCTTCCACCAATACTAATCTAACTAAAGGAAGCGAAGAGGAAATATGCAGTGCTATTATGCTAAATTAGAACTAGGAAAGAGGATCTTAGGTAACTTTATGCTAAAATCAGAAGAAGTAAAAACATTAACACTTTAAAAGTGTTTTCTGCTCATGAAAGTTGTTTCTGCAATCATAAAGACATTGCTCAAGTTGTTTCTGCAATCATACCGGAAAAAAAGGTTTTACCTTCCATAATTAATGAAAGACAAGTCGGTTTTATTCAGAATCGTGCTCTTATTCTGATAACATTATCCTAGCTTCTGATATTCTGAAAGATTTCAAAAAGTCTAGGAATCTTTTATGTGCTAAACCTTATATTCTAAGAGCTTTTGACTCGGTTTTCAGATATTTTATTATTACTCGTATGAGGAAGAAGGATTTTCTGAGATTTTATTATTACTCGTATTTTTGTTGCATGGCAAAACTAATGACAAGAAATTTCACACTTTACCTTCGATTTGTACACCAAAAATTGCTTGAGGTCTTGGTTTACCTTCGATTCATGCTCTTTATCACAGTTTCACTTGTTCTCTTATTTGGAGAATTTTGTCCCAAGAAAATGGTTTAGCACCATGGTATAGAGGGAAAATCTTTTCCCCATGGAATCCTCTCCCTATTCAATTTCAAGCATCTAAAGTGTGGAAGCTCATATGTTCAGTTGCCTGCAAAATTAAGAATAAGATTTCCTTACACATCTCTGCTAACAATAACTTATCAATTTACTGGGATCCATGGTGTACTGGTGAAGCCATTTCAGAATTTATAAATCCTCCATATGTTTCAAATGACTCGGCTCTTTAATGACCTGCCTAGGATTGTTTTGGATGAAATAAAAAACATTCCAATTGGTAAGCATCCGACGGTTGTCTAGAAAGGATTACCAAATCTGACTCATCGTTTATACATGGCTAGCTATTATGAGTTTTTACCATAGGTGGTTTGGCATAAATTTATTTAGTATAAAAGGCATGCTATTCATTTTCGCTTTCTACTTGAATGGCAATTATGGAGAGATTAAAATCGGTTGATTTGCTATTAATGAGGAATATTGACATTAATTCCTCATGCATTTTTTGCCTTAATGCGGCGTATAATCATAATCACTTATTTTTTTTAATGTAATTTCTCATTTTCGGTAATCTCTAATCTACTTCCGCATATGGATACGTTTTTTTATGAGGCCAACTTTATTGCAATTATTGGAGCATTTTGATCTTATACAAGGATTTAGTAACAATGTTAAAAAAAAAAATTTACTTTGTTATTTCTTCCTTTGTTTACTTTCTTTGGATTGAAAGAAATAAAAGGTGTTTCACTGGCAAGTGGGCCTCTCCCTTGACTCTAAGATCTTCGGCCAGAAATGCTATCAAACTTAAAGTCATGAAACGGAAAAATTATGAGGAGCTTCAAAAAAAATTTCTAAAGATTCTTTATTGAGTTGAGTTTTCATGTTTTTGTGGATGATTTGATGTATGGACGATGATGATTGATGCCAACATGTTGGAGGATTTCTTTGGTTGGTTTTGCTGGCAAACAAGTTTATCGATGGGATTTATACGGCGTCTTGGATTTCGCTGCTGTCACTAGAGGTCCTTGTGCCATCTTCTCTTTATCTATATGGCCTTGAGGCCGCCTGTGCTATCGAGATATTCAACTATGATATAAAATCCTGATGAGATAAATTCTTTTTGTTTTGATCGTGCATCATTTTGAATTGAATGGTGGTTTTTGTTTTCAAAATTTTTATCTTTTTTTCTCTCATTGTAATTCCTTGCTTTCTTTAATATAAAGGGCTCAGCCCCTCCCCCCCCCCCCCCCCCCCCCCCCCCCCCCCCCCCCCCCCCCACCCCCCCCCCCCCTCCCAAAAAAAATATATATTTATACTAAATCTGTGTTTTCTAATCTTCTAATTATTTGTATATTTTCTTAAGAGAATAATAACATCTGAAATTATTTTCTTCTAAAAAAGATGATTATTATTGAATAATTAAAGTTATTTAAAATAGAACTTAAAAATGAAAATAAAATATTTGGGTAAAAATAATGTGCTATAATTTTAGGAATTTGACATGTGATGTTTTAATTATTATAAAAACTACACGAGTACAATGTGCACATTAATACAAATGTAAAAACAAAAATAAATCTTATAAAAATATACATATATTTTTTACTCACATGCATGAATTAAAATATTATCAATAAAAACAATTATAATAATACTCATTTACCTCGACATAGATTCTATTAAAATGAATTTAATAGGATTGCAAAAATAAAATATTATAGCTTCGACACATCACCGAAAATTGCTTTGGTCGAGCACGAATCTCGATATATATTTAAGTTGAAAACTTTTAAAATTAAATTCAGGATCATGTGAATTCCAATTTTAGCAAACTTATAGTCAAATTGAATGTCTCAAAGAGACTAACCCAACGACACTAAAATCGGTCGAACCCGAGCCCAAATGGGTCATAATCGGGGGCCTGAATCACATTTGAAAGGATCAAAGCATTATTTGGATGACAAAATGATATTCAAATATGACATGCTTATAATCAAATTGAGCAACTCGACGAGTCAAATCCAACGAGCCTATTGGAAAACTCTCTATGATCAGGGGAAACAATACGAACCATCTGATGGAGCACTCCGAATCTGCCCCGAATCTTCTATATATTTACGGGGTGTGTCCACTCATGAAAATTTATAAATAGATCCATCACTCTCTACATAAATGGGACAATTGGGTTATAGATTGGAGAGAGCTTCTGAAGACTTCAAGAGCTCCTGCACCATTGCTAACGAACTCACATCGACTATCGTGGGACTATCGCCGAACTACCACCCGGCCGCCGATTGTCGACGAACTTCAGCCCGACCTTCGTCGAACCACTGCCCAGCCGCCGATCGCCGCCGAACTTCCACCCGACCGCCAGTCACCACCGAACTTTAGCCCGACCATCATCAGACAATCGCGCGGAAGTCGATCAAAAAATAAAATTCTCAAAAAAGAAAATATTTTAATTTAGAATTAAAAAATCGAGCTCAACAAACATGTCAAACTCAAGCTTTCAAAATGAACTCTAGCAATCAACCCAATCTTGTGCCTATAAATTTTTTAACAAGTCGAGCTCGGGCTTATTAAATGAGCTAGAGTCGAGCTTGAGCTCAAAAAGAACTAAATAAGTTTAGCTCGATTAGGCAGATACTTAACTCATTTACACCCCTAGTGGACCCAAATTCGGGGCATAAGAAAAATTTGTAATGAAATAATCTGCTTTTTCCAGCATACTAAAAGATCTTACAGTTATGAAATTTTTCTTATAAGGCATATTAAGAATTTGTAAAATAGTTTATAAAAATAATGTATGCATTAATATTTTAATTTTTTATTCTAAATTTGATAATAAATAATTTCTTGAATTTATAGTCTATAAAATTATTATATGTAGTAGAAGAGATCTTAATTTCATTTTTATGATGATTTTTCAGTTAATTATATATAAATATTAATTTTATAATAAATATCTTCATCATTCTTATATTATATGAAAATTAAAACATGTAATTTTATATCATTTAAATATAAAGTTAATATTTTAATTTAATATGAGAAAACTTTGATCACAATATTAAAACTATCTAAATTTGATCAAAATGATTTTTTATGTTTTATTTATTTTAAATTTAATGTTATATGAAAATTTTGATAAGTGATATATTCTATTTATTTTTAATAAAACTACTGAACAAAAAATTTATATTAATTAAATTATCAACATAACTTTTGATTCTGAATATTTTTTCTTAATAATACAAAATATATAGAATTCAAAAAAAAAAAAAAAAAAAACTTTCAAGATGTCAAAAAAAATTATATGAATTTTTTTTTTAATCTTGAATTTACAATAATATGTCATAATACATAGCCTTTGGTACCCCCTAAAATTTCCATCTATCAAATAAAAATCCAAATATAAAAAACATATTATTTTCATTAAAAATTTAACACAAACATTAAAAAAATAAACTCATGCAACATATTAATTTAATAAAAACTTATTTTAAATAAAAATAAATAATACTCTCCAAATTGTAATTGGTTCACATAAAAAATAGAATCCAAAATAAATTTCTAAGGCTTGTTTGGAACAATATAGCATTATATTCAGAGATATTTTTCCAACCATAAACTAAGTCTCAGCAGAAATAAAGCTAAGCACGATCGGATACTCCCATCCCATATTTGAATCCCCTCTACTACGGCCTCGCCTCTTCAATAGGGTAAAACAAGTGTGGGCCCGATGCTGGTGTTGACCTCGCTAGATTCCGCCGAAGTATTAGTTATGCCGTCAAACGCTCCCTTTAAAGTCAGAGTGGCAACGGATAGATACCCCCGTTCAAAAAACAATTAAGAAGAAAGCAGCCCACAGAGTTAATTGTTTCATGTGCTGATATATTTGTATGGGGGACCGAATTCAGATTTCAGAACAAATTTTTCTTTAAAATAAGCAGTTTGCGACTCCGAAAATAAATGCCGAACTCAATTATATAATATCGGTCCTCACTGATTAATATTTTAATTAATATTTTTCTATTATTGATGAAAAAGATAAAGCTGTGTGGAAAATAGAAAAAAACTATTTTCGAAAACCTTCCGAATATAAGGTCAGCACCAATTTATTGTGTTCAAATGAAAAAAAAAATTATATTTTGATATAATTTACATTATATTTATTAATTTATACTTCGATATTTAAAGAATTTAATTAAAAAGTAACAAAAAAGAAGAAAAAAACTAAAAAAAATTAAGCATATTAAATTTAACATCTCAAATAATACTTAATAATAAATAAATAATGAGTATTCATAAATCAATCTTAAAAATAGCAATGATTTTTAACTTTATCATATATTGATGGGGCAAAATAACATCAAATCTTTATCCCGCTACATGGGATCTGCTATATGAATATTTTTTAAGAGCTAAAGTCTCTTTTAAATCTAATAAAAAAGATTATTTTTAATACTTTCCAGCCAAATATTTTTAAGTCTACCTCTATCTTTTTCAACATAGGTTAAATCTAATACATCTATTCTCCTTACTATGTTATTAGAAAGGACGACATTTTATGTGATCAAATCATCTAAGACAACTATCTCTAATCTTATTTGTCACTAGAGCTACTCAAAACCTTTTCACATATATACTTATTTTGTATTTTATCTCTAAGGGTAAAGCTATATATCATATATTCATGGTAGTATTTTTTTTTTTTATTTTTTTTTTCAAACTCTACCTTAAGATGATTTCAAAAGAAGGATTATGAACCCTGATAAATAATAGAGATCAAACTCCACCCAGTTGCCATAAAATCAAGAAGAAATAGCAACATGACTAAATAAAAAAAAACATGCAATAAAAAAAGGAGAAAAAGTGTAAAATAGTTAATCAGCTATTTATATATAGGGCTGCAAACGAACCGAGCCAAGCCAAGTCTGTGAGTGTTCATGTTTGTGTTCATTTAATATCAGGTTGTTCAAGTTTGGTTCATGTTTGTTCAAGCTTTATTGTTTGTGTTCATATTTGATTCATTTAAATTAATGAGTGTTCATGTTCGGTTCATGCTATGTTCATGCTTAGTTCATGTTTTAATGCTTATCGAGCTTTAAACAAACAAACATGAACGAGCTCTACTTTTAGATGTTCATTAACTTAACAAAAGAGCTTTATCGAACTTCCTAACAAACGATTACATCGAACATGTTTGCGAACATATTTAACAAGTTTTTTTAACTATCAAACAAACCCGTTCATGGACATATCTATGAACAAACACATTTATAATAAAAGCAATTGTCTATATAACAAAGACAATGATTTATAAGCAAATCCCATCGAGCTTAATGTCGAGCTTGTTCACAAACTTCAAATGATGTTGTTCGCGAACATAAATGAGCCGAACGCATTAGTATTAAAGTTTGTTTATTTAAGAATCGAGTATTTAAAATATTGTTCAAGTTTGTTTGTTTAGTTAATTAAACGATCACAAACGAGCTTTAATTGAATCGAACAACGAGTAGCTCGTCGAACGTTTGGTTCGCTTGCAGCCCTACTTATATATGACTAATTTAATCTCAGGGTATCACATTTCTTTAATTTATTCTCTTAACCGAATAAAATTGATCCCAAATGATTCCTTAAAGCTAATTTGAGATCAATTTTATATAATTGAGTGACTAAATTAAGAACAATTTGTATCTCAATTTCTATCTGAGAGAGCATTTGAAATCAATTTTCTATGATTAATGAACAAAAAAAAGTGATACTCTATAAATAAATTAGTGACATGCATATAATCTAGGGAAAAAATATTGATCAAATAATAATTGGTTGTAGAGCAAAAACCCAGGAGTGACAATATTAGCAAATCAGAAACAACAACATTAGCACATCAGAAAACACAAACAATAAACCCAAAATGTGAGAATTTGCAAAGCAAAGATTGGTCAAGTCATAATAATAGTCAATTAAAGATGGATTAAAAGCAAATAAGAGAGAATTCAACAAGAATTTACAGCAACAAAAGAGCTAAAACATTCAAATATAAATAAGCAAAAAAAGTGGAGAGATTATTACGTGTGGAGTCCAGACACAGAAAACCGTTCAGTTTTATAACTGTAAACAATAAAAACACAGTTATTGTTCATCACTGCACTTTTATTGCTCACCCATACGCTTTTTATTACGTTTTTACTGTTCACAGTCACAAAACCGAACGATTCCCGATGTCCGTACTCCGCACGTAATAATCTCTTTTTGGGGGGTAAGGACGCACAATCAAATAAGTACTATCATAGAGCAATAAGATCAAGTGGGATGAACTGAGTTGAACTCAGAAAAACACAATGATAATTTTGAAATGTGTGTGTGTGGTGATGGGGAGACTGAAGAAAGGGATTATTGGCCTCAGCAAACAAAAGGTATGAGGGATTTAAATAGAAATTGAGTTCAGATCGAATTGAAGCTGCTTTTGCAAATGACATTAGGTCAATTATTGATGGTGAATATCAAAAATAACTTATGCAATGTAGAGACATACTCAAAATGTAATGATACATTGATATTTGTACAGAAAATATTGTTTCCTTGTACTTCTATTCATTTCACTAAACTATGTTATTCAATTGATTGTGTGGTTGTTTTTAACCAAATTTAATCCAATATTGACTTCAATAATAGAAAAACATGATAAGCTGCATAGAAGTTGATGGAGTGCTTTCCTACAACAAAAAGACTCACCTTTGAAGCACACTAATCTCTAAAATTATAACCTTACATGTGATTAAGGCTTCATTTGGGACAGTTTTCTTACTGCTTTTTAAACAGCTTTATAGTACAAAAAATTCTCATCTAAAAAAATTTTGTACTAAAAAAACTAAGAAAGCTGTTCCAAAAGAAGCCTAAATCACTCATCAATCCCAAAAAAGTAAGTTCTATGCATGCTCTATGCAACTTCTGGTATCTGACACTACACTAGTAAAGCTATAAACAGTCATAGAGACATCTATGTGAAGCTATTGTGAGACAACACAAGGTAGAGAGATAATTTCGAGTATGGGCAAAATTGTGATATAGATATCCATTTATTCTCACTCTATAACTATCTTGTTACTCATTAACACCTAACAATTTTCTAGTGTACAACAGTTAAAAATAGTAAATTGAGAACAAAAAAACAAGTCTGAAAGAAGATTTCCTATGGTCGGAAAGAAGCCAATTGCTTGATGAAAGAAACAAAAAAAGTAGAATTGAGCTCACTAAATTAGAGTTATCTTAAAACAAGTGGCTTTTCAACTTGAGTATGATTGGATAACCAAACCAAAGTAGAGATTTAATTATACATGCGTTTTATATGGCCGGTAAGACGCCGGTAATTACCGGGCCATCGCCGGCGTTTTGACCGCCCAAATTTACCGGCTGTTCTAGCCGCCGCAATTCGTTTCCTACGTGGTTAGTACCGGCTGTTTACAAACCGCCAGGAACTTTTAAAACCACCGGATAAGTCATCTATACCGCCGGAGAGTGCCGCCGGAGAGTGCCGCCGGTAATTGACTATTTTCCTATAGTGTCTGTCAGTTACTATGATTGATCAATCCAACAATGCACCGAGGATAGATAAAAATGATGTATAAGAAATTGAAAGAGAATAAACAGCAGAAACTAATATTAATTAACAGTGAAAATGATATAGAAATCGATTTATCTATATTTTTCAGGCTGTAGCATATATAAGAAGATCCCACCTGCAACGGAAACATTAAGAGACTCGAACATCCCTGCCATCGGAATGCCAATAAGTTCACATGATTGCAACGCTTCAGGTGAGAGACCATGCCCTTCACTGCCTAATACAAGGCAGAGAGGTCTATTAGCCAGCGAATCGGCAAGCTTAGCTGACAGAAGTGAAATTTGACTTGATGCTTCAGCATAGTTCTCTGGATGGCCAGCCAGCATCTTCATCTGGAATTTGCTAGCAAGAGCCTCTAGATGGAGCCAATTGCCAGAAATAATAGGGATCTGAAAGGAAGCTCCTCGAGCTGCTCGGAGTGCTTTCTCATTGAAAGGATCACAGCAGCCAGGAAGAAGAAAGACTAGGTCCTGCAATGGATTTGAACGGATAGATTTATGTGGGAACCAAACATACTGGCCTGTAAATAACTATAAGAAAAAGGTATTTTTCACTATAATGAATAATGAAGGGAATAGGGTATAAATAAAATCGAAGTCAACGAAATATTATCCACTTCAACAACCATTCAGCCACACAAGGTGTAACAACCCAAACTCTTAACTATCGAGATATTGTCCGCTTTGGCCTAAGAGCCTCACGGTTTTGTACTGTTGATATAACTTCTCAGTAGATCACTCATCTCAGAATTGCTCCAATATGAGCACGCTTAATTGCGGAGCTTCTTAAATGAAATTCTAACCATAACACCAAAAAACCCACCTCAATGTTTAAGAGTTTAACTTCTTTTACTTAAGGAGTTTCACACAAGGGGAGTGGCAGCTCTTCGAGAAAATGTTGATGATATCATTGCAAACGAAAATAATGACGAAGAAAGACAAAATCTTAAAGGGTGCTTAATCTAGGATTTTGATATAAAGGAGCTAGTGTGTCTGAAGTATTTTCATATTCAAAGCAATGTATATTTATCTCCTAATAAAAATATGTAGCTTGGAGTAAGCTAGAAAGCTATGTAGCAAATCAATTACTACACCAATCGAGCCAATTCAGAAATTGGGGGAAGCAAAACAACAAACAACACAGGATAAGGGGGTATTTTAGTGATTAATAGGAAAATTAATGTACCTTTGCTCATACCTGACCAAACATTGCATACTCAGTTGGCATGATCAGTCAATTCATGCATGATCAAGAGAGCAACATCTACAAGTGACATATGGTGTGCTACACTATCTAAAAGGTAATCTAAATAAAAAATTTCTATTCAAAAGGAATAATGAACTAATATTAAAAGTTTACGTAAATGTAGATTATAAATATTTAATAATAGATAGAAAATCAACATTAGGTTAGTGTTGACTTCTTAGTGAAAATTGACATTGAGAAGGAAAAAGTATAATGTCATATAGTTAGATTTAGTGTTGAATCAGATTAAGGCAACATCAGTTCAAACGAGTTGGGAGGATGAGAACTACTGGTGATATTTTGAGATTTCTTTTCAAAGAAAAAGAGAAAAACAAACAAAAACTAAGGAAAAATAAAAGACTAAAAAAAGAAGAAAGAAAGAAAAAAATAAGATAAATACCACAAAATATTTCGAGCATTCTAAAACCATTTCGTACTCATATCGAGACATGCAATCCTCATTTCTCTCTCTCTCTCTCTCTCTCTCTCTCTCTCTCTCTCTCTCTCTCTCTCTCTATAAACATATATATATCCAAAATAATTGAAAATTAACAAAGGTGTATTAAGATCAAGAAGAATATGGCTTTCGCTTAGATCCAATCCTCTGCACATCAAAAGTAGAGTTGGCAAGATTTACATCTAGATGATTATCCATATTATAAGAATATGCAAAAAAAACTTTGTGGGCCACCTTGCCTATGTGTAGGATCATAAGTTTTAATCTCTAAAATCCATCCTCCACATGACAACAAGAGTATCCTTGATGTAGAACGGGAACGGGCTTTGCTAAGGAGAGGATCTCCTCTCCAAAAATCTGAAAAAATACACTTCAGGAAATCTGAAATTTTCAGATTTGATCTCAGAATTCAGCAAGGCATTCTAACTTTATGTGCTGGGAAGAAAGAATTATGAGAGGATGTTTTAGTCTGTGGGCGGGAGCTTATGTGCACGGTGGGAAAAATTCAATCCTTGAATCCGTGAATCTACAAGAAAGAGAGGCTTTAATGTTAGGAAAGATTTCCTAAATTAAAGCCAAAGGTGAGAGTTACGGGATTTGAAAATTAGTTTCCAAATTCCTTTCCAGCGGCAAGAGGAGTTTAAGAAGGAATTAAAGAGGTGGGGCTGTGGGGGATTAATGGCTCAGGGAGGGATTAGGGGAGCAATTAGGAATTTAATCAAAATCTGAATTTTAATTTCAGTTTTGAATAAATTTGGAGGGAGTTGATTTGAATTTTAAAATTCAAATCAAAGAAATTAATGCCATGAATGGGGGAGTAAAGGAGGGAGCCCAAAGAGGCGGCCGGCGGGTCTAGGGAGAGAGGGGAGAGATTAATTCAAATCCAGAAATTAATTTCAGGATTTGAATGAAAATGGGGGGAAATTAATTTGAAAATTGATTTCAAATTAATAGGTCATTAATGCCTTAATTGGGGAATTGATGGGAGGAACACCAATTAGGAAAGATTTCAAATTTGAAATTTGAAATCCAAATTGTCATGAATTTTTCCTCTCGATTTTGCCGACTCAAATTAGGAAAGGGGGAGGGTAAAGGGGAAGGGGAGATTCACGGGTGGATGGGGAAGGTGGCCGGCAGGTGAGGGAATTGGCCGGGAGCTTAGATTGAAAAGATAAAAACGAAAGAAAGAAGATCGAAGATAAAAGCGAAAAAGAGAAAATAAAACCGCTAGCCTTGGACTCATCCGAAGGCTGACGGGTGATGCGTTGCCTTTCTCCAAAGGACTTCAACTCACGAGCCCGGACCCATCCTGCGGCTGGTGACAACTTCGATTTCTCTCATAGGAATCTCACTCTCATTCTCGCCCAAGAACAAAGTGTGGAACACAAAATTTTTCATATCAAATTCACCATCCTATAACAATAGCTAAAGGCCATATATATAGGCCAAAACATGAGAAAATAAAAAAAATTACAAAATTGCCCCTTGGGCTACAACACTCAAATAAATTAACCTAGGGGTAAAACAGGAAATAACATAAAATAGAAACTAAAATGCAGAAAATAATTCATAAATGATAACTTAAATTAGAGCCGTCGATTTACGACCCCTCCTGTGATAGATGCGCCAGATCTTCTGGCCGATGTCCGCATCATTCTCCCCAGGTGGGAGAATACTCGACTCCGTCGAGTTAGTATCACAACTGCTCCTGTACAACTCTGGACTATTATTTGCAAAGATTTTCAAACAACCCCGGTTGCCCACAAGGTCAACTTGCTTGTTGCACTTTAACTCTCCAATTATAGTTGTCAATTCCAGAGCTTCATCACCCTTCTCCGTTATAGGAGTCTTAACTGGGTCAGGAGAAACATTGGCTTCTGTAAGAGTTGTAATTGATTCAAGCAAGTCTTTCTCTGCGCATTTCTCCTTGTCAACCAATCCATCTTCTTCTTCATGTTCTTCGTTGATCATCTTAGGTTTCTCTTTGATTTGTATAGTGATTGGAAAATTAAAAGCTTCATTGGCCTCCATCCATTTGTCCACTCTCTCTCTGTCTCTTATTGCCTTCTTTCGATCCTTTGATGACGGGGTTTTTGCATAAAATGGTGGGTTAGTCCTGCCTCGCTCTAGGTGATCGAATCGTTCGATTGTTTGACGATGGAGGTCGGCTAAGTCCGCTTGATCTTCCTTGAGTTTTTGACTGACGGCGCCTAGTTGACCTACCAACCAATTTAAAGTCTGTCCAAGTTGATCCGAGTCCATGCTCTGATACCAAACTGATATAGAATGGGAACGGGCTTTGCTAAGGAGAGGATCTCTGATGAAGACATCGAAGATCAACGACTACGATCGTGTCTATTTATTTTCATGTATTTTATTTGTTATTTGTATTTTTTCATTTCTACCCTCACTTGAGGGCTTTGCTTTATGTTTGCCCTAGGGGCAATTATGTCTTTTATTTTTCCTTCATGTAATTGGCTATTTAAGCCTTCTCCTTCCTCTTGGAAAGGATGATGAATTATTGAATGAAAATTTGGTTCTTGTGTTCTGTTTGTGAGTTCCCTCTTGAAGATCTCTTAGTGAGTTCTTTCCTCCTAGATCTCTGTGTGAGTTCTATGGAGAGCCCAAGGTGAGGGCAAAAGCACTACCCGCCAGTCGTTGGAAGCGTCCTCGACTCGTGGTTTATTTTATCTTATTTTTCTTCTTCAATTCTAGTTCTCCTCCTCCCCACGCCAAGACCTACCCAAGCTTCCATCATCCACCACTTTGCCCGCTAGCATCCTCCACTACAACCCAAGCTCCATCAAGAAGCTCCCAAACCCGACAGCAAGCCCTCTTCCTCCTTTGGCCGCCGGCCACCCCTTGCTCCAAGTCTTGATGACGATGCCAATCATCATAATGACTCCTTGATTGTTGCTTAGCAATAAATAAAGGAGTTACCGAATTTTGAATTTCAAAATTTGAAATTCAAAACTTTCCATATTTGAAAATTCCTAATTAGGAAAGTTTTCGAATTGAGCCAAGTCAAATTTCATGACATGTGGAGTTTTCAATTTTTCATCCTAGGTGGCATCGATTCATTTGGAAAGTACTTACTCCCTCCCTATTCCCCTCTCCTCCACCTCACCATGCCGCCGGCTCTATGATGGGTCCCCATTGATGGCTTAATTAATTCCCTCTTCCAAGTTTGAAATTCAAATTGATTTCAAATAACTTTCCCTCTAATCTTTTAAAAACTGAAATTGATTTCAGTTTTACTAGTGGTCCCCACCTCCTTAAAACCTCCAAGCCCTCTCTCTCTCTTCATGTGGCCGGCCACCTCACCCTCATTGCTTCTCTCTCTAATTGCCACCTCACCACCACTTAAATACCTCTTAAAAGCCTCCTAAATACCTTTCCCCTCAACAAAAACTTCAGTTTTTAATTTCAGATTTCCAAATCTGAGATTGGAGATCAAGATTAATCCCTCTCAGATTTTCTCTGCTGGAGTATATTGCTGTCCGGAAGAATCAAAAAGCTGTTACAGATTTTCGGGTATTTCCCCTTGCTGTCCACTGCTTGGGAAAGTTCCAGATTGCTGTCCCCTGCCCAAGAGTGCCCGAATCAACAAGAAAACTGTCCAAGAATACCTCCTTGCTGCTGGCCAGTTGCTGTCCTGAATTTCTGCACCGCTTCCCGGGTGTTCCTTAGTGCGAGGAGGTTCGGGGTTGCTGCCCACTTCATCCCCAACGACAAACAACTTTGCCGGAACGCGTATCTCTCTTGTTTTTGGGTAAATTCGACAAAGCTCTTTTATCTTCATAGTTGCATTCTTGAATGTGAATTTACTACCTTCATGAAGATCATATTAATTATTCGCCGCTAAAGCCTAGTAATTAGAAGAGATGTGTGAGGGATCTTTCATAGACTAATCTTATTGTTAGCATTGGAATTCTTGTTGAAACCACTCATGTATGCAACGTAAGACTTAGTTGATTAATTAATGATCTCAACCTCTCGCATGTGCTTAGACCTAAGCTATTTTATCACCTTATCATTTCTATTTTGTCGTCTATCATCAAGACAAAGCTTATAATTATTGTGCTCTAAAATGTAAGCGTGCAAACTTCCCTAATTTAATCATCCTTGCTTGTTCGTTCCACATCATCTTGGTATCAGAGCATGGTAGGCATGCATGACATGTTAGAAAAACATCCTAGGGTCTAGCCTTTCATTATATAGTTAAATTAGCATGCATATCATCGCTTAGTTTCAATTTACTCACTGTTTTTACTGCGGTCCCTGCATTTCCTGCACACTTTCATTAGCATTTAAGCCATTCTAACTAGTGTCTTAGTGCTGCCATTGATTTTGTCGCATTTGTAAGTGCATAGGACAACTACCCCTGAATTTAACTTGCTGTCCTCACTGTTCCAGCAGCTTTTAGCCATCGTTTAGTGAACTTTTAGTCGTTGTTTGGTGTTGACCTCGATTTTGGCTCGAGTGTGCTCGAGCTCTTTCGATCGATCTAATTGAACCCCGTCAAGCCCGATTCGAGCTCGAATCAGCCCGACTCGAGCCGAATCAAACTCGACTGTGTTCGAATAGACTCGATTAGTTTAATTTCATCGTGTCGTATCTGATCTGATTTAAATTGATCGTTATTTTGAACTCAATTTCATTCGATTGATTTCGTTGAGCCGGCTCGAACCAAAATTGACTCGAATCGAGTCAAGATTGGACTCGAGTCTAGCCCGATTGCAGCTATTTTGGTTTGATTCAGCCCAATTCGATCCTAATTAAGTGTCATTTGACTTTATATGCGTTTTGAATTTATCTTCTAAATCAAGAAGTCATCCCAACGGCTACGATCGAACGAAATCTTCGTTCAGCCCAAATCACGCGTCTCAGGTGATCCTCTACGGCTTGGACAGGTATCGAGCAGCGAGTAGATTTGTTTGAGGAAGTTTTCGGAAGCTGGGATACGATGATGGAAATGGGCGGGCTTCCTCTTTCGGGAATGGACTTTGATTCACTGGGAACGAAGCTTTCAGCTTAGGCATTCTCGCTCGGACCTCCTCTCTGACGCCCAGCTCTCTCTCTCGCTATTTTCCTTTCTCTGGATCATCGACCCCCTCTCTCCCGGGGATTTTCGCACAAGCCCAGGAGGACTCGAACGGCTCTCACTCTCGGTCTTCGTCCATTCGCGTACCGGCTCTCCCCCTCCCTGTTCGCGAGCCAGGCGACGGAACCCGACGCCCTCTTTGGACCGATCCCAAACCCGACAACCCCAGCTAGGTCGGGGTAATGATTTCGAGGACCCGCGGTCCATGTAATTTTCGGTCCCGCACCACCTAAGAAAAGCGTGTATGGGTGTGTTTTACAAAATATATATATATATTTTTTTTTTTTTGCGTCTCCAGCCGCCCGTTCCTCTGAGGTCGCGAACTCCAGGTCAAGCCGAGAGACTCCCGCCCGAAGCAGCCCAGGCCGGAATCGATCCCGTCGCCACCCGTCCGGACTATACCCGACGCCTCCTGGACCGATCCCTGCTCCCGTCGACACCGATTCCGACGCTTAGATCTGCCTGGATTTCTTCTCTTTGCAAGGTGAGCATTTCTTTCTTCTTCCCCCTTCTTCTTTCTTCTTCCTTCTTCTTCTATCCTTTTTTTTTTTTCTTTCTTTCTTTCTCTTCTTTTTCCCTTGCTTTCTTTCTTCTCCTCATCTAGCTAGTATTCCTTCACTATATGAAGTCGAAATGGTTCGATTTCAGTTGAGATGAGCTTGATGAAGCATTCCCTATCATTACATCTTGTTTAGTTTCATGGTGTTTGTTTGTGTGCCAAATGATATGTTAGTGCTTTTGGAAAGTATGGAAAGTTATTGCTAGTCATGGGTAGCTCTATGTGTTATAAACAAGGTGATTTGTTGTTCAAGAATGAGCAATTAACACGTTAAATTTATTCTTGATTCATGCCATATCTCTAGAGTTTTAAGTGTGAACTTTTGGAAAATACATAAAGGTTATTTGAGCTTCTATCGGATCATGCATGTAGGGTGTTTGTTGTAACGCCTATTAGAAGTTGGTAGTGGTGTTTCTTGGTAAGAAGGTGCATTCCATGAATTTCGTTGAAGGTCTACTTTGTCGGTATGAATAAATCCCTTATAGTTCTGCGCTTTTGCTTTTGTGGTTGCTACAAAGAGAAGGCTAATGTGATTTGAGAAGGCCTCTTGCACTTTTTTTTTTTTTTTTTAATATTTTCCACATGAAAGCATTGTTAGCGTATAAGCAAGCATCATCGTATCTTTTGATTTCATTCACTTTGTGCTCTTCCAACTTTCAAACAATAGTATCGATTGTGTTTAGTGAAATTGCTATTAAAGAGAGCCTAGTTATTTGTGTTTGCATGGAAGTTTCTTTTTTTTTATGATGGGCTACATTTGGAAATTTCCTATATACAATGTCTAAAGCTTGATAAAAAAAATCTGAGAATAAACTTAGTTACTTGATGAAACATGTGAAACTATTTAACCAAGCATTTGGTGGACCATTGTTGGAGGAAAAGAACTTGGTTCCGTTAGAAAATTCGGAATGGTACATGAGCATTTTATTTTATATCTTGATTTGGTGAAAAAAAAGAGAATGCGAAATGACGCTTTGTGCTTATGTAAAACTCCATGCCCGCCACTTTACCTTTTCTTCGCTAATAAACTTGTCGTTGTAAGCGAATTTCGCATGAAATAGGTAGTAAATGGGTATTTCTATTCTGTGTTGTTTGCATATACTCGTAAGGTTTGATTTCATGGATATAGTGGGTTTGGTGCTATGTGAATCTTAGTAGCTTAGTTGGGATGTTTGACTCATCTCATTTCTTGACCACTAGTACATGCAAAGTTGATGTACATAGATATTTTGTTGTGAAAGCATTCATGTATGAAGCCTTTTGCTAAAAAGTTGGTTGGCTATATTAGTAGTTCCTTTTAAATTTTGAGAGATCGCATGTTTTATGTCAAAGTTGTTTGGGTTCGTTGGAGATTTCATCTTACTAGCATGAATGATATATGATTGTTACTCTATTGCTTAAGATACTCCCATTCTCTCTTGTTCAAGGCTTTTCGGAGGAAAATCTTTATCTAATAGAATTGATTCATTGATATAAAATTTATCGAAACTATGATTTTTGTGTAGGAAAAGTGCAGATTTTAAGGCTCTTATTGTTCTTTCTTTACATAAGAATTCTCACCACTTTTAAGTGAATCTTGCACGGCTTCTAAGTAGAGATTCCTACAATTTTTTGTAAGCTTTTCTCACTGTTTTTTTGTAAGAAAACAAGTGCAGAATTTGAAGTTGTGTCGCTGATTTTTACATGAGAATACCTATGGCACCTGAATGAATCTTTTATTGGTTGTTCTGAAGAAGTTCCTACAGCTTTTATGAAGTTTTTCCCCTGTTTTTGGTAAGAAACAAATGCAGATTTTTAAGAAAAGGGTGCAGATTTCGGGGTTCTTATGGCTGTTTTCGCATGAGAATCACTAAGGAACTTGGGTAGATCTTGCATTGCTTTGTTGTAAAAATTCCTGCAGCTCTTATGAGGTTTTTTTCGCTGTTTTGGCAAGAGGTAAGTGCAGATTTTGGAGTTCTTATGGCTGTTTTCGCATGAGAATTTCTATGGCATTTGGATAGGTTTGTCACTGCTTTGCGGTGAAATTTCCTACATTTTTTTTGTGAGCTTTTTCTTACCGGTCTTGTGAAAAAAAAAATGTATATTTTGGAAGTTTTATCGCCGTTGTCTTGTTTTCATAGAAGGCTTTGCGACATTTGGACAAGCCGTTCATAGTTCTTGTATTAGAATCTCTGCGTCTTTCATATAGTTTTATAATGGATATTTGTGGAGGATTAGTGCAAACTTTACTTCTTTATTTACTTTTGGCAAAGAATGACTATCTACATTTAATATTTAGCGAAATATAAAGACTTGTTGAAAGGTTATGCATGGTTCACTCTTAGAATATATTTGGGACTGAATATAAAATTGTGTAAGATGTGACGGTACACTTTCCCTTATGGTTTCAGTTAAAGAGAGATGTGCACTTCATTCTCAACTAATAGGCACCCATGATGCTCTCACAAAATTTGCTAAAAACAAATGTTAGAAAACATACATGCCATACTCTCTTTTATTGGAAAGCACCTATGATTGGTTATATTTTGATGAGTTTGTAAGAAAATCTAAAGCCATTTGCAATAAGCTTCTTTTTTTTTATGATTATGACTTCGTTGGGGATCTAATTCTGAATGTTTTATCTGTCTACTACTTGGTTTTGAAGAGCATGTTTGCAATTTCTTTTCTCGAGTACATGCGGCCTTGTGAGAATTTTTTTTTTCTTATGTCGAAAGTTTCATGCAGTTATCTACTTGGCATGTTTTCTCGAGTAGAAAAGAGATAGGCGAGTATCAATATTCATACTTTGGTCGAGCTTCAACACTAAGCAAGTCAATTTGATTGTATGTCACAACTACAACTCTCAACATCACATTGGCTTGATTTTACTATGATAATTTTGAATGGAGACAAAATAATTTGATACATGCTTAGTTAGCCCATTTGTAGGTCTCAAACCTTCTTTATGTATTTCATTAGTTATAAATTGATTGGGATGAGTTTGAGAGTCCTTACTAGATTTATTATGTGCATCCATGATCCTTTTAGATAAAGGTTTATATAAGCATTGATGGTTCGCTCTCATTGTTTCTTCGCGAGTATTTTCATTTAAAATAAAATAAAATTTAGAAAGATTTTGTGAATTGTTCTATGGTTGCAAGTTTTGCAAGAGGCTTTACGAATTTTTTTGCATCGAGAGGTTTTGTTTTATGAGTTTTGCGAATCGACTTGCGTTGGAATTTTATGTGTTTTCGTCTTACGAATGTTTTATAACGGGTGCTTTGCAATGAGGGGTTTTCTATAAAATCTTCTCGTTGGAAAGCTTTGTTTTGTTTTACCCCACTCCAAATGAAAGGGAGTACTTGATTATGAGTTGGTAGGTAGAGTTTTGTGTCAAAGAATGAAGTTTTGGTAGGAGGTTTTGTAAAGATTTTGTAGAGTTTTTTTTTTTGTGTCAAAACAACAAATGAAAGGAGGAAATTCTGGGTAGATAGCCTTTAGGAGATTTTGCTTAATAGTTCACTTGGAGATTCTTGTAAGTCATGTTGGGTGATCCATATAGTGTCATTTAGGAGTGGCTAGTGCTTTCCTATTTGAATTGAGTTCTCTTAGTGGTGATTTCTAAAAGAGTGAATTTTGGAGAGTTGAAACTTTTTAGGAAATTTATGTTTGTAGGTGCTTAGTATCCTTTTGGGAGCAAGATAGGAGTCCCTTCCCTTTGTGTTAGTTTGTAAGAGTAAAGAGAATGTTGGATGGGTTCAAAGCAATGTGAATTTAGTCGTAAGTCTAGTTTTAGAGGTCTTTTTCCTTAGTCGTTATAGGGTTTGGTTAGAGTGTTGTGGGTAGGCGTGCCAACATGTCAAGTGCCTCGTTTGGAATGGGAACAGCAAAGGGCATTGTTGCTGTTATAGGATGCACTTGACTTCTACGAGGTGCATCCAATAACAACAATGCCTACACCCATTTTCGTATTCGATTTTCGTTCTTTTTCTATTTATCGCATTTGATTGTCTTTTGCTTAGTTTTATTAGCTCCTTCACTGCTTCTTCTATGTCTTGGCACCGCACACGTACAAACCAAGGAGAACTCAAAATACAAATGACTCAACAAATAACTAAAAGGTACGTTCTTTTTCTTTCCTTGCATTTTTTCATTCTTTCATATTATTAACTGCTTATAGAACTGCTCTAATACCTATCTTTCTTTTGTCTTGCGAGGTACCTTTTGGAAAGCAATGGACAAGGAGCACTTGGGAGTTGGAGTTAGAACAACCGGATCTAAGCATCAGTCGTCCCTACCCATCTGGTAGGGGTGCTACGGGCGGAACCACCGGGTCGTAGCCCCCGGTGCTGTAAGTTTACTAAAACTTAGAAAACCTTTAGGGGCCTAGATGATTGTACGCCTCCTTCCCTTAGGGCCTTAGAAACTTCAATTATATTTAGGATTGCTTTTCTTTTTCTTATTTAAATCCTTAAAAAAAAAAAACCCATGACATCCGTATAGAAGTCTTAGGAGTTAGAAAAGAACACAACTTTTAGTCCTACAACACTAGTGACATTTAAGGACAAAAATTAAGGACTGAGTCTTAGAAAACATAGACTTAGGGTGCATGCTCCCTATAGGATAGAGACATTAAAACAACAACAACTTAGCGACACGTTTTCCTATATTTAGATTTTTATTTTCTTAATTCACTAATAATCAACCAATTAATCTTAATCTAATTCTTAAAACCTATTAAAACACTGAATTCTTAATTAAATAATTATTAACATTCTATAACTATTAAACTTTAAATCTAAAATGTAAACCTAAATCAAGTATAATTAAACTAATAATTAACCTTTCACCAATCTAAAATTTAAAAGAAGTAGATCTAATTAGGAGATCAAATTTTAAATTAAAATTAATTAGGACGAAAACATTTCTAAATATCAAACCTTAGAATAATTTCTAAAATCAACCAACAAATGTGATTAATAAAATACTTAATCTACTTCTTTCTTTTCTTTTCATAACAAACTAAAGCAATAATAATAAAGTTAATTATCACTGGGTAACCCAGGCCTACGAGGCTATTAAGTTAGCCCCAAGGAGGGTGAAATAAACCTCACGGCCTCAGTGTGAAACAAAGGTGGTAATTAATTAAACATTAAAAAAAAAATACTCAAATCAACCTTAAAATACTAAGATTTGAATTTTAATTAAAATCTCTTCTTTGTCCCTTTTAACAAACAAATCAAATACAAACAACTCTAACTAAATCATCCTATATAGGACCTACCAAAACCACACAACTTACACACACTTAGACTAGTTTGCTAGGACACGACTATTAGTTTTAGGTTAGATTGTTGTTCTGCTGTTCTTTTCTTTTCTGTACTTTGTTGTGACGCTTTGCATGTGACTCGTGTGCTGGTTGTTGTTTTTGCTACCTGTTGTAGCTTTTCTGCTGTGTTGTTTTCGTACTGCTTTCTTTTAGCTTTTCTTCCTGCACTGTGGTTGTGACGTTAGAATACCCATAGGTTATGCACGCTCTTTTATACTAATGTTGTCTTTCTGCAGGTGGCCGTGCTCATATAATGCTGCTAAAAGGGGGCTAAAAATTAATAATTATTTATAACTGCTTTAGGTACCTGCTTCAGCTGCTTAGCCCCCAATAATCAAAGCACGGCCAAGTGTGATTTATTTTTTTCAGCATTTTCATATATATATAACTGCTTGGATGAGTTTTTATTATAAACTGCTTAGGATAACCCCTGAAGGAGAGTCTAGATTTTTATTTTTATAGTGTAATGTATTTGATAGTAAATGTTGTGAAAATTTAAAATAAGGCATTTTTATAGAGTTGGGAATCCAAAGGGAAAAGTAAACCCCTACAGGGGGTTTAATTTTTCATTTGGATATCCTTTTGGGAGCACTCACTACGAGGAGTCCAAAGGGAAAAGTAAACCCCTACAGGGGGTTTCCTTTTTCATTTGGGTATCCTTTTAGGAGAGTCACTACGAGGAGCCCGAAGAGACGAAGACGATCCAAAGACGAATCAAGGAAGAGAAGAAGAAGACTGAAGAAACATAAAAATGCCTTATTTTAAGATTTGCGTCGTTTCCGGGTTGTTGTCGGTGGAGCCCGGCCACCTTTACTTACTGTACTCTGTGATGTAATATTGTATGACACTTGTCATGGACACTCTTTTTCGTGGGATTTTGTTTCTGTGTTGTGATTTACTTACTTTGTTTGCGCAGTAGAAATGGCATGTTTTTCATAGGTTTCTTTCTTGCATGTGCTTGTGTCTGACCGCTAGGCTCTTTAGGGATAAAATTCTTCTACTCGTAATTAATAATAAAAATTTAAGATTAACTCACATAGAAACCATAACGATTTTAGGGAATAGCCGGAATCGTCCGGGGGCGCATGCACGCATTCTCTCTTCTATTAGACAAATTTCCCCGCCTGAGGGTAGAGTCCGGATAATCTGGCCTATGAGGATGAAGTGCCGGACCTGGGGAAGTTTAGTCATTCAAAAATTATTTTATAAAGCCTTTTTAAAATTCATACATATCTAATTTGGAGACTTTAACCAGTATAAATTGCATTAGTAACTAATTAAAAATTAAGATTTAATTGCATTAGTTTTAGGAGCATTATACCACTCATAAGTGTGGGATCAATTAGGGAATTCCTTTAGTTGTCGATCCCAATTTCAGTGTCTAAACTACCCTCCCATCTTTCATACAGACTGGACAGCATGGATTTTATACGAGGTTTTAGCTGGCTTCCTTTGTCAGACAAGGAATAAGTCCAGATTGCATTAGTTAGGTCGTAGATATTAGTATCGTATGTGCGATACTATATCTTTTATAGATTTAGGGTCTAAAGATGAGTGGTACGGGTGAACCACTATACACCTTATTGGTGGGTAAGCTTTCCTTTCTTCGGAAAGCTATAAATCCTACCCATCTGCGTCACATAGATGACGCCACCTCCTTCTTTCCCTTGTGCATGTCTGAGTGCGTTGTCCTTCCTTTTTCTCTAGTTTCTACTTCTTCGAGCTGACCGGATGTTGAATGAACCATGTGTGATTGATTGAGCCAAATTGGGACCTTCCCTTTTGATTAGGAAAACCTAGAAACCCCTTTGCACTAAACTCATTTGGAGAAGATAATCTAACATCCCTAATCGAGAGTTTTCCTAAGTCAAGACTTAGGATGTAATTAACTACGGGGGCTTGCGCCCGTAGGAAACCGATCCCCACAATCAAATAAACCCTATTCGATGCTGATGTATCGAATAGGAGAAATCTCGTGAATTTAGGGTTATAGATATTATTATCCATCGGGGTGCGTAGGTGAAAACCCGCTATCCTCTATGGCTAATCGTATCTGTAACTCCATCTGCTCTTCCATCGGCCTGCTTGTGTCGATTGTAAAGGCCTACGACCATTTTGTCCTACGGGATAGTGTGATCGTACCCTTTGCATTCGAACCACACGAGCGGAATCCTTTCGGAGACCCACATTTGGGTGCTGTCCACTCCCTCAACACTTTCCAACACCTAGGCAACTTAGGCTACGACTGAATTTTGCTGTCCAGAAATTTGCTGCACCTTTTAGTAACTGTTTCGGCGAGATTTAGGTAGTATGCACCTGCTGTCCACACTCTGGTTTGCTGTCCCGTTCTCCCAACTGCTGTAGTTTGCTATCCACACAAAATTCTGCACTGTTTGGTGGCCTTTAAGTGAACCTAACTTAGTGTCTAAATGACGTACCTTGCACCCAATCTTAATTAGGTTTCACTTGACACCTACCCATGGACCCGATTAGGCTCCAAAAGAGTTTAGATGACATCGTTAACCTAGTGGGCAATATGACTAGAATTATGTCGGAGAAACCCATTGACTATCCCCACTCTAACTACATGCCCCACTCAGCTTATCACCTGAAACCTAAGCCTAGGGCTCCTCGACCTCACTTAGAATCACCATATCGTCTGCCTACCTTTGATGGTTCTTTGGATGGCTACTCCTTTAGGGAATGGGTGAGGCAACTAGAGGATTATTTTGAATCTTGTCATATCCCTGAGTCCCACCAAGTTAGCATCGCTAAGTCTCACCTAAAAGGCCGGGCTCTTCAATTTTGGGCAAGATTGGAAGATCATAAAGAGTCTCACGGTGAGTACCCTAGTTGGAAAGACATGAGGCGAGATCTAAATCTAAAATATCGACCCTCTACCAGTGACCACCATCTAGGGCCCCGCACCACCTCTTCTATTGGAACACACCGGGAACATTACTATGGTCGAGACCACCCACCCATCAGTAACATCAGGGTTGCTGCCCCACCCTGTAGGTCTTCACCTAACCATGATGGCCGACCCTCTATTGGGCCTTCTGTTGGTTCGATCCCACATAACTCCCCACTTGGACCGAATTCTAGCCAACCCCATCAACCTTTAGCCTCTCCAATCCTTGACCCTGAAAGTGTAATTTTAATAGAGAAATGCTTTAAAAAGAAAAGGTCCCCTGAACCTGAAGCTGAGTGCATCCATTTCGTGGATGCTAATGATATCAATAATAATGAAACATTCTCTGAGGATGATATTGAAGTGATTACATTAGACTCCCTACATGATGTAAATCCTAAATTAGGAGATCTAGAATCCTCAAATTTTGATATCTTAACCCATCCTGATCCTAATCTCATAATGGATATCCCTTTGGATAAGGTCAGCCGGGAAGATATTAAATTGATCTCGAATGACATTGATCTGACCTTGAACCCTGTGGAATTAAATTTGGAAGATCTTGATTTAGTTGTAACACCTACTGAGATGACTCCGGATATTTCTGATAATTCTAATTTAATTTTGGATAATTCTGATTTAGTTTTGGATAATTCTGATTTAATTCTGGATAATTCTGATGGCGACTTAGATAATCTCAAGTTGGAAGTAAGTCAATCAAGTTTATCACCTGATATAAGTGAAACGGAACCCATGGATCTTAGGGTTGCAACCAAACCTGAGTCTCTTTCGGAAGACAGTACTTTGAGTCTGAAAGTTTTTGAGCCTGATTTGAGCAATGAGCCCCCTCTTGTTTCATTAGAGTCTAACTTTAGAGCTGCTCAATTGGGTTTATATTTGGCCGAGTGTGTCATTTCTGATTCTTACATTTTGCCCGTTATAACCTCGTCCTACCAGGATAAGGACCACTTCTATCCTAGTTGGATGAATTTATTAGATGACACTACCCCCACTAGGAGTCTGCTGCCGACCCTAACTGAAACCACCTATAGAAGTGCCTTGGTAGCTAAGAGTGTTTTCATTTCTCCCCCTACCCCAGTTCCCTTAGACCGAACACTTTAAAACCACTCTTTTTGTGACTTGTCCATTTTTTTTTTGTCTAGCTATGTGTTCGTGTGAGTCAGTATGTTGTTGTGTGTTTAGTAGTCTGTTGACTTCCAAAGTTCTCTTTGTTTAAAATTCGTGTGTGAATCCATATTTCTTTCATCTTGCATATCAAGCCTCTTGCACCATCTCATGTTCATCTTGTTGAGTCTTGAATTTTGACATATGAATTCGCATATCACATGCCGCATTTACATTACATATGCATGACTTTCTTAAGGAAATTGCACGCTTAACTAAATAGAGCAATAATAAGTATAAACTTTATGCTGATTCTAAACGACAATTTAAATTTATTAAGGGTGGTAACTTAGTAATGATGCGGATTCGTCCGGAAATCACATGCTAGAAGTGCGGGAACATTTAGAATAGTCAATAAAATCATAACAACGCTTGCGTGGTGGATCTGCTTGTAGAATTCAACAATTATTCCTTTTCTAACATAAAAGATTTAGTAGACTTTGAAGGTCCGGAGTTAAACCCCAAATCCACTTCAAATTAAGCCTTGTGCGACCCCACCTTGTGAGAACCCCAAAGCCTACCTACACTCCCGAAATTATTCCCAAAATTCCTATAACGGAGAAGGTTGACATGATTCCTGGTGATGATATTATTTTCACAAAAGAGGGTGGACGAAGAAGGTATTGGATTAGGTGAAGAGGTGAACCTAAGTCAAAGGATATGTGGTGAGAGTACGAGGAGCTACAACAAATAAACCCATATGCACAAGGAGTTTTCGAGACACCAACTCGACGGAGTCGAGTTTTCTCCCACCTGGGGAGAATGAAGAGGACATCGAAGATCAACGGCTACGATCGTGTCTATTTATTTTCATGTATTTTATTTGTTATTTGTACTTTTCCATTTCTACCCTCACTCGAGGGCTTTGCTTTATGTTTGCCCTAGGGGCAATTATGTCTTTTATTTTTCCTTCATGTAATTGGCTATTTAAGCCTTCTCCTTCCTCTTGGAAAGGATGATGAATTATTGAATGAAAATTTGGTTCTTGTGTTCTCTTTGTGAGTTCCCTCTTGAAGATCTCTTAGTGAGTTCTTTCCTCCTAGATCACTGTGTGAGTTCTATGGAGAGCCCAAGGTGAGGGCAAAAGCACTACCCGCCAGTCGTTGGAAGCGTCCTCGACTCGTGGTTTATTTTATCTTATTTTTCTTCTTCAATTCTAGTTCTCCTCCTCCCCCCACGCCAAGACCTACCCAAGCTTCCATCATCCACCACTTTGCCCGCTAGCATCCTCCACTACAACCCAAGCTCCATCAAGAAGCTCCCAAACCCGACGGCAAGCCCTCTTCCTCCTTTGGCCGCCGGCCACCCCTTGCTCCAAGTCTTGATGACGATGCCAATCATCATAATGACTCCTTGATTGTTGCTTAGCAATAAATAAAGGAGTTACCGAATTTTGAATTTCAAAATTTGAAATTCAAAACTTTCCATATTTGAAAATTCCTAATTAGGAAAGTTTTCGAATTGAGCCAAGTCAAATTTCATGACATGTGGAGTTTTCAATTTTTCATCCTAGGTGGCATCGATTCATTTGGAAAGTACTTACTCCCTCCCTATTCCCCTCTCCTCCACCTCACCATGCCGCCGGCCCTATGATGGGTCCCCATTGATGGCTTAATTAATTCCCTCTTCCAAGTTTGAAATTCAAATTGATTTCAAATAACTTTCCCTCTAATCTTTTAAAACTGAAATTGATTTCAGTTTTACTAGTGGTCCCCACCTCCTTAAAACCTCCAAGCCCTCTCTCTCTCTTCATGTGGCCGGCCACCTCACCCTCATTGCTTCTCTCTCTAATTGCCACCTCACCACCACTTAAATACCTCTTAAAAGCCTCCTAAATACCTTTCCCCTCAACAAAAACTTCAGTTTTTAATTTCAGATTTCCAAATCTGAGATTGGAGATCAAGATTAATCCCTCTCAGATTTTCTCTGCTGGAGTATATTGCTGTCCCGAAGAATCAAAAAGCTGTTACAGATTTTCGGGTATTTGCCCTTGCTGTCCACTGCTTGGGAAAGTTCCAGATTGCTGTCCCCTGCCCAAGAGTGCCCGAATCAACAAGAAAACTGTCCAAGAATACCTCCTTAATGCTGCTGGCCAGTTGCTGTCCTGAATTTCTGCACCGCTTCCCGGGTGTTCCTTAGTGCGAGGAGGTTCGGGGTTGCTGCCCACTTCATCCCCAACGACAAACAACTTTGCCGGAACGCGTATCTCTCTTGTTTTTGGGTAAATTCGACACTAAGCTCTTTTATCTTCATAGTTGCATTCTTGAATGTGAATTTACTACCTTCATGAAGATCATATTAATTATTCGCCGCTAAAGCCTAGTAATTAGAAGAGATGTGTGAGGGATCTTTCATAGACTAATCTTATTGTTAGCATTGGAATTCTTGTTGAAACCACTCATGTATGCAACGTAAGACTTAGTTGATTAATTAATGATCTCAACCTCTCGCATGTGCTTAGACCTAAGCTATTTTATCACCTTATCATTTCTATTTTGTCGTCTATCATCAAGACAAAGCTTATAATTATTGTGCTCTAAAATGTAAGCGTGCAAACTTCCCTAATTTAATCATCCTTGCTTGTTCGTTCCACATCAATCTCCTCTCCAAAAATCTGAAAAAATACACTTCAAGAAATCTGAAATTTTCAGATTTGATCTCAGAATTCAGTAAGGCATTCTAACTTTATGTGCTGGGAAGAAAGAATTATGAGAGGATGTTTTAGTCTGTGGGCGGGAGCTTATGTGCACGGTGGGAAAAAATCCAATCCTTGAATCCGTGAATCTACAGGAAAGAGAGGCTTTAATGTTAGGAAAGATTTCCTAAATTAAAGCCAAAGGTGAGAGTTACGGGATTTGAAAATTAGTTTCCAAATTCCTTTCCAGCGGTAAGAGGAGTTTAAGAAGGAATTAAAGAGGTGGGGCTGTGGGGGATTAATGGCTCAGTGAGGGATTAGGGGAGCCATTAGGAATTTAATCAAAATCTGAATTTTAATTTCACTTTTGATTAAATTTGGAGGGAATTGATTTGAATTTTAAAATTCAAATCAAAGAAATTAATGCCATGAATGGGGGAGTAAAGGAGGGAGCCCAAAGAGGGGGCCGGCAGGTCTAGGGAGAGAGGGGAGAGAGATTAATTCAAATCCATAAATTAATTTCAGGATTTGAATGAAAATGTGGGGAAATTAATTTGAAAATTGATTTCAAATTAAGAGGTCATTAATGCCTTAATTGGGGAATTGATGGGAGGAACACCAATTAGGAAAGATTTCAAATTTGAAATTTGAAATCCAAATTGTCATGGATTTTCTCTCTCGATTTTGCTGACTCAAATTAGGAAAGGGGGAGGGTAAAGGGGAAGGGGAGATTCACGGGTGGATGGGGAAGGTGGCCGGTGGGTGAGGGAATTGGCCAGGAGCTTAGAGTGGGCAGATGGGGGTCGGATGGGTGAGATCCGGCGGCAAGGGTGGAGGATGAAGACGATGGAAAAACAATTAAAGAAAAGATAAAAAAGAAAGAAAGAAGATCGAAGATAAAAACGAAAAATAGAAAATAAAACCGCGAGCCTTGGACTCATCCGAAGGCTGACGGGTGATGCGTTGCCCTTCTCCAAGGGACTTCAACTCACGAGCCCGGACCCATCCTGCGGCTGTTGACAACTTCGATTCCTCTCATAGGAATCTCACTCTCATTCTCTCCCAAGAACAAAGTGTGGAACACAAAATTTTTCATATCAAATTCATCATCCTATTACAATAGCTAAAGGCCATATATATAGGCCACAGCATGAGAAAATAAAAAAAATTACAAAATTGCCCCTTGGGCTACAACACTCAAATAAATTAACCTAGGGGTAAAACAGGAAATAACATAAAATAGAAACTAAAATGCAGAAAACAATTCATAAATGACAACTTAAATTAGAGCCGTCGATTTACGACGCCTCCTGTGATAGATGCGCCAGATCTTCTGGCCGATGTCCGCATCAATCCTATATCTCAGCAACCGTATATAGAATAAAAGAATGACCATAAATTACTTCACCCCCACTTTAATCGAACAAGTAAAAATCATCACAATCTGAGCATCAAATATATGAATTAAAATCTTGCAAAATTATTTTTAAAGTCATCCGCATAAAACCTTTAAAGTCTTTTTCAATGAAATTTTATTCAAAAGGAAAATACATTAGGTCGATCTAGGGTTAAACTATAAGCCATAACTTTCATACTCAATTCTATATATGCAATAATAAAGAAGACAAGGTTTACATGTTAATAATAGCCGAAGAGACAAAATAACATGAGTATAGTGCAGACTAAAATACTTTGAAATACATTCGCACAAAGCATTCAAGGTCTTTTTCACCAAAAAATCATTTTAAAAAGAAAACTCTATGGGAAGCATTGCCTGGAGAATAGGTTTGCAAGTCCCAACCTTAAAACCCAATCATTTACATACATAGGTGGAGTTGACAATATCCATAACATAATAAATATCTGTATGAATACAAAATGTTACACAAATTCTCAAGCCCAATCCACTAATTTGTATCAAGATATAAAAGTACATGTGCCCTTTTTAACTTCTATGATTGACACAATTATCGCACATCATAATCGAAGGGATTTTCAACAAATCTATGCTCTTCATAATTAAACAGATAAATGCGGCAAGTTTGTCCTAACGATGGGTTTGATTGTCATAAAATCATAATCAGAGGTGGTTCAAACTCTAAAGAGAATATGGTTTGAGTTACTTTATCAATGATGGAAAAAATCAATTCAAAAGAAAATTCATAAATTGAGGGAATTTTATCCAAATTTAATCCCCAATAAATAATATATAAAAATAAAAAAGCTAAAGCAATAATCAACTGAATTGCACTTAGGGTAACCATCCCTCCATCATATGCATTAATTTACTAAAAATGACAAATTTAACTTTGAAAAAAAGCTAAGAAAGAGTTGTCGTATCAAGCATATCACTATGATCATGTGGGCTCCGAAAATTCGGCCCCGGCCTCCCCGCCGCGCACTTTTTCTTTTTGTTTGGCGAGGGAGTTTTAACGAACTAAGTTCCGGAGTAAATTTTGGAAGGCAGATGGGTTTGTAGATAAGACACTACCCAAAGATTTCGCCCTCATTTTGCGAGGACTTTATGATCTGAGTTCTGGTTTCCTATAGGCGCAAGCCCCTATAGTTAATTACCCCTCCCGATCACGAGAGAGAACTTTCGATTAAGGCTAGTCATCAATCAGATACGTAGAATATACGTGTTATCTAGCATATAGTAGAAGCACTGGGTATAGGGATTGGAGAATTTGGAGATTTCGATATTTAAAAATAGAAATTTCCATCATCTTTCACTTAAAGCGGATGGTGGGGGAGTGGATGATAGACCCGATCAAGATCCCATGGTTTCCGTCGTCCCGGGCCATCATGGTCCCTAGTCTACTTAGTCAGAGGAGGTAGTCAACCCAACCTGACAGAAGGATCCTTGTCGGCAGCCATGGGTTGCTTCGTCCAAGGGGACCTTGTAGACCTGGGATGGGTATTTGCCTAAGGGGACAAATTTGAATCCACCTTAGCTAACAGAGGGCTTTGTGCCCATCGATCATATCCTATTGATTCATATCTCAAGGGTTTAATGCCAATAAGGAGCGTATTGGTGTTGGCCATAACCGGTATTTCGTGGTGCCATTTGGCGGCAAAACCACTCGGTTCAGAGGGCCCCGGGTCATAACCGTTTATCCTGCGGTGCCATTTGGCGGCAAAACCGCCGGTTAGAGGACACGTACCACGTCCTTACTAGCAGGAGATTGTTTGAGAATGGATCCTAGTGATATTTTCGACTATGCATTTAGCTCTTTGTGAGCTGAAGTAAATTTTGATTTGTCCACCTCGACAAACTGTTGCTGAGGGTGGATGGATTTTTGTTTTAAGTGTTTAATGGATTAATTTCAGATTTTAAATATCCGGACATTTGGGATGGAATTTGGAAATTTTGGACTTTTTGGAGGCATTTTAAAAATGCCTGAAATTAACCCATCCGGTTGAGATAGACATTCAACACGGCCATCATCAGGGTGTTCGGGGTCATTTCCCTTTATTTGATTGGACCTTGTCAACTCGGCCAAGCTATTGATCGAGGATCAGGTTTCTTCTAGGCTTTGTGTCTTTGGTTGTGAATTTTCTTGATTGTAGGCCTTGAAGGCCTAATATGAATGTATTGAAACAAATACACTGGTCGCCACAACCGTGTATTCGTTTAAAGGTTCGAACCCTGTCGACTTCTATTGGTCCGTATAGAAGGATCAGGTTCGAACTAGAATTCACTTATCGACCCGCCCAGCATCCCTAGGCATCACGTGTGTACCAATAACACGCTCACTGGGACCATGCGGGTGATTTTTATATTGATTTAGACATACCCCATTGTGTACCTATGTGTATACAAACTATAGTGCAGGTGCAGGGGTACTTTGAAACATTTTTTAAACGCCTTCTGCCCGCTTGCATGGATATTGCGGGTCCGGTGGCATTCTAGTCTTGATATTGACTCCCCCCTTTCTCATTCACCAGGGACATTCTTCTGGACTTTAAAATCCGTTGTTTTGAAGATAACTCTTTTAAGATTATCAATGTAATGGATTTGTTATTCCCGTTGTCTGTGGGCACCAGAATTATTTTCTTCTTGAGTATAGAACTAAGAAGAGACTCTGGAACACCAAGAAGTTTGGTTCTAATTTGTTCAAACATTTCCTCCCTTCTGCCAGGGGGTGTCCTTTTTCGTACATCGGGCTGCCTTTGTACCCGGTGTACTTGAAGATCTTGATCACCACTGTCGTAGGTGATATCCGTACTTATGTCCACAGTGATTCATTGTACTTTCAATACACTGTTGTTATCCACAAGTATCCATTTATAGGGGACCGCTGTATTCACTACGATCTCCTGGAAGTGTTTGTAGAAGGGTCATTTACATCAGTATCGTATCCACCTTTCACCAATCTCAGGTGGGTCGTTCTGATGTATTTGCACTAGCTTGTAGGGGACGGGTCCTCCATCATTGGTCTCCCGTATTGCCTTCTTCAATCAATAGGCATTTGTAGGGATTGTTGTAGGAGTCCTTGTACTAATGCCCACAGTGGTTCGTTGTGCTTACGATATGCCCACTGTTATTACCCACAAGCGACTTGTACATATTTACGGGAACCCGTTGTAGCCACTACGAGCTCCTGGAACTGTTTGTGGGAGACCCATTGTTGCCTACATCATGCCCACCTGTCACCAATCTCAGGTGGGTTTTTGTGTATTTGCACTTGTTTGTAGGTCGTAGGTTGAATGCGTAGGAGCCTTCTAATGTAGATTGCGGGCATTTGCATTTGTCGTGTGTTATACACCGAATACATCCGTAGGAGGTCTTGTAGTTTGATTGGTGTCGAATCTGACTCAAGTATGAACCCTTCCAAGTCCAGTTCGAATCAGCTTCATGAGCTCAGTGTGCAAGGTTATTTCTTTGTCCCTTGTAGTCCAAGTCTTGTCCAATTTTAGTGTCTTTCGCACTTACTTCCTTTGAATTTGAGTCTGAATGTATGTTCAAATGATTGTTCAAAGTTTTTTGAGATCTTTTGAGTTCAATTTTGTATTCAAATGATTTCAATTTGGTCCCATTTCGAGTTCATTTCATTTGAATTTGGTCTTCAGTTCTGTCTTGATTTTATTTGGATTTTGATATTTAGAAATCATTTGAACTTTGTTTAGGTCCTCTGCACATTTTCAATCATGTTCAAAAGTCCACTGCTCTTTCTCATTTGAGTCCAGTCTCTTGTTCTTTTGAGTGCAAAACAGGTCCAAGTGTAGTAGTATTTCACCCGAAATTTCGGCAGCCTCCCTGCGTCTCCCCTGTTTAGGGGAAAACAACGGAAGAACTGGGCCTCCCGCCACGCTAGAGAAAAGCGTGCACGGTAGGTGCCCTCTTTCGAGGACACCGCGGCCGTAAAATCTTTGTTCCCCCACCACGCCAGAGAAAGGCGTGCATGGGTCTTCGGTACCTGTTGCAAAAGTGAAGCAGTCGTTTCCCCGCAAGTGAGTACTTATGGGTATCCAGGTCTCGTCATAGGCACCGCAACGGGTTCCCTTCCCACCACACTAGAGAAAAGCGTGCATGGGTTGATTTTCTGGTTCGACACTAACCCCGAGAATAGGATTTGGAACCGAGGGTCACTCGCCTACCTTGTCGTGGGTGTTGCGCCGGTTACCCTTCCCACCACGCTAGAGAAAAGCGTGCATGGGCAGACCACCGACTCGACACACAAGCCGAGGTAAGAGAGAGAACAAGGATTCAAAAAATTATACCTTTGGAGACCCGAGGACCGGTGGTGGAATCGGCTCGTATGTCGAGGCGGGTGAAGGTACGAGAGGCGAGCACTTACAATTTATTATTATTATTATTTATTATAATGTATATTAATTATAATAATAATTAAATAATTATTATTGATAATTAATAAACTAATTATAATTGAAATTAATTAATGATTAATTATAATTAATTGAAATTAATTATAATCAATCCGATAATTATAACTATAATTAATTAATAATTATCAATTAATTAAATCAGAAAATTAATTATCATTATAATTAAATAACTATTAAATATAATTAATAGGAATTATAATAAAAAAAATAATAAATTAAAATAAAATAAAAATAAACCAAAAAGGAAATCCGGCCTCTGTTCGGCGGATCCATGGGATTTGGCCGTAGACGCGCATGAGATGGGGAAAGTTACCCTCACAGCAGCGGGCTCGCGTTGTTGCTGCCGATCAAAGTGTCGTAACTTCCGATTCACAGGAAGGGAAAGTCGACGGAGGAGCGGCGTCAAGCAGCCACGGGAAGGGCTGGAGAAGCAGCGCCGAAGGGGGGAAAGTTATCTTCACTGCAAGCGAACTCCCGTTTGTGCTTCCGATTAAGCCGTAGTAACTTCCGATCCAACAGGCAAGGGCGGCGCCGGAGGGGGGAGAGGAAGCGCACGCAAAGGGGGAAGGTTGCTTCACGGTCGGCGGGCTTCCGATCGGATGTCGTAACTTTCGGTCGTGATAGGGGGAGAGAGTCGGGGACCAGAGAGCGACCGAGAGAGTAAGAGTGCGAGGGAGAGGCCGAAGGCCTCATCCCTTTGGCCATTTAACGACGCGAGACCGTTGTGCGAGACACGACATTGGTCGTGCGAGCGACGTGCGACGGCATGGGAGAGTCAGAGCAGGTGAGGATTTGATCTCTTTTTTTTTTTTTTTTTTCTTTGTACAAGTCAACTGATCAGACTCAAGAAATTTCACGGTAGTAAGGACATAACACGTGCATTCTAACTATGTGGTAAGTTTAATGACACCATTATATTACGGAGCCTAGATGTACTCCAATGACCAAGTCCATAAATCATGAGCCATTAGACGCACCCGATAGAGCATAAATTGTGTAAGATAATATTGCCTTAAAAGTGGTCCCTTCAGCTAGCTTTCTCCAAAACATACAAAAGTTTTCTTGAATGGCACACGTGGTTGCAAATAAGAAAACTATGGTCATATTTGGTTGAATACCTCTGTTGACTAAGTATACTAAGACCTATGATAACATGGGTTGATATGAATAATTATATATCTTGATTGTGTCCACAATCATTGTTATTAAATCAAATAACAATATGCCTTCTTTAAAATCAAGTTGGTACTACTAAAACAAAATGTCATGGAGTGACTGATATGGGAAATAAAATACAAGGGCTTGGGCTTAGTTGGAAACCTATGAACTAATTAATGAAGTATTCGTTAGAGGATAAAATATCTTCATAGTGCCTTTTTTAAATATCTAGTCTTCTTTCTAAAAATTTAAAATGAAACATACTTAAATATTTTTTTAAGCCTACACCATCTACACTCTACAATCCCCATCTCCCAATAGTTCTTTAAAAAGTCATATGGCAAAATACTCACCGTCTAAAAAAATCTTTTACTACACTTGATCATTTATCTTCCTCATTTCATGGCTTTATCTTCTCTCTCATTACTACTTTATTCTCAGAACCTATGAAGAAGCACTACACTCAATCCTAATTATAAGCAATAGTGAAATGGGGGAACCTATAGATCATCATGGTAAGGATCTTGTTTTACAACCAGCATGTGTCAAGCCTATTCTTATGGGTAGCTTTCAGGATAAAGTTTCATCCATATGGTACAATTGACCAGTAGAAAACCTGCTTATTGGCTAAAGGTTACATTCAAGTTTATGGAATTGATTATTTTGAGATATTATTCCCCACGGATTGATTGAACTATGTTCTTCTACTTCTATTCATCACCATTCATCAATGTTGGTCTTTACTTCAAATGAGAAATGTCTTTTTCTCTATGATGGTCTCTTTGAAACAATTTATATGAAGCAATCACTCAAGCATGTTTCTAGAGAGAGAAAAGGCTTTAAAGGGTATATTTATGTTAAAACGAAGTCCTTGTGCCTATTTTAATAAAGTCCGCAAGGTTATGAAATCGGCTTACACTGTAAGATAATTGATCTCTGTATCTCCAACCATAACTCGTCCTCTAGTACAATGATTTTTTTGGTATATGTTGACAACATTCTCCTTACTGAAAGTAATAAATCTGATATAGAAGTAATTAAAATTAACATCAAAAGACATTTGCTACTTTAAATTTGGGATACCCGATGTATTTTCTTGACATCAAGTTTACATATAACACAAAAAGAATTTCCCTTTCCCAAACGAATATGCCATAGACCTAATTACGGAATATAGGCTTCTTGGTTCCAAACTAGTTGACTCACATGTAGATACTTTACATAATTATAATGATGAGTAAAGCCTCTAATATACACTTTGTTATTGTCACATACTTGATAAGCTTATTTACCTGATCGTCACTTCACATATCCTTTTAGTTAATGATGAGTAAAGCCTCTAATATACACTTTATTATTGTCACATACTTGGCAAGCTTATTTAACACACTTTGTAAGTATGGTCTGTTAACATATGCAAAATTAAAAGAAGCATTGGATGAGATCGTAAGGATTTTAAGATATATAAAAAAATCTCTGAGAAAATGATAAATAAATAAAAAAACACAACCATTTATAAATTGAAGCCAACTTTTATGCTGATTTTATTTGATCGGTTAAAGATCGAAGGTTTACTTATGAATATTATATTTTCGTGGAAAAAAAAAATCTTATTTCATGAAAAAATAAAAAACTAGATTGGCTGTTGTTGTTAGATCTAAAATTGAAGTCAAATACAGAGAAATGTCATATTCCGCATGTGAAATGATGTGGATAAAAAATCTTGTTAAAGAATTTGGATTTCTAGTTAATCAATCTATGGCTCTTAAGTTTGATAATCAGGCAGCCATCCATATTGTGAGCAATCTTATTTTTCTTCAAAGAACAAAATATATTGAAATAATTATCATTTCATCAGAAATGACGTTATATCAAAGAAGTACATCGCTCTTTACCGAACTAACCAGATCGGCCCAGGAGGGGCCTGTCTAGTTCTACAGGAGGCGGGCTAAGCCGCCTCCTTGAGGCGGCAACAGGAGAGAGAGAGAAAGGAGCGGCTAGTGCATAAGGAGAGTTTTTTTTAATTGGTTTATGTTAGGAAATTTTTAATTAGGAAGATTTGTATTTAAGGATGAGGAGATGATGTGAAACTACTAGGAGTTACGATCGAAATTAAATAGAGAATTGTTAAAGTTTGCTTTTATAAGTTTATGTGGATCATGCAAGATAGATTAAAGAATTAGAAACGTGAACTTTGCTTAGGCCAAAGAGATGCACTTGAGATTAGCCAAAATAGTTCATTCAAAATCCAAGGGAATTAAATGCGAAGTACAAACAACAAAACCCAACGTTTAACAACGAGAATTTCACCTTGGGGCGATCACTCAAGAGGTGGTGGACTTTTGGCGGAGATAGAAGATCCAAGAGATGAACGAAGTTACCACTAGGGAGAGGGCGCCGAAGAACTTCGTCGGAGGAAAAGTTGCCGGTTGGGATGGAAGTCGTAGACGACCGTCGAGGCTCCAAGCGTGCTTTTTAAACTTTCGGTCGTAGATGCTTGCGAGGATTGGCACGACTCGCTCCAAGTACTCTTCTACGGTTGTCTCGTCTTCAAATCCTACGTCAAAACAAGGTGAACGTAGAATGTTGATGCTCCCGTCGGCGTTGAACACAAGAACCCACTCAAACTCCGGATCCGCCATTCAACATTGAAGAGAATAAGAAAAGGGGGGGGGGGGGGGGGGCCGTCCACGTTGTCTCTAGGCTTCTCAACGCATGAGAGAAGGAGAGAGAGGGGGGTGGTCGGCGGGATCCTCAAGGGGGAAGATGAAGCCGGCGGGTGCAAGGAGGGAGAGCTAGGGTTTGGAGAAAATATGCTTGGAAAATTATGGGAGGGATTACTCAAATTTAATTTCAGCTTTGAGTAATTTAGGAAGGAATTGATTTGAGATTTGAATTTCAAATCAATTGGAATTAATGCCTTGATTAGGGAAATAATGGGGGAGAAATTATGGGAGGGGGCCGGCGGTTATGAGGCGTGAGAGGGGGGGTGGGGATTTTATTAAATTCTGAAATTGATTTCAGAATTTAAAATTTGGGAGGGAAGATTAATTGAAATCAAATTTGATTTCAAAAAGGAAGGAGAGATTAACTAGCAATTAATGAGGAGAAACCCTCATAGGTGGCCGGCGGCAATATGAGGAGGTGGAGAGGGATTTTGGGAGGGATTTAGGAAGTTTCCAAAGAGGGAGGATGGATTAGGAAGGTTTTCATGATATTCAATTTATTTGAATTTTAAATTGGATCATGAAGAAAAAAACCTTTTCCTTAATAGACTTTCCAAATTTGGCAAGATTTGAATTTCAAATTTTGAATTTCAAATAGAGCCAAAATCTTCATGTCATGCTCAACCCAATTGGGGGAATTTTGTGATGACGTGGAAGGTGACTGGACGGTGGGATGGATGGGCGGCGGCAATGGGACGGCTGGACGGGTGGATGTAGTCGACGGGTGGGGAAGTAGGGGCTGATTTTGATGATTTGGGAGGAAGGTTTTGATCCAAATGTGATGTTGAATTTGGATCGTGGTGGGGCAATGGATGGTGGTTGGGGAGGGGTTGCCGGCGGCCAAGGCTTGATTAGGGGCGGCGGTTGTGAAGGAGGAAGGATAGGAATGAAGGGGATAGACCACGAGCCACGGACTCTTCCAATGACTGGTGGGTGTTGCTTTTCGCCCTCACCTTGGGCTCTCGCTCTCCTCTCTAACTCTCCACAAGAAGAAAAAGAAGAAGACAAGACAATCAAAAACAAATTTTCATTCATGATATTCATTAAGCTCAAAATGATACAAGAGACCACTATATATAGGTCTTGACTCATAAAAGTGAAAAAAGACTAAATTGCCCTCTGGGCTACAAAGAAACATAACTCTCCCACAGGGGTAAAATGGGAAACAGTAAATCAAAATAGACAATAATAAAAATAATATGTCATCATCAATCATCTCAATCAAAAGTAGAGGCGCTGAATCGTGGCCGTCGATCTGCGGTTTCGCCGGCGATAAACATGTCGGTAGCGTCTGTCGATGTCCTCATCATTCTCCCCAGGTGGGAGAAAACTCGACCCTGTCGAGTGAGTGTCTCTAGAGCTCTCGTACCACTCTAGAAGGTCTGGGTCTAAACTCTGCAGCTCCTCTCGGTCAACCCACGTATCCTCCGTTGTCGGGGTCCCTTTCCAGTGGACTAAGTACCTTCGACGTCCGCCTCCTTTCGTAGTAATGATCTCATCATCTAATATGGATTCAACTATCTCCGCATTGGGTAAGGGGGGTAATTTTGGGAGTGGAGGAAGGTTGGGGATCTCACCAGGTATGATCTCACAAGGCTCATTTGTAAGTGGATTGCATGGGTTAAATTCTGGTCCCTCGAAGGTTACTAAATCTTCTATGTTAAAGGTGGGGTTAATGTTGAAACCTTCGGGAAGGTCTAGTACGTAAGCATTGTCATTCACCTTTGAAATTATCTTGAACGGTCCAGCGCTTCTCGCATGCAGCTTCTTTGCAGATCCAGGAGGAAAACGCTCCGGACGGATCCGAACCATCACAAAGTCTCCAATTTCGAATCCTTTAGCTCTTCTTTTATGATCAGCCATAAATTTATAAGTGGCATTACTTTGCTCAATTTTCTTTTTAATTTCTTTATGTAACTCCTGTAGATGCGATGCATATGATGATGCAGACTCAGATGTTCTAACTCTAGTGCTCATGGGAATCAGGTCAATGGGTTGGTTGGGTAAGTCGTCGGGAAAGACATCAGAAAAAGTTTCTAACAGGGGTTTAACCTCTTCGGGAATCGGTTCTTCTTGGTCTACACTTATTTCTCGGCCGACTAGCGCGTAAAGAGGGGCTCCCGACTCCAGTTCCACACCTAGGTCCTTAGCAGTTATCAAGTTTACACCCGTGTTGGGTTTCAGGGAGTTGGGCTTAACTTCTTCTTTAGTAGACTTAGGTTGAGTGGGTAACAGTTTAATCTTCTTGCCCTCATGTTCAAACACACAGGTGTTTGATCGTCCATAAATGTGTACATCGTTGTCGAACAGCCAAGGGCGGCCAAGGATGATTTGACCCACATCCATCGTCAAAACATCACACCAGATTTTCTCCTTGTATCCCACGAACTCAATAGGAACCAGACTCCTATCTTTAACTTCCAAGGTAGTCGAGTTTATCCAAGCAACTTTGTAGGGGTTCGGGTGTGGGGTGGTTTCTTAATTGCAGTTTTGAAATCATGGCTGAAGATACAGCGTTAATGCAACTTCCACTGTCTATTATGACCTTGCAGTTTTTGTCTCCAATCTTAGTGAAAGTGTAGAAGATCGAGGTTCTTCGCCAGTCGTCGCTAGGTTTAGGTTGGGGTTGGGAAAAGGCACACCTAACAACCTGAAGGTCTAAGTAGTTCATCTTTTGAAGGCAGTGAACAACTGCAGTGTCTTCTTCTTCGTCAAAAAAACTCCTCATCGTCGTCCATATGGTGGACCAAGTCAGTCTCTGGTTCATTCTCTTCCTCCGTCACTTCCTCAATTATTGTGACCTTAAATGGGCTGGAGCACTGAGAAGCAATGTGTCCGTACCCATGGCATCTAAAGCATTTAGTGCCGGCAGTGGTTTTGGGTGTCTCTCACGTTCTGGTGTTTTCCCTTTATAGTCTGATCGGGGTTGGGCTTGGTTAGGAGCAGGTCGACTACTACTAGAGGGTCCAGTGGGGTTTGTTGTACGGTTGGCTAGAGGAAGGCTTAAAAAGGTTTGGTCTAGAGTCTTGGGTCCTGGTGGTGTGGCTTCTAGATTCTTCCAAGTCTAGTACAAGACTACAGGCAGCTTCGTACGTGGTTATTCCTCGAGCAAAGAGCTCATTCCTAAGGTCCTCTCTCAATCCGGCTCTAAACATGGACAGAAGTTGTGTGGGAGTGGTGGTCTCCTCCCCGTTACAACGGATTAAGAAATCATCGAACGTGGAGATGTATTCCTTCACGGGTTTACTTCCTTGGGTTAGCCTATTCCAACGATCTAGGAGTCTTGGGTAGTACGAAGGAGGAAGGTATTTCCTTTTCAGTTCTTGCTTCATCGCTCCCCAGTCAGCTATGGGGTATTCTCCTCGCGTCTCTCTCATGTGCTCCACGTTAGTCCAGTATTGGTTGGCTCTACCCGTCAATTTCATCTCAGCGAACCTAACTTTCTTTTCTTCCGAAATGTTATACCATTTAAAGTAGCTATCCATCCCTTTAATCCAATCGAGGAAAACCTGTGGTTCTAATGTTCCGTCAAAAGTTGGGGCATCTATTTTAATGCTCTTAAGGAGTTGGGTGTCACTATCTCTCCAAGGCGCGTCACGACCCTACCGGTTCTTGATGGGGTCGGTGGTTGGGTCGGTAGTAATCCCTAGGAGGTCCATACTCGGTTCGGGCATCCTCGCCATAAGGTGATTGAGGTCTCGATGGCGTGTAGATAGCCGGGTGTCCGATTCGTTCAATGTTGTCAAGTCTCTCTCCAGTATGACGCTTAAGGTCCGCTACACTCGTTTGGGTGTCTCTAATTTGCTGCGACATTGTGCCCAACTGGCCTACAATCATGTCTAAGGTTGCTTGAATGTGAGTGGGATCCATGGTTGGGTTCTAGGGATCACTAGGAAGGTTTCTAGGTCCAAGGCAGCAGCTAAACTCCCTAAAATGCTTGCTGGAATTGCACTTACAGCAGCTGTAAAGTGCTGGACAGCAAACACAACGGTGGGAGAAAGTCACCTAATTGTCTAGGCAAAGTTTTCGGGTGAAGGCAGCACCTAAACAGTGAATGTAGGGTCACTAACGGGTGCTTAACCACTGCAGGAGATGGTGGACAGCAACCTAACACAACCTGAAACTCACTTTAAGGGTGAAACCAAGTGTAGAAAAACAGTGGACAGCAAGAGTCTAAGTGGCCTAGACTATTATGAATGTGAATGTAGTGATGGCAGCACTTAAACACTTAAATATGAGCATGTAAGATGAAAATTTTATTGCAGGAATTTAAGGACAGCAAAAGAAAACAGTGAGTTAGACTAGTTTAAATGATGTTATGCATGCGACATTTAAAGACAACCTAAAGGAGACACCTAGGATGCATCTAGCATGATCAAAGCATGCTAGCCATGCTCTGATACCAAATATGATGTGAAAAACTACTAGGAGTTACGATCGAAATTAAATAGAGAATTGTTAAAGTTTGCTTTTATAAGTTTATGTGGATCATGCAAGATAGATTAAAGAATTAGAAACGTGAACTTTGCTTAGGCCAAAGAGATGCACTTGAGATTAGCCAAAATAGTTCATTCAAAATCCAAGGGAATTAAATGCGAAGTACAAACAACAAAACCCAACGTTTAACAACGAGAATTTCACCTTGGGGCGATCACTCAAGAGGTGGTGGACTTTTGGCGGAGATAGAAGATCCAAGAGATGAACGAAGTTACCACTAGGGAGAGGGGCGCCGAAGAACTTCGTCGGAGGAAAAGTTGCCGGTTGGGATGGAAGTCGTAGACGACCGTCGAGGCTCCAAGCGTGCTTTTTAAACTTTCGGTCGTAGATGCTTGCGAGGATTGGCACGACTCGCTCCAAGTACTCTTCTACGGTTGTCTCGTCTTCAAATCCTACGTCAAAACAAGGTGAACGTAGAATGTTGATGCTCCCGTCGGCGTTGAACACAAGACCCCACTCAAACTCCGGATCCGCCATTCAACATTGAAGAGAATAAGAAAGGGGGGGGGGCGTCCACGTTGTCTCTAGGCTTCTCAACGCATGAGAGAAGGAGAGAGAGGGGGGGTGGTCGGCGGGATCCTCAAGGGGGAAGATGAAGCCGGCGGGTGCAAGGAGGGAGAGCTAGGGTTTGGAGAAAATATGCTTGGAAAATTATGGGAGGGATTACTCAAATTTAATTTCAGCTTTGAGTAATTTAGGAAGGAATTGATTTGAGATTTGAATTTCAAATCAATTGGAATTAATGCCTTGATTAGGGAAATAATGGGGGAGAAATTATGGGAGGGGGGCCGGCGGTTTATGAGGCGTGAGAGGGGGGGTGGGGATTTTATTAAATTCTGAAATTGATTTCAGAATTTAAAATTTGGGAGGGAAGATTAATTGAAATCAAATTTGATTTCAAAAAGGAAGGAGAGATTAACTAGCAATTAATGAGGAGAAACCCTCATAGGTGGCCGGCGGCAATATGAGGAGGTGGAGAGGGATTTTGGGAGGGATTTAGGAAGTTTCCAAAGAGGGAGGATGGATTAGGAAGGTTTTCATGATATTCAATTTATTTGAATTTTAAAAATTGGATCATGAAGAAAACTTTCCTTAATAGACTTTCCAAATTTGGCAAGATTTGAATTTCAAATTTTGAATTTCAAATAGAGCCAAAATCTTCATGTCATGCTCAACCCAATTGGGGGAATTTTGTGATGACGTGGAAGGTGACTGGACGGTGGGATGATGGGCGGCGGCGGCAATGGGACGGCTGGACGGGTGGATGTAGTCGACGGGTGGGGAAGTAGGGGCTGATTTTGATGATTTGGGAGGAAGGTTTTGATCCAAATGTGATGTTGAATTTGGATCGTGGTGGGGCAATGGATGGTGGTTGGGGAGGGGTTGCCGGCGGCCAAGGCTTGATTAGGGCCGGCGGTTGTGAAGGAGGAAGGATAGGAATGAAGGGGATAGACCACGAGCCACGGACTCTTCCAATGACTGGTGGGTGTTGCTTTTCGCCCTCACCTTGGGCTCTCGCTCTCCTCTCTAACTCTCCACAAGAAGAAAAAGAAGAAGACAAGACAATCAAAACAAATTTTCATTCATGATATTCATTAAGCTCAAAATGATACAAGAGACCACTATATATAGGTCTTGACTCATAAAAGTGAAAAAAGACTAAATTGCCCTCTGGGCTACAAAGAAACATAACTCCCCACAGGGGTAAAATGGGAAACAGTAAATCAAAATAGACAATAATAAAATACATCATGTCATCTCAATCAAAAGTAGAGGCGCTGAATCGTGGCCGTCGATCTGCGGTTTCGCCGGCGATAAACATGTCAGTAGCGTCTGTCGATGTCCTCATCAGGAGAGGCTAGGGTTAGGGCATACAAAATTTTGGATTTCTCTTGGAGTCTCTTTGGCGTCTTGGGCTCTAGGATTCTTGTCTAGAGATTGGGAGAGAACGATCCTCCGCTCGAATTGAGGATCAATTGTATCTTTGTTTCGTTCTTGTTTCGCTTTGCTTTCAATAAGACTATCTATCATTTGATTGTTTTTTCACCATATTTTATTATGTTTTCTCGCTGTTTTACCGATTATTGTTATGTTTGCTTGCGAGCTCAAGTATTTCCCATCAGGCTTACTTGCGAACTCAAGTTATTTCCTATAATGCTCTTCATGCCTTTATTAATGAATGATTAGCATATACTTTTTACAAGAACTCTAGGACTAATTTGACTGTTCAATCTTTGCAAAAAGCTCAAACTTCAATCTTTGCAGGCAGCTTAATCTTTATGATATATATACACGCAAATTTGAGGGAGAGCTTTCATATTTCCATATTGGAAAGTGAGTAATGCGGATATTTTTCATTATTATATACTATATTCTCTTAATTAAAAATATTCCCAATATTAGTTATTTACTTTTCTATCATTTGTATTTACTAATATGATGACACCAATTCTAAAGTTATTTCCCTCAACAATCACAAACTTTGACATTTTGCAGCCTAAGGCCAGGGAAAAAGAAAAGGAATTTTCGTTTCTAAGAAATGGTGGGAAACAAGACACTTGAGCCTTCTCTCTTAATCTTCAAGTTCATTTTTCAAAGCAGCTAATTCAATAGCTCAAATAAATTGGTGGAGCGCCGCTAAAACTCAGGCTGACATCATTCATGTTTCTCTATCAAGTACATAAATCAACATAAGACGGGAACATGCCAAAGGGACATGACAGACTCCAAAATAGCAGAAAACAATATACATACCCCCTTTGGGACACCTTAATTTTTCATAAATTGAATAAAATGTTAAAATTAGAAATTATTCTAATAGCATATTTTCTGTTAAAATCATTAAGCCAGCACAATATTTGCAGTATTGAAATAAAGAAGTTATACATCAAAAGTAAGCCAATTACATCAACATGTACAACAAAAATAAAGTTTGCAATACCTAGTATATTGCATGTAACAATAATGCTAGCAAATAGAAAAATATAGAAAACTTGTGAAGAAAATCAATAAGATATATAAAATTGAGATTATTGATGGCAATGATGACACATGTTCATCTTACCCATTTGAAAGCCAAAGATGACCTTAAAAGCGTGCCAACATTACCTGGATCCTGTCATGGGCACTTTTGACTAGTTAGCATGAGGATTCTCATTAAAAAGCAATGCAAATGAATAAGCAGTTGATGTGGTGCTTGAATTAAAGAAAAGATATGTGATGCTTGTTTTTATAGATTTTCAAGATGAAATGCAAACTATTTAATGAAAATGTGCAAAAATAAACATGCAAATCTCGTAGGCAAAGTAAACTATCTACCACCAATTAAATGCAACACACGCAAGAATAAATAGCAAATCTTATGAAGAAAAAGACTAACAGTAACAACTATTACTAAAGATGATGAAAACAACACATGCAAATCTCACCGGGAACTAACACCAGCATTGCAGGTGTAACCACAATCTTATAGAATCTTCTCTCAAATTTGAGGGGGACTTTTCTATCACAAAACAAGTCCGATGTATTCCTCCACTTCAACCATCCAACTTGAATTCTATTAATAATATCTCCATCTATTTCACCATCACTCTAAACAATAAACCCAAGATATCGAAAACGTGTACTTTTATTAATGACTTAATCACCCAAAGTCAGAATCTCCCCATTAGATCTATTATTATTAAAATTACACTCAATATATTTAGTTTTAGTTTTTAGTTTTAGATATACTCAAACGAAAGCTTTTAGACTCTAAGGTTGACCTCCATAATTCAAGTTTACCATCAAATCCCTCTTTAGTGAAGAGAAATAAATGTTCCATGACTCGTTATTGCATGAAATATGAAATATGCACCAATAATATGCACCAAGAAGTTGAATCGAAACATGAAATATGCACCAAGATTTTGTTCTGACCTGGAGCAGAACACACAATTCTACAATGCGAGGTAATTCAACAAGCATGCTTTGCTTCGAGCTTGAGCTTCATTAAAAAGTGATACTCAGGACAAGCCTATCACTCCTAAAGCATGTTTTTAATAACATCAATAGGAACAGTCTTAGATAACAGCAGCTCACAAAGTTTCATGAATACAAATATGCTACAATCCAACTAAGGAAAAGCTGCAAATATGCCACAATCCTGAATAAGGATAAAGCGTACGAAGCAAGCATAAAAACTTTACTCCTGAAAAAATTAGTAGTCCCATTAATAAGAAGCCGCTTCAGATCCATATCAACAGTAGTATTTGCTTCAAAATTAGTGAAGAAGGCTTCGAAGTGGAGAAGAGGTGTCCTAAACATCCTGCTTTGCTCGTCAGTTAAAACGGACAAATCAAAATTCTTTAATGTAGTTTTTACTATTTTTCTGTCTATTCAAAAATGACTTGAAATTTTGAAGCTGCGAAATTGCTTCTGGAATTTGCTAAGTTGACCGATACTGGCAAGCATCGTAAGGATTTGGATGTAAGTTTTCAAAAGCTTGCGATGCATTATCCAACAACATAAGTGTAATAGAACTAGCAAAGAAAGATCATCCCGGGACAAAATCAGCTTCAAAAAAATTTAATTGCATATGTAAAATAATTAAATGCAAATTGCAAATTTCAAAATTTAATCTATATCAACAAATAATCAAAAATTCAGTGATTCCTCATGAAAAATGTGATAAAATCGCTATTAAAGTCCATCATATGCCCTTCAAAAAGAAGAAAATATGTTTAAGTACTACCTCACCCTACATCTTCATGTACTTCAAACATGAAGTTATGAACTGTCCAAGAGGATGCGTGAGATCATACACCCCAAGATGAACTTATAGGAAATCACAGGATTTATTGAAGCCACACAAATAATTTTGCAATCAGAAACGATTAAGACAGATAAATAAGAAAGGTGGACCATAAAGTCAGGTTATTGATGTTTTCAATTTAACTCGAGAGATGTAATAAAATATGGATAGATTGTATCTCTACAATTGTGATTGATTAGAAGCAAGTATAAAAACATGTTTAGCTTTGTAATGGCTTCTATGGAACCACTGACAAGCCAAATAATCTACCAACACTCCAACGAAAGCAGAAAAAAGCTGCCGTCTGGAACCTCCGTAAAGAAGCAACCTGATCATGAAAGATGAGGTATGCATGAAGCTATGCCACACACGCTTTGCAAAACCGAATAAGCACTCGGTACCAATTCTTAGGCTAGTCCTTCTATACACTAAGCCATGAGCAATGTTGCTTCTAAATTTCACCAATCAATAAGAAAATCATGTCTAATAAAACAACCGGCACGTTACAAGTTTCCAACGAGACCAACTTATTTCATCTTGTTAGCGTTAGCATCAAAGTTTCCACTTTAGATTTAGTGGACTTTATTTATTTGGTTGTCCTTTAGCACGTTTTATTCACTCTTCAATTATAAAGAAGAGGTCCTACTGGATGAGACAATCTCTTTTAACCTCAAAATTGTATTAGAGTGGGGTTAATCCCTAACAACCACATGCCACCCCCTTCTTTCTCCTTCCTAATTCATGATATGATTATGCCCTCACCCACCTTGTTCCCACTCATCCACAACACCCACCCAATTAACCCTGATATAAACCTTCATACTTCCCTCCCAAATCCGAATTCAAATCAGCCATTTTTTTATAAATAAAGATTTCTTAATTCTCTCCAAATCAAATCAGCCCTCTTTCTCTAAATAAATCTTTCATAATTCCCTCCCAATCAAATCAATCATCTTTCACTAAATAAACATTTCATAATTCCCTCCCAATCAAAGCAGCCCTCTTTTTCTAAATAAACATTTCATAATTCTCTCCTAATCAAATCAGCCATCTTTCCCTAAATAAATCATTCTTAATTAGTCCCTCCTTTCCTCCTTACATAATGAATAATAGATCCCCCAAGCCCCATAAGGGGGGCCAAAATTCCCCCTCTTGCAGCCCCTAATTCCACCCAGCCAAATTGTTAGTTTGACCTAGGTTGGGCTGGCATGGTGGGCCCCCCCGGCATATCACCACCATCTTAAAGATTTTTTTTCTCGAGTTTGAGTGATACTTTTCTGTCACACAATAGGCCCGATGCATTCCTCCACTTCAACCATCCAAATCAAATTCTACTAATAATATCCCCATGTATTCCACCATCATTTTTTTTATCAAAATTTATAAAGTTCAATAATATTTTGCCCTTCTTATTGTATATTTTAGGATCATAGTTTGACGAAAGATGATTGGCAGAGGCTTTGAAGTTGGCGAAAAAAAATTTGTTATTCTTATGCCAACCATATGAAGAAAATTAAATTACTCTAGTTTTTTTTCAAATAAGCAATGGTAAAGATAAGTTCCAGCTAAGTTCTCCCAGAGATAAAGTTATAAGAGTTTATAGGAATTCAAAATAACTTACAATTTGGACCACAGAAAAGACAACTACTGTTTTCTTAAGGATTCACAAAAATGAGATAAATTTCTTGCTTTAGAAGAGTTTCGATCAGAGTAGAAGACAATCAACAAATGCATAAATTGATAAATAACTATATATGATACAGATCTACTACTTCTGTGGGTCATTATGAAGTAAAGAGGATTAGCTAGAATGCTATGTTGCACCGATACACCTATTTATGAAGGCATGCTGTATCCGATGCACCGATAAACGGATACGCCTCCGATACTCCACCGATACGTGTCAGATACGGCAAAGCCGTATCCAATTAAAATACTATTTAATTTCAAAAGGACACGCGTATCCGATACGCGTGTCCGTTGAAAAACAAAAAGAAATCCGAAAACAAAAAAGACGTGTCGTATTTACTTGCGCAGTTGCGAGCAAGATTCTCTCATTTCCGAGATGGATTTGAGTCTCCTGATGATATGAAAATATTAAAAATTATTAATCTTTCACTTGATGAGCCTGAATTAGAAGCTATGATATTTATTGAACATGATATGGAAGTTCAAAGACAAACCAATGAAGAAGATAATTATATCATTCATTCTATTGAATAGTTGAAACTTCATGTGCTAGATAATCTATGTTTATGCTTTTGTTGTTGTACTATACATTTAATGCTTACTTATATTTTGATATTATAAGCTACAATGCTACAAATGATGTTGTTGTCTTTTTTTTTTTTGTAATTTCAAATATTATGTTTTGATTGATTTCTTAATTTTTATGTATGATTATAAATTATAATGCCGTGTCCATGCTGTACCCTTATCCTGTATTTTTAAGAATTGCCGTGTCCCGTATCCGTATCGTGTCGTATCCGTGTCGCCGTATCCGTATCGGTGCAACATAGCTAGAATGATTTCTTCCACATAATAACAAAAAGAGGATTGATTTTGATCAGCGTTATCCCTTTTTTTACTTTCATCATATTGAAACTCATAGTACCTGGATACCATCAAGAACCAATATTCTGTTAGGCAAACGGAACCAACTTGGATATACTGCTTCCATGTGTTCTCCAAGCATATCAAAGAAGCTTCTAGGGATCTTCATTATGGCTACTGCTTCAGTAGAATCAACTGATTGGACGCCAGAAAGTTTCTTCATCACATGAGGGCTCACATGTACTATCGAAGTAGAGGGGAGATTGAACAATTCTGGTCTCTCCATACCATCTAAAAGAAGTAAGCACTCAATGCTAGAGAGTTCTTCATTATTCAATTCTTGGAACCTGCAAACTTCCCTACACATAAATCACCAAGTAATTAAATTGTTTTTTCACATAAAAATTGCTTCAAGTGAGAAAATATAATTAGATGTGGAATCATAAAACTTTAAAAAATTTTAGATGATGAAAGTCATTGTAGAAGTTGAAAGTAACCATTACATGAACTGAATTTGCAACTGATTCAGCCTCCGCACCTCAAAAATATAATTGATTTTCGACAACAAAAATCAATCTCTAGTATATGCTTCAGATATCGGATGTTAAACAATAAAATGGTCGTGAAGAAGATTCAGTAACTTGGAACCCAAGTTAAATATTGAGCATTAGGAGAAACAACAAGAACTGATATTTTTAATATTTTATGCTCTAAGATATTGCAATTATCCACTAAGGAAGGATTAGCAGGGTTGTAAATTTTCTATTTATATGTACCAGGGGTGCATGTGATGAAAGAAGGAAACAGTTTTTCAAGGAAAATATTTAGAACGTTACGATGAATTATCATTGTGCTTTGAAGGGTAACTGGTAAATCAGTACACCGGAATTGGTTAACCTTGAAACTCATTCATAAATTTTAATGTTCTTTTGAAGTTACTAATCAGCATAATAAGATGGTAGATCAAGCATTTTTGCCAAATCCCTTTCCTTTAAAAAACCGGGATCAGATGCAACGTAATGTATAGTTAGACAGAAGAAGCATTTTTGCATCAATGATTTGAAGAAGATTCTTTAACTTGGAACCTAATTTAAATAACAAGATGCAACTGGAACAAAAATTTTCAGAAGTTCTCGAACGCACAAAGCAGGGATTAATAGGTGTTCTAAATTGCAAGAAAATTTATCAAATTTATATTAATATGCAGCAAGGGATGCATGTGATGAAAAATGGAAACAATTTTTCAAGGAAAAACAGCAGAATGCTAACAACGAATTCTCACAGTGCTATAAAAGATGGTTTGTAAATCGATACACAGGAATTGGCTGAGCTTGCAGCACATTCATAAATTTTAATGTTCTTTTGAAGTTACAAATAGACATAATAAAAGGGTTTATCCTAGAACAGAGAGTATTTCTATTGACAAAGTTTAGGAATAGTCTGGTTTTTCTATCACTTACCTTTTAAAATCGGGATCTGCTGCAACAGCATATAATTGCATAGATGAAGCATTTTTTGCATCAATAACTATGAAATTTCACGAAGCACAAACAGAAATTTACACAGAATTATGGTGATGTTAGATTTTTAATGTACCCTAATCAAACTTTTTCCAGGTTGTCAGAGCTCATGGACGACTCTCTTCAATTCTCATTATTTGACATCTTGGATCCCATTAATCGTCGTGGCATGCATGGCATCATAATCATCTTAATTCTAAAACTACCTAGCTTGGTTTTATTATCGTCATTCAATGATTGCAATTGCATTATCATTAATACATTACTCTCATAGCATTCATTTCTTCATATTATATCAAGCAATAATTATTTATTAAAGTCTTGCATGATTTAAACATTCCAGACCTTTTAAGAGAAACATAATAATCAAGCAAAGCAGAAATCGAATTTCTTTTTCGAGCAAAATGAAAAAAAAAAAAACAATTGAGCCGACTATCTATAGTTCCACTAGTAGGGTTAACAATGAATTGAAGTCTCACATGATGGGAATGAGGCCAACAACTAGGGCATAACCGCATGAACGGCGATAAGAAGAGCTGAGACGGAGCTTGACGCAGTGTTTCACGAAAGGGTTCGAAGTACTCGATAACCTCGTTGTCTTGAGCTTCTTTTTCCTCAAGCCTTCGGGCGAAGACAGCTCGTTCGAACCTCCATTGTCGCCGCCAGTGCAATATCTTCCAGCGTCAGCCGGAGCCGTCACGCAAAGTAGAGGTTGCAGGAGCGACGCCATAAGCGTCGCCACAGTGCAGGGTGTAAGCGCCGGTAATTATGTTTCGAAACTCGAATTAAACTCGAAATTAAAAGCAAAAAATCCTCCGGTATATATTTTTATACAAATTCTCGAAATTAAAGACAATCTTTTAAATTTTTTTGGAATTAATTTGAAATTAATTTAATTTTATCTGTTTTAAATCTGATTATAATCAAGATTTGAACTTTATTATAATCAGACACAAAGACATGAAAGTTGTATTGGACGAAAAAGGGGGGACTACATATATCCCAAGATAGTGGGAACAATTATTACGTCCTCTGACCGGACGTAGAGCTACGTTCGGCCGCCAATAACATGTCGCCACGTGCTCTTACTCTCTACCTCGTGGCCCGACGACTTGGGTACGACTTGACCCGGATCGGAACCCAGGAATGCTATGTTCGCGTATTGCGAGATATTACTCGGTATTGCTCAGTATTGTTAGGTATTGCATGGCAATAACGAGAAATACCGCTCTGTGAAGGACAATACGAGAAATACTGCTATGTGAAGGCTATTGCCGAGTAATACCGAGTTGTACCGAGTTTTTCTAGAAAAACTCGGTACAGCTCGGTACAAGTCGGTATTTGCTCGGTATTGTTCGATATTTGCTCGGTATTGGTTATTGCCAAGCAAAATCAACCAATACCTAGCAATACCGATTAATACCGAGCAATACCTAGCAAAATTGAGAAATATCGAGCCATCTTGTGTCCGTTCCGGGTCGGGTTGTAGGGCGCGCGGTAAATAGTGAGAACGTGTGGCGCGATTCTACTAGCGGCCGAACATAGAGCTACGTCCTGTGACCGGACCAAATAAAAGTTCAGATAGTTGGGCTTCTTTAAGGATGTTTGGGTTGTCAATAGGTCTATAGGCAAATGGATCAAATAGGTTTTAAGTTGTGAGATGGACCAACACTATTATGGATAACTCTGGACGACTATAGCACCACTCACATTGTAGTGCAGTAGTTCGACACTAGTAGCATTGTGGGTTGTTGGATTTGTCAAAGAAATTTATTTTCACTACACAATTTTCTAATCCCAAACTATGAGATGGTCGTGCTTTGGTCATCAAGAATTGCAAACTCCGTCAATCGCTACACACTGCCTCCATTGCATTCTCCAGCCGAACTAGCCCTTCTAAGAAATGACGTCCCTCATTATGCAGTCTCCTTCACTTGTTTCAAAGCCAACTACCATTCCTATGATACATAAACTTTGCATCAATTTTTGGTATCAAATGCATAGTTTGGTCTTAGGTTATAGGGCATTTTTGGAATTAGTTGCGGTTTTTTTTTTTCCCTATTTATTTACTTTGCATGAAGGGTTGTGCGTATTAGATTATATTAACGGTTATGTAAGAGAGAGAAAAAAATGGAAATGATTGAGAAAAATTCAATTAAAAGAATAGCACACTAAATTATAGCCCTTAGTTCTCAAAGGCACCAAGCAATATTTCAAATTGAGGGAATGTGATGCCCCAGAATCAAATGTGATACATCAATACAAGACTATTATTCTATAGAAACCAAATCAAATCAAGTCCTGATTATTTTCTATTCGATTAAAATCACGTAGAATCAATTCCGACCGGTAAAATCTTCGTAGAAAACACTCAAATCGTGTACAATAATCATATCTATAACATACTAAAAGTTGTGCGGTGAAAGTTGTGTCAATACGAAATCACGTCGAAAATTCGACAACGAAAACACAAAACAGATCACAACTTGGTCAAAACTCAATATCTTTGAAAACAGAAATAGGGTTCGGAGTCCTTACCACGAGATCTACACTTTTCCCAACAACAGCGTCGGACGAAAAGCACTCCGCGGCCTCCAAAACCCAGCTTTTCCTCTTTTTCCCTTTCTCTTTCTCTCTCTAAAATCAGATATTTTGTTTTTAAAATGATTTTCTCTCTCCTCAAAACGAGCTGATTTTCTTATACATTAGTCGGATCGGCCCGGCCGATCGCCAGATCGTCTCGGGACGATCAGACCAAAAATATCGTCCTGGACGGTTCCCAGAACTATCTTCAGGCCGATATTTTCTACAGTGCCGATCGGCCTGGAAGATCTAAAATCGTCCCGGACGATCCTGAGAGGAAAATCCAAATCAGAGAGGAACAGTAAAGGAACGAGGTCTCACAGGGAATGAGCCACCAAGCTTTTTCCCATATCCCAAACAAAGGATGTTCACAATATTTTATGATTTTTTTTTAATATATTTGTTGGATTGTCATTTAATTTATTATTTAAAAAAATAGCATGTGATTAATCAATTAATGACTATAATATTTCAATTAAAATCAAATATCAATTATTCACATATTGTTAATAGTTATTTATATTTTAAACATCAAATTCACTTTAATTCAAGCATTAAAAAAATCTAGAAATCAAAGTATAAAGGCATTTTATGATTATATTATAAGTATATCATGTATTATTAAATATAGGATGTGTTGTCAAAAGAAATAATTAATTTCAATTTTAAATAAATATTTTGACTTTATATGACTCATGACACAAGTAATTTGAGAAATAATATAACTATTAATTTTTTTAGAGATACATGACTAAGAGAGAAACTTGGGTTTGGATATTGCAAATAAGGGGTCAATATTTGATCAAACTCAGACTCGACCCAAAAAATTCTAGGTTCGGGTCAACCTATTTGGCAAACGGGTCAGGTTCGAGTTGATTAGAAAACCCAAAGTTAACCCAGATGACTCGGATCCTGCCTGCACCTTGTCACTCAACTCAATCCTGCGTCCCGCACCACGTATGGCTCACCAGCGGCCTACATCAGTGCCTCGCCTGCGTGCATACTGTCAGCTTCACACTAGCGCACCCATGACCTACCTCCGCACTTCTGGCTTAACCCCACACCTCACACCTCACACCCACGTCGGTGCCCTGCCTCGCCCAGAGCTCGACCTCACACCCCACAACCCAACCATGCTCACTTGTTGTGCACCCGACTCAACATGTCAGGTTGGGTCAATTTGGGTTTGGGGCGGGTCGGCCTTGAGTTTAGATTTTTTGACGGTTTTTAAAATCGGGTTAGTTCGAGTTGGGTCAAATATTGACGGGTCAATTTTAAGTTGGACCAAAACCCGACCCAAAAACCCAATATTACACCCTAATCATAGAATATTTTTGTTGGTCGATCAAGTTGAAAATTGTACTCTTCTCAATGTAGGTTATCATTATCTTACATATGATTTCAATGATTTTGCATATTTTATAGTTTATGAATTTTAATTTGATCAAAACTTATGAAATTTGTGATATCTTTATTTTTAGTAAACTTCAAAGTTTAACCATGTAACTTTTAATATGTTATTGTTTTAATTATTATACACATATTTACACGAATATATTAAATTTAATTGTACTGATGCTTATTGATCATATGACATATTTGTTGACCTCGTTTTTGTCTTGATTTGCCATCGAGCACGTTCGATTGAGTTGATCGAACTTCATCGAGCTCGATTCCACCCGAATCAACATCAATTCGAGTTTGTTTTATTATTATTACTATTATTATTATTATTATTATTATTATTGAATTAATTTGATCGAATTGGGCCGAATTTGAATTAACCTGAATTGGACCGGATTGAACCCAATGTAGACTTGATTTCAACCCAATAGGCTAAATTCAATTTCAATTGAATCCTACTTGACTTTATACTACCTTTGAATTGATTTTTCTGAATCCGGAAACGCAATCGGCGGTCTTGATCTTCCCGAAATTTGGACTCTGCCGCGGCGTCAGTGCTAAGTCCCGTGATCTCCCTGGACTGGAGTTAAAAAAAAAAAAGGGGGAGCAGTGGTTTTGATGAGGGCATACACGCCCGATCTCACGCTCTCACGCCGGGCTCCCTCTCTTTCTCGTTTTCGCACGGCCCGAAGGCTCTCTCCCTTCGTTCGCAAAAGGCCCAAGCGAAACCCCTCTCCCCCATTCTCCGTTGACCCCTCTCACTCTGGTTCGCGGAAGTTTGGCCAAAACCGACCCCCTCTCTCTTGCTTTCGTTCGAAAACCTCCCCGTCGCCGACGCTCGAGCCCAACACCCGTCTCCCTGTGTTCGCGAACCCCAGCCCGACGCCGCCTGGATCGAGCCCGAGCTCGTGCTCCCTCCGATCGGAACCCAGGCAGAAGCCGAAGCCGTCCCCTCCGTCGCCTATTCTAGCAGAACCCGAAGTCGCCCAGACCGACGCAGATCTTCCTCTCGGACCGATCCCGATAACTCGAACTTTTGCAAGGTGAGTATCTCCCTTTCTCCTTTCTGTGCTTGTTCTCCTTTACCCCTCTCTTCTTCACTCTACTGTTTTTGTTCCTTTCTCCTCATATGCATGAATGACCTTCCTCACATGGATTTTATAGCCACACAATGTCTGTGAAATGTATGTCGTTGGTATCCTTTAACGTATTTTTTTGGTTTATGCATCACAAGTTTGGATAGCTTATTGTGCGATGCTATAATTAAGACTTTGATGATTGTGGTTGCTTTCTTCCATTCCAACTTTGGTGAACTTTCAGTAGATTATTTTGTGATGATTTTAACGAAGCATGTGTGTGGAAGTTCTAAAATGATTTGTGAATATAAGATGACGATCTCTACTGTTGTGAAGTTTGATTAGTTGGGTTTAATCCTATAGGCGTTAAAATCATGATTTGTTTGTAAACTTGTTTCATGTGGTTTTGCAAACGTTGCATATAAAGTATCAGACTAAATGTCATCAAGGGAAGATCGTAACTATTTTTCTCATATAGAGGTTCTATGTGATAGTCTCACACATATAAATGCTTTTCTAAAAGCATTAGTTAGAAGTTTAGAAAATAAAAGTAAAAAAAAAAAAAATACTAAGAGCGAATTTGTTTCTTGGATGGAATGTGTAGAGTTATGAACCTTTCTTTTATTTACTTAACACTTGTAAATAAGTTTTATATCCCTCAAAAGAGGTGAGCCCTCTAGTTTATCTCTCGTGCATCTAATTATTCTTCTTCCTTAAGTGGATGCATCTTTCTCCCTCTTATTTGGTGAGGTTTTGTTGGTGTAAGGAATAGTGGTTTCCATATTTGGGAGCACCCATGTTGCTCTAAAACTCTTGGAGGTGATGAAAGATTTGTTTCATGATTGAAAGGTTGATGTAGCTTGATATTCTTTTGGTGGTTGAAAGGAAGGAATTTATATGGTAAGATTTAAATTTTTTTTTTGGGACGTTTGTTGTTGTTGCTATACCTCTTGGGTTGGATTTTGATCTTCTATACCTTACTTTATCTAGATATGAGCTTTATCATTATAACGTGAGATATCGCCCTTAACAAAAGGCATTGTTGTGAGCATATGAATTTTACTGTATCGGAAGGTTGGCCCAACATATGAGTCGTTGTGGATTCTTTTGTTCTTTGAATTATACACTAGCAAATTTTCTTGAAATTTTTGACGATGCATAATATGGGGCTTATTGGAGAATGGTCGAGTGTTTTGAATGTGAGTTTTGCATAGATTCATGCATGGTATTACTTCGTGTTGGTGGGGATACCTCTTTTGTTGAATTTTGAGAGAATAGGCTTGTATCAAACTTCTTTTCCACAATTGCATTTTGGTTGAAGTTTAATGTCAATTAAGTTGTTTGTTTACAACTTGATTCGGAAAGGCATGGCTTTGAGTTTTCGCTCTAAAAATCTACATAGTTTTCATCTATCTCATTATGTTAAAAATAATTTCATGAGTTACTTTTGAGATGGAAATTCTATGACTTGTTTTATGTCAAAAATCCTATTAAGTTCTCTTATGGTTGGAGAGTTTTGTAGAGTACGCCATGTCGGAGAGTATCTTTTGGGTTTAGATATTGGAAGGCACCCATCGGTCTTATGTTTTGTATGAAAGTTGTATGTACGAATTTAATGCAATGACGTTATCAAACTTCATCTTTTGGTGAGTTTCATAACCTATTGTGTACAAAACCTATTGTGTACGTTCGTGACCCATTGGAATGAAAATGAAGGTGGAATAGTTTATGATGTCTCATGCGGTGATTGGAGAAATGAAAATGGGAACAATATTTTACATCAAATAGAAGTTATTGGAAAGTGATTCATATTGTGATTGGGGCATTGCTTCTAACATTTTAGAGAAGTGAATTAGCTCTAAAATTTCTCTCTTCTTATTTGCACTTGGCTCAAGTTGGATTAAAATGAAATGGTCAGATTTCCTTGTGCTCTCATGGATATTTGGTGGCATGCAATATAGAGAATAAAGAATTTGCTAAAGGGTCTTTTGAATCGTTTTATAACTTAAAGGCTTTTACGATTTATCTTATATATCAAAAAAATTTCATGATTTGTTTTGTGATTAAAAAGTTCTACGAGCTATTTTACGTTGAAAGATTTTGTGTTGGAAAAGATTTGTGAATGTTTCATAATAAAAAAAAAATCTCATGAAATCTTCTCGTTAGAAGATTTTCATGAATTTTACCCCACTCCAAATATAAGAAGCGCTTGGTTGTTGTTTTTGTGTCGAGGTCGTTTTGGTAGATTGCTTATAAAAGATTTCTATGCATTGTGTCATTTTGAAGGATTTTCATAAGATATTGTTTTGGGGTAGATAAATTTTGTGAGATGAATTGGTGTTAGGAATTTCTCTAAATCTTTCTTTTTTGGGATGAAGTGATTTATTTTGCATAGGTTGTCTCCCTTTCATTAATGTTTGCTTTTAAAATATAAGTTTGGAAGAATGTGGTGAGTAGAAAGAGATCTAGTTTTAATTCTAGTTTTGGGAACTTGAGCTTCCTTCGCCATTTTGAGTTTGTTTGGAGAATGGTTCATGTAAGTGAGTCATGCAATGTATCAAGTGCTTTATTTGGATCGTGGGGACAGTAAAATGGCATCAGAATGCCTTCCATCCTATTTATATCACATCGAATAGGGGTGAGGGGAGTTTTAGAGACATGTTTGGCTTCAAAGAAGCATGTCCACTAACAAAACGCTTACATCCCTTTATTGTTTCGTTTTCTCACCTCTCCCTTTCTTTTTGGTATTTTGTAGTTTTTTGTTCTTCTTGTGTCTCTACTACTTTTATACTTGTTATCTTATTTCATTCATAAATTCCTAAACTTGCTAGTATATGTACGAAGTCCTAATGGTTAGAAAACATTTACTTTAGTCCTATAACACTAGTGACACCTAAGGACAAAAATTAAGGATCGGTCTTAGATAACATAGACTTAGGATGCATGCTCCTTATAGGATAGAGACATCAAAACTCAAATTTAGTGACACATTTTCCTAGATCTAGTATTCCTTAACTCACTAATAATCAACCAATGAAAGTTAACCTTAATTCAATGTTTAACAAAAACACTAAAACACTTAATTTGTACTCGAACCATAATTAATATTTCATAATCCCTAAAATACAAAACTTAAATTAGATTCAACAAATCTAATAATCCACTCATAACAAATCTAAGATTTGAAAGATGTAGATTAAATTAGGAAGGTGAATTTAAACTAAACTCATTAAACTAAAAATCTTCTAAAACCCAAATCTACTAATTCACCTAAAACTCAATCAAATCATAAACTAACCTCTTAAAATCAATCAACAAATTTTTTTTATGCAACTATATCAAATGGTTTTTAGGATGGACTACTCCGGGCTGCGGGGCTAAGTGTCCTAAGGAGGCCTGGTTCCTCGAGCCTGGTGGCACAACGCCACGAACCAGTTGATAGCAAACTTAAATAATTTGATCCCTGAATCGATAATAAATCATCTAATCCACCTTTTCTTTTAATTTACAACCAATAAAATATAATCAATCAAATCCTAAACTACAATTTCTAAAATCAATCCTAAACTACTAATATTTAAACTTGAATTAAAACCTCTTTTGCCTTCTAACAAATAAAATACAAGCAACTATAATTAAACTTTCCTACATTGGACCCATCCAAAACTACACAAACTTAGATTGGTTTGCTAGGACACGACTACTAGCTTTAGGTTAGGCTAATGTCTTTCTTTTGTTGTTCAGTGTTTACTACGTACACATGCTCTATAAATGCAATTATTGAATTTTCTGTTAGCTATATTCAATTTCCTGTTAGTTATATCTTTGTTATTTATCTGCATTTCTTTTCTGAACGGCATCTACGCTCATATATATATTTCTCTGTTATCTTTTCTTGCGAGGTACACTGGAGCTTAATGATCGGTAGCTAAACGACATCATTTGCTTATAAGCTTTTAAGTGGCAGCGCCACATTCAGGAATAATTTCTGCAACTCAAAACTCTTAGTTATATATCGGAATTGCTACACTGCACACACAAATTGTTAATAGGTATTCTAGTATGTTTAGGTAGCCAGCCTTAGGGTAGTTCACTGACGAAGCTTTGGCCCTATAGGTCAAAGCTTGCCCCCTTCTGTGAGCCCTAGAGACCGTTAGGGTCATTTAGGCCTGTAGAGTAGGCCACCTACTTATGCCGGTTGGCATCGTTGTTTTTCCCACACGAAGTGGGCATCGTGGTTTTTTTTGCTAGGATTTTGGCCTTCTGGTTTTGGGTACGATATCCTCCTTTTTTTTTCTTTTTTTCTGTGAGCCTTAGAGACCATTAGGGTCATTTAGGCCTGTAGAGTAGGCCACCTACCTATGCCATTGGGCATCGCTGTTTTTCCACACGAAGTGGGCATGACTATGATGATTTTCTGTGCGGGTACCTTGCCTGGAGGGTACCCTTAGGGTGTGTTTATTTATTTTTTTTTTGTACTCTGAATGTCATGCATGCATTGGTTTTTACACACACTTTACCTCACATTATGCTTCACTTACATACATGCATCACATCAATAGAATTAGGGATATTTCGTATCTGTTTCATGCATCATACCTGGCGTTAGGTAAACCTTTTTGCATATTATAGAGTCACTGATTGAAATCTCTTGAACTACGAATCCTTGATTTCCTAGGGTAGAGCCTTCATATCTTTCATACATATAGGGCGTTTGATTGTGTTTATGATGTTAGCTGGCAGCTCACTCCAGGCAAGCATAAGTCCAGGTTGTACACCCCTCAGTGTGTTTCCTTTCATCTTTGTTTTGAGTCTGTCTTTTCTTTTAGGATAGTAATTCAACCTTTGATCTTTTAAACTTAAAATTTTAATCATATCTTTATCCATTTAAAAATGTCTAATCATCACTAAGGGTAAATAGAAGAGACTATTTGGAATAGAATTTAGGAACTTTATTTGTGCACCAAATCAAGAAGTGAATAATCCAACATCCTTAATCGAGAGTTTTCTTAGATCGAGGTCTAAGATGTAATTAACTACGGGGGCTTGCGCCCGTAGGAAATCGATCCCCACAATCAAATAAACCCTATTCGAGCTGATGTGTCGAATAGGGGAAATCTCGTGAACTTTTGGGTTATAGATATCATTATCCATCGAGGTTGGTAGGTGAAAGCCGCTATCCTCCATGGCTAATCGTATCTATAACTCCATCTGCTCTTCCATCGGCCTGCTTGTGTCGGGTGTAAAAGCCTACGACCATTTTGTCCTACGGGATAGTGTGATCGTACTCTTTGCATTCGAACCACACGAGCAGAACCCTTTCGGAGACCCACAATATTACTATTTCATTGATTATTGTGTTACATATTTTAACAATTATATATTCATATAGATAGTGATTGAATGATTAAATGCATATTGTTCATATTATCTTATATTAATTTCAGTTGTTGGTTCTGAGAACCTACTGAGATATTAGCTAACTTTGTGGGTTTATATATTTTCAATTAGGGGTCAAAACCCAGTAGAGTGAGGACATATCTCAGATTCATGTTTTATTTTGTTTATGTTTTTCTTTATATATATATATTTTTATTCTTTTGTAGTCAATAACTAAAAGATAGACTGATAAATGCATGGATTAAATTATTGACTATTGTATATGAATTTTGAGAGATAAATATAATTTTATATTTTAATGCATATAATTTTCAGCTGTTTCTACTGGATTTATTTATATTGGTGGATTCATAGAAGCTCTGATTGATTAATTAAGATATTAAAATAGACAATTTTCTAGAATTCAATCTTCGGGCGTTGCACTGTGGGACTTTAAGTCATTTGAAATTGGTTTAAATCAATTCCAACTTGAACACAATTATAACTTTCAAAATGGAATTTATAAAATTAAAAATAAAATATTTAATACATAAAAATATATTGTTAAATATTCAAAATCAACATTAAATAAATTTATAGGTTGTTTTGTAGGCAACATTAATAAAGAGTTTTTTTTTTTTTTTTTTTTTTAAATTTTTTTTCAATATGTTTTCGTTCAATTTTTCATAATGAACCAAAAAAGTACAAAGTAAAAAAAAAAATTAAGACTATTGAAATTATAAATTTCTATATTTTACCTATATGAGGAGATCATTGGGAACATTAATAGAGTGCTTGTTGAAACTATCTATAGGAGCAAAGATATGTGAAGGAGAAAAAGCTTTCGCAATGAGTGCTTGCTAAGGGCATTGACTTGAGTGATGACCTGTGAAGGAGAAAATGATTTTATCATGCAAAAAAGTTATTAAGTTCAGACAAAAAATCAAAAATACAAAAAAATACCGAGAGATATCGAATGTTGTACCGAGCACGGTACCGAGCGCCCAAGTGACGTGGCGTTTTGTTATTGGCCTCTGGACATGTTCGATGTCCGGACACAATAATTACTCAGTGATGAGCTTGCAAAGGGCATTGACGGGAGCGATGTGTAAAGGTGAAGAGAATTTTATGATGAAAGCTACACATTATGAATGAGAATTCATATTCAAATAATGATTTGAGCATAGATTAGAATAATGTTCAAATTAGATTCAATTTTGAATTGATTTATATTAAGTTTATTTTTAATAGACTTTAAAATAATCAATTCAAAAAAAATTTGTTCTAAATTAAGTTATTTTTTTTATAAAAATCAATAAATAAATATTTATTCAATTTTGAGTCCTCGAGGAATATAAAGTGAAATATCTCTTAACATAAATGTCAATTAATTAACAAATAAAATTTCAATTTATCTATTTATTTATTGCTTTTGTCCCTGAGGAACGTTGCCGCTTAGTACGATTTCCTATCGCGGCTCTCAGTTTGACTCGATAGCTGCAGCGACGGCGCGATGGAGCGGAGATCTTCGAAACGCGGAAAGCCTAATCTTCCGTCTTCTCTAGCTAAGCGCATCCGGCTGCCGCCGGCGGACGGCGGGACGGTAGAACTGTCGGCCTCTGGCCAACGAGGTTCCTCCTCGTCATCGCCCTCCGCCGTTATGGTTACAGGTCTCCCCTCAGACTGCACGGTCCTCGAGCTCAAATCCCGCTTTGAGATGTATGGCCCTATCTCCCGCACCCGAATCGATGAAAATTGCTTCGGATATGTGACCTTCCGCTTTGATCAGGCTGCCGAGGCTGCGATTGTCGCCTCCATCGATCCCACTTTCGGCATCGCAATTAGAACCTCGCAGGTACTGCTTTTATCGCCTTAAATATTTGCATTGTACCATGAATTCTTTAACTTTGTGCGGTGAGTCGGGTTGCTTCTGTAAATCAGGTCTTTTTGCCCTAAAATATAGGGCTAATTTCAAATTGAAGCATTCCATTGGAACTTAGCTTTCTTAGAAAATAGTTGGATTAGAGAAAACAAGAAACAACTGATTTATTGGACTTGATGTGCCCAATCGGAAGTTGGAATTGAAACGTTGTCCAAATTGGGGTAATATGTTCTGATAACTTCGTTCTTTTCCGCCGCCAAGATGGGGGTAATGGTCAGGGATATGAGAGCCTTCATAATTCATTAAGCATATAACTTGTAGGTGCAATTACTCTGTGGAGGATTAAGTGAGGTATAATCCTATATAGATGCATGAGGATCAGGGCGTAGCTAGAAATGTTTATTAGTGGGGGCACAAATTGATAATTTTTAAGTTACTCTCAATAATTTTTTGCAGATTTTTTTGATTTTCTATTTATTAGTTCATAGTGAAGTAATATTTCAAAAATATTAATATTTATTTTTAACAATTGATTAAATTTATATTTTATTAGTTGTATTAAACACAAATCTATAATTATTTTATTTCGTTTATATGTAAACATTAAATCTATAATTATAATATATTTCGCTTTAAATATATATATATATTAATTTATATTATAAATAATATATATATATATATATATATTATTGATACAAATGTGAGACGAAGAAGGAAAGTTAACAGAGGATTAATATCGAATTTAAATATATATTAAGTTATAAATAGTAAAAAGGAGAAATTTTAAGGAGCATGCAAAATGAATAAATTTGCAAAGGAGTGTACTTGGTAGTTTATTTAAAAAAGAGCAAAGTCGTGAAAATTTTTTGGCTAAAAGAAAACGACGATTCAGTTGGCGTAGTCCGCATGTCACATGAGCCTAGGGGAATTCGCCAAAGCTTTTGGTGCACTCCTCACAAACTTGGATCCTACACTTGCGCGATGGTAGTGATTCATTTGGTGAACTCATCACACCTAAGCGATACGCACGTGATCAACGTGCAATCAAGAGCGTGAGTCTGGGTGTGTTTGTCAGCCGGATTAAAAAGTTAAGGATGACCGAGAAATAATAATTCAATTTATTTATTAATAAACAATAACATTCGAGATCACCTGGGGAAAGATTTGTGGTGCGTTAACTTGTTATAAGTAATGCTTATATTATCAGATTTGTAATTCACAATAATTATAATTTTTGTCTTATACAAACTAAACTATTATGTATCGTAGTCGGGATATCCTCCACCCATTTATAGGTAGTCATGGGCAGAATGCGAGCTCGATGGAATAATGCGATAGATGATGTTGTTGAGTTAGCAAGCAGGGTTAACAGATCAGTGTATATTGATTATAGTATATTTGATACACATGAGCATTAGTCCTCCCCTGTCGAGCGGCCATACAAACACCATACCCATACTCAGGAGTCAAGGAGATCAATTTCAGATGCTCTCAAGAGAATTATTGCCACTGATGTACACACTGATGACTTTCAGGCGTCGAGTACATTCTATGTACATAGGCTCTGGAGGTCATCTCATGCCATCGAACTTTTAGGTGGGTGGATCTTTAATAGCATGAGGAGTAGATCCATATGTTGCGGGACCGTCTTCAAATTATTAATCTATGAAATTGTTCCTGGTGCCAATATTGTCTTCACTGCAGACATCCACTGTGCAACCTTTTCCAAGCATTTAATAAACAATATCACAAGATTATAGTAAATGGATATTATGTGACCTTGGATGGGTAGGTCAGGGCATGCTTGAACTCTGTTGAAGCATTTGGATGCATTCGTAGACATTATCCCGTAACGATGCCCAACATCTTAGAGTAAGCTCCATTTTGATACAACACGTTGCATATGTAATAACCCCTATTTTGACCCAAACAAATATTTTTTTATGGAGTCATGATAAATCCAAATCGTAAACTGTCTTGTAGTATTTTACTTGCACTATTTTTTTGTAATTTTTAAGTACTTGTGAAAATCCTTAAGAAATTGGCACTTATCGGTACAAGTGAGGATTTTTGGACCGATATGTGTCCATTTGACAAACCGATTTCATCAATATTTTTTAAATAAAATGATTTATTTTATGGATATTTTTTTATAATTTTTAAAGTCCCAAAATTTTTTTATGAATTTTATTCTAAAAAAAATTTGATTAAATTAATTATATAATATTATATTATTATTATATTCTAAAATATCCTAAGTCACTAAGTTTTTTATGGACATGTAATAACCCGTATTTTGACCCAGATAAATATTTTTTTATGGAGTCACTAGAACTCCAAATCGTAAACCGTCTTGTAGTATTTTACTTGCACTAATTTTTTTGTAATTTTTTAGCACTGGTGAAAATCCTTAAGAAATTGACACTTTTCGGTACAAGTGAAAATTTTGGGACCGATATGTGTCCGTTTGGCAAACCGATTTCATCAATATATTCTAAATAAAATGATTTATTTTATAGATATTTTTCTATAATGTTTAAAGTTCCAATTTTTTTTTTTATGAATTTAATATTAATTTTTTTTTATTAAATTAATTATATAATATTATATTATTATTATATTCTAAAATATCCTAAGTCACTAAGTTTTTAAAGCTTATCCCTATTCATCATCGGCTAACAGGGACCTACAAAGAAAAAAAATAGAGAAAAATTAAGAGAGAAAAAGAGATTCAGATTTTGAGGTCATAGAGCGGTTTTCGTCAGTCGAGCCAGTTGGAAAAATTACTAATTTTGTTGTAAGGAACCTTTACCTTATTTCTGATTCCAATCATTTTATGTTTTTGATTTTTTTTATCAAATTTGTATTTTCGTTATCGAAAAATGATGATAATTTTGTATTAGTAAAATTTTCACGTGTAACTTTTTATATGTTATAAAGATTAAAAATATAAATATTTTGAGTATTTATTTGAGATTTTTCACCAAATGATTTTGAAAATACAATAATTTTTGCCAACTCTAAAATTTAAAATTAGTCACTTACTACGGCCCTTCCGACCCCATCGTCAGACAACGGTCTTTCTGATCATTGTCTCTCCGCCGACTTCGGTTCTTCCGACCTCCCTCGTCAGACATAGACAACGGTCCTTCCGACCACCGTCACTAGACTACGGCCTTTCCGACTTCCGTTGTCCGCCAACTATGGTTCTACCGACTAAACGAACATTTCCATAAATATAGTTTAGATAACACTACGTAAGATCTATTATCATTAAACTACTAATAAGCATATACAAGTCACATATGTTCATTGGGTCAACAATATGGTTATGTATTTTGGATTAAAAAATTTATTTTATTTTATTTTTTATGCTAGTTTCTATTTATGAAATGCCAAAAATAAAAAATTTGTGGGCTTACACCCCTTGCCTCGTGATAAGTTAAACACCTTGTTTTAGGCCTCTCTTTTAAAACATTGGTCTTGCCCCACATACATTCATTGATTAGAACTTGAAGCTCCTGTGTCATCCATTAAGGAGAGGAAATTATTGTTTTGCAATTGAAGTTGTAGACGTACATATTTACATTATTTATTCCTTGAACTCTTCAAATGTGACATTTATGGTCCTTTTCCTTTTATTTTCTCATTAAATCAAACAAAAGCATGGGTTTAAAATGGGAAAAAACTCATTATTTGTGTAAGTGGGAAAGCTTTTCTCAATAACACGCAAATAACTTTGTGCGTAGCAAATGTTACCTTTAGTTGCAACATTATCAAACTTTTTACTGCTTGTTTGTGTTAGCTTACGACATAAATTCATTTGTAGTTCCAATCATAATTTCATCAACTTAAAAATTTGTGTTATAATTATATCTTTGTTAATTCTCTTAGGGGTTATTTGGTTGGAGGTGTTTTGAGTGTATTGTATTTCAAATGTAATAAAAATTGAAGTGTTTGGCTAGCTAAAAAGTAAATTCAAAGTATTTTTTTGAAGAATTTAAAACTCATCCTTATTTTCATTTTTGGTGTATTTTGAAATCACCTTAATTGGGTGATTTTAGAATACACCTCGTTCACTACTCGCCTTGCATTTTTTGCTTGGTTCCATTGAAGCTTACTGCTTACCCAACAAGCTCCGGTCACGAAGTCTTCTCCTTTACATTCTGGCAATCCCATCCCAACAAGCTCATGTCATGAAGTCCTCTTCTCTTTCACATGTTGGTGAACTCATCCTAGCAAGTTCCTGTCACAATGTCTACTGTTCTTGTCCTAGCAAGCTCTCGTCACGATGTCCTCGTCTCCTTTACAAGCTACCAATCCTGTTGATGCCCATCCCAACAAGCTTTATTACAATGTCATTGTCTTCTTCACAGGCCATTGAGCTCATAGATGCTTGCCCCAACAATTTCTTGTGAAGATGTCTTCATCTCCTTCACAGGTCATTGATTGTTGCTCTAGCAATCTCTCATCATAATTTCCTTTAAGGTTAATTTATTTTTTTCTAATTTTTAACACAAAAAAAATCTCTTGAATTTAAAAACACTACCTTTAGTTCAGTCTGTATTTAAAATTCTTCTGAATTCCAATTTCTTCCAATCAAATAACCTCATAAAAAGAGTAGCGTCTACTTTACCCTTCTTGAAATCCCATATCTTAAAGAAAAATGCTTAACCTATCATAGCAGTGTTGGGCTCTTGTTTCAAACTATAAAGTTTTTTATAATTTAAAAACAAAACTAGCTGCTCATGTAATACAAAATTAATTATAATAATTTTAAAGTATTTAATTTTATATCTAATAGGGAATTTCATAATAAAATTGATGCGGACATCGACACGAAGATTTGGCGCATCTATCATAGGAGGCGTCGTAAATCGACGTCTCTAATTTAAATTGTTATTTATTTTATGAATTTTAGCTATTATTTTATGTTATTTCATGTTTTACCCATAGGTTAGTTTATTTGAGTGTTATGGCCCAAGGGGCATTTTTGTAATTTCTTATTTTCTCATGTTATGGCCTATATATAGGGCCTTAAGCTATTGTAATATGATGGTTAATGAATATGAAAATTTTGTGTTTTCCACACTTGTGTTCTTGAGAGAGGACGAGAGTGAGATTCCTATGGGAAAGAATCGAAGTTGTCACCAGCCGCAGGATGAGTCCAGGGCTCGTGAATTGAAGTCCCTTGGAGAAGGGCAAACGAATCACCCGTTAGTCTTCGGAAGAATCCAAGGCTCACGGTTTTCATTTTATTTTCTTTCTTTCGTTTTTATCTTTTCGTAGTCATTTTCATCTTCTTCCTCCTCCCCCATAATTCGTTTGGCGGCCGAATTCTAGCCTCTCCCCTTTTCTCCATTAACTCCCCACCACCCCAGACCAACCCGCCGGCCAACATTTTCCAAAATTTTGAAATTCAATTTCAGGTGCATCAATTTCTTTCCTAACTTGCATCCCAAGCCATTAGAAAAGTTGCCCTTTTCTTAGAATCAATTAACTGTAGAAATTCTAACGTTTCCGAATGCTTTAGACCATTTAGGAAATTCTTTATGAGAGCAAAAATCTGAAATCAGATTTCAGAAAGTTGCCGTTTTTCTTAGAATCAATTAACTGTTAAAATTCTAACGTTTCCTAATGCTTCAGGCCATTTAGGAAATTCTTTTCTTAGAGCAAATTTGAAATCATATTTCATATTTGATTTATTCTTGTTTATTCACGTGGGGGGGGGACCACTTATTTAAACAAATCTTCCCTCTCTCCCCATGGCCGGCCACTCATTACTCCTCCCCTTAATTAAGAGCTTAATTCATGGCTCCAAATAAGGCCCCATTAATTCCTAATTTTTCTCCTAAGCCTAAATTTCAAATTTCAAAATTTGAAATTACAAAGTCCCAATTAAATTTCGGAAAATCTGAAATCAATTTCAAATTTCCCCCACCCAACCTAGTTCTTGCTTGGCTGAACTCAATTTCAGGTTTTCCTATTTACGTTTCCCTCCTCTAAATCAAATCTCCATCTACAAATATTGCAACCAGAGATTTCCCGCAAGGTTTATTTGTTTCCCAGCACCGTGAAGCTTCAAAATTGTTGCTGTCCTGGAAATTCCATCAAAGGAAAGTCAGTGTAGCTTGCTGCCAGAATCCTCATACTGCTGTCCAATGCTCTCGTATAGTTGTTGTTTGGATTTCCTAAGCCATACAGCTTGCTAAATTTCAGATTTTGGAGAGGAGATCCTCTCCGGAGCAAAGCCAATTCGTTTCCGTTCTACATCAGTTTGGTATCAGAGCATGGACTCGGATCAACTTGGACGGACTTTAGATTGGTTGGTAGGTCAACTGGGCGCCGTTAGTCAACAACTCAAGGAGGATCAAGCGGACTTAGCCGACCTCCACCGTCAAACAATCGAATGATTCGATCACCTAGAGCCACTACAGGAAAAACAGTGAAAACCGGCGGTTTTTTCCGGCGGTTAGTGTAAAATTACCGGCGGTTTCCTAAATTACCGGCGGTCTAACGGCGGTTCAGTGACCGCCGATAAAAACGGCGTAGGAAACAAATTCCGACGGCCTTTTACCGGCGGTTTATTTTTGCGGCGGTTTTCCGGCGGCCCATACCGCCGGTGATCACCGGAATTTCAACCGTCGGTCTTTCGGCGGTTTGGCCGCCGGTAATGTAACCGCCGGAAAACCCGCCGGTCAGAGTATCGGCGGTGTCCGGCGGTTAAACCTGGCGTCGTCTGGTTCATTAGACCGCCGGACGGCGCCGTTAGACCGCCGGTAACTTACCGGCGGTTGACGGCGGTTATAGCCGTCGGTATTACCGACGGTTTAAACCGTCGTGCGTCCATCGTAGAACCGCTGGTGACCGTCGGTAAGCCGCCGGTATTCACCGGCGGTCTAATAATAACACCGGCGGCTTTATCTTGCCCGTCCGGTATCGTGGTTTCCGGCGGCCAAACCGCCGGTTAGCCGCCGGAAACCTGTAGCACCTGAAAAAAAAAAATTGACAGCATCCCCTCTATTTGAGGGAGGTTCACCCTAAAGTCTAAACCTGCAGAAAAAGCATATATATGTTGGGCAACACGCCGCTATATTCATCACAACCAGAAAATACAAAATTCATCACAACATTACAATCACAAGTTCACAAAATAGTTCATGATAATGCTACAATCACCAGTTCAGAAGTTCACAAGTTCTAATTAATATATTCATCAAACATAATAAACATCTAATCATCATCGGTATCCTCACTGTCTGCAGATGGCTGCTCCTGTTGGTCCTTCTTCCTTTGTTTTCCAGCTCTGTAGGATTGCAACTCTGCTTGCATTTCATTCTGAACCCTTTTCATCTCTTCAATCTCTCTAGTAAGTGCTGCAACCCTCTCAAGGGTAAGGAGGGTGAGGACCAGTGGATGGACCAGCAGCCTGTGATGATGGTGGGGGGTAATATGGATAGAATGGAGAAGCATGTGTCTGATCTGGAGAGGGGAAGCGAGGACTCGTCGAGCTGGGAGGGAAGTGGCCAGGGAAGTATGGAGGTGCAACAAGAGGTGGATCTAACTGTCCCTGACCCTGCTCTGGTGAAGGCTGCTGGCTCCTGGCAGGTGGTGGCGGTGGTGGTGTAGGTAGGTAGATCTGGTGCAACTGAAGGCCCCTCACCTACCTCAGTCTGTGTGGGTACTCTACTAGTCGTAATCTTCTTCCGGCGGAACTTTGAGGCAAATGATTTACGAGGAGGATCGTCGCCTGAAGCCATCTGCAATATTAAAACAAAAATAATTAAGAAACAGTTAATAAAACAGTTAATAAAGCAGTTAATAAAGCAGTTAATGAAGCAGTTAATGAAGCAGGTAATGAATTACGAGAAGCAGTTAATAAAGCAGTTAATGAAGCAGTTAATAAAAGACAAGGTGGCAAAATACAATATCATTGATGCATAGAGCCGCTGAAGTCTTGGAATGATTGGTAAATAAAACAAACGGGAATATGACACATCTTTCTTTGGACGACGTTGTTTTCCCGAGTTCTGCTTAAAACGAGGAGCATTGCAGATGTGACAAGTAACTTCTGCTGCATCATCCTTATAGTATAACATACATCCATTGATACAACAATCAATCTTTGTAGCAGTGAAACCCAGCTTGGATACTAACTTCTTTGTTCGGTACAAGTCTGAGGGAATTATATTGTCAGCCGGATTAGTTTCCTTCATAAGACCAATAACGTCATTAAAACACTCACGGGGAATATTATACTCAGTTTTAATACTTAACATCCTCACTGCAATGGATAATTCTGAATGCGTACTGCAACCTTCCCAAATTGGCTTTTGGGCTGAATGTAATAACTCAAAGAATTTTTGTGTCTCTGCATTTGGTGGCTCTTCCACATTAGACCTTAAATTATGACCTGCTACATCAAAAATAAGGTCTTCATAGGGTCTACTCATTTGATTTTCATGAAATGTTTCATAAGCTGTAGATGAACCAGCATGAGCATCTCTATGTGGCTCGTACTCGCCATGTGATGTCCAAATCCAATAGTTTGGAAGAAATCCCCTACGATATAAATCAAGCTTCACATCATCGGGCTTTAGGAATGCTAGATTTTTATGCTTCGAACACGGACATCTAAACATTTTATCAAGCTGAAAGGAAGGCAGTTGAGATGCAACTTGAATGAAAGTTTCAACTCCCTGTATAAATTCAACTGTCAATCCTTTTCGACCCGGCAACAATCTATTATACATCCAATATCTCTCTTTCTTGGATAGTCATTTGCACGTTGAAGTAAACGTACCCTACATGTTGGAGGCATAAACAATCTGTTATACATCGAAATAGATTTTTATGCTTTAAAAGTCACCTCTAATAAACCAATGTTCCTTATAAGAATTCTCAAGGTCAACAAGCCATTGCCAAAGAGGCAATCTACCAAGTCTTGTGCAACTAAATAAACTATATATACCAATATATTATAAATATTAAAAAATAGAGAAGTTGCAATGAATAATTTGATCAAAATCATCAATACTAGTTAAATTAATATCACTTTTACAAAAAACCCAAATTTTTACTGGAACAATTAGCGAAGGAAAAATTTCAAACTCTAGGTGTCTTTAAAAAGTGATGATTTTAGGAAGAATCAACCATGGGCTCTAAAAGGACTAAAAAAGAAAAATATTAAGATTTCAGTATAAATTTGTGGATACGCATACAAGTTTCACGATAACCAACACATGTAATATTCGCAACCATATAACTAATCATTAAGATCATTTTTTGAAAGAAGTGTTGTATCTTGTGATCCTAGAATATGCAGAATAGTTGAATCAAGCCCAACATCAAGAGCAACTTGAATTAAAGAATTGGTAAGAACATAATTACCTTCGTTGGGATTCTTGCAATTGGTATCGATTATATTCTCATTGACTTCATTGGGTTTCTTGCAATTGGTATCGATTTCAGGAAAAACAGTGAAAACCGGCGCAATTTGTGACGGATTATTTCGTCACAAAATATGATACACGTTCGTCGTTACTATGTTTGCGGTGAAATTTTCACCGCAAATCCTTCGAAAACATGTAGCATAAAAAAGTAAGCTAGGTTTTTCTCTCCTAGTTGGGCCAAAACTCTTCATCTAAAATCACTCAAGCATAGTTAAAAGTTAAACCCAACTGTCTAGATTTGGAGCTTAATAACTCAAGCATTAATCCAAATTGATTTTGACAAACAATATAAGCATTAATCCAAGCAAACCTAAACCTATATATGCACCATAACTCTCTCCCACATTTTTAAAGTATAAAACATTAACTAACAAGATAATATCAACAAATAATCAAAGAAAAACCATTAAAATTAACCTTAAAAGAGAAATCGGTTTGTTTGGGGTCGGAAACGGTCGGCGGTCGGGCGTCGGAGTAAAGGGGTCGGCGGCGGTCGGACTGGGGACGGCGGCGGTCGGACAGGGGTCGGCGGCGGTCGGAATGGGGTCGGAGGCCGGAGTTCCTTCGTCGGGGGCTGATCGGATGAGCGGAGGAGCGATATGAGCGAGCGGCCGAGAGAGAGAAGGAAACAGGGAAAATGAAATGAGCGGAGCGAGGGGGCTCGTATTAGGGCTTTTACCGGCGGTTTTCCGGCGGTTTAGACCGCCGGTAAAAAATCACTTATCACCGTCGATTAAACCGCCGGAAAACCGCCGGTTCACGTCTATATCCGGCGGTTTACCGGCGGTTTAGACACCGTCGGTATTACCGACAGTGTATCGTAGCTAAGCCGTCGATTAAGCCGTCGTTATCGTCCGACGGCGTAACCGCCGGCGTAGCCGTCGGTAATACCGACGGCCTCTAAACCGCCGGTTCAAACCGCCGGTTTTCACTGTTTTTCCTGTAGTGAGCGAGGCAGGACTAACCCACCGTTTTATGCAAAAACCCCTTCATCAAATGATCGAAAGAAGGCACTAAGAGACAGAGAGATAGTGGATAGAGTGGACAAATGGATGGAGGCCAATGAAGCCTTCAATTTCCCACTCATTGTGCAAATCAAAAAGAAATCTAAGGTGATCAAGAAAGAATCTGAAGAAGAAGATGAATTGGTTGATTCTATTACAACTCCTACAGAAGCAATGGTTTCCTCTAACCCCGTTAAAACTCCTACAACAGAGAATGTCGATGAAGCTCTGGAAGTGACTTCCATAGAACTCACGATTGCTCCTATTGCGAGTGAAGCCATCTATGAGAGTGAACAAGTTCCTGCAGGCGAAAAGAAGTGCAACAAGCAAGTTGACCTTGTGAGCAACCGGGGTGATTTGAAAATCTTTGCAAATAACAGTCCAGAGTTTTACATGACCAGTTGTGATGCTAACTCGACGGAGTCGAGTATTCTCCCACCTGGGGAGAATGATGCGGACATCGACACGAAGATCTGGCGCATCTATCACAGGAGGCGTCGTAAATCGACGTCTCTAATTTAAATTGTTATTTATTTTATGAATTTTAGCTATTATTTTATGTTATTTCCTGTTTTACCCATAGGTTAGTTTATTTGAGTGTTATGGCCCAAGGAGCATTTTTGTAATTTTTTATTTTCTCATGTTATGGCCTATATATAGGGCCTTAAGCTATCGTAATATGATGGTTAATGAATATGAAAATTTTGTGTTTTCCACACTTGTGTTCTTGAGAGAGGACGAGAGTGAGATTCCTATGGGAAGGAATCGAAGTTGTCACTAGCCGCAGAATGAGTCCGGGCTAGTGAATTGAAGTCCCTTGGAGAAGGGCAAACAAATCACCCGTCAGTCTTCGGAAGAGTCCAAGGCTCACGGTTTTCATTTTATTTTCTTTCTTTTGTTTTTATCTTTTCGTACTCATTTTCATCTTCTTCCCCCATAATTCGTTTGGCGGCCGAATTCTATCCTCTCCCCTTTTCTCCATTAACTCCCCCACCACCCCACACCAACCCGCCGGCCAACCTTCTCCAAAATTTTGAAATTCAATTTCAGGTGCATCAATTTCTTTCCTAACTTGCATCCCAAGCCATTAGAAAAGTTGCCCTTTTCTTAGAATCAATTAACTGTAGAAATTCTAATGTTTCCGAATGCTTTAGACCATTTAGGAAATTCTTTATGAGAGCAAAAATCTGAAATCAGATTTCAGAAAGTTGCCATTTTTCTTAGAATCAATTAACTGTTAAAATTCTAACGTTTCCTAATGCTTCAGGCCATTTAGGAAATTCTTTTCTTAGAGCAAATTTGAAATCAGATTTCATATTTGATTTAGTCTTGTTTATTCACGTGGGGGGGGGACCACTTATTTAAACAAATCTTCCCTCTCTCCCCATGGCTGGCCACTCATTACTCCTCCCCTTAATTAAGAGCTTAATTCATGGCTCCAAATAACGCCCCATTAATTCCTAATTTTCCTCCTAAGCCTAAATTTCAAATTTCAAAATTTGAAATTACAAAGTCCCAATTAAATTTCGGAAAATCTGAAATCAATTTCAAATTTCCCCCACCCAACCTAGTTCTTGCTTGGCTGAACTCAATTTCAGGTTTTCCTATTTACGTTTCCCTCCTCTAAATCAAATCTCCATCTACTAATATTGCAACCAGAGATTTCCCGCAAGGTTTATTTGTTTCCCAGCACCGTGAAGCTTCAAAATTGCTGCTGTCCTGGAAATTCCATCAAAGGAAAGTTAGTGTAGCTTGCTGCCAGAATCCTCATACTGCTGTCCAATGCTCTCGTATAGTTGTTGTTTGGATTTCCTAAGCCATACAACTCGCTGAATTTTAGATTTTGGAGAGGAGATCCTCTCCGTAGCAAAGCCAATTCGTTTCCGTTCTACATCAAAAATATTATGAAGCATTGCACCATTATGTATGAAATTATGAAATTGTTATATTATGAAATTAATTTTTAAATGATACATTGGGAAAATTACCATTATGCTTTTTTTATGACATAAGCCATAACTTCATTTCCCTACATATTTTATATTTTGATGACAAGTGGCTATGCTAAATGTATGGTTAGGATTTGATCATCTAAGTGTGGGATTTAGATTGAATGACATCTATCACTTGGAGGAGTTTAGAAACAATGGAATGGAGTGTTTTGGTGATGATATGGGTCATTGAAAAAATCAGTGGGCTAAATAAGGTTAAAATTGTAAGTTTGGCAATTGAACTATAACACCCCCTAAAGTGAGGGACCAAAGTTGTAGTTTCCTCCTAACAAAGGTAGTAAAGAACTCTGACTTTCTCCTCCAAGATAAGAACCTCGAGTAAGATCAATCCGTGGTGGGTGGATTTCTTCTTGCTTATTTCCCAACCCAATTTTCTAAATTGATTGGAACTTTCTTAAGTTTATGGTTTCTCACTTAAGGTTCCTATCTTGGTCTTTGTATTACAGCTTCAAGTGGTTCGGGCAAGTGATCCCGTGACACATTGGAGGATAGGAGTTAGATCTTCTTCCACTTCCAAACTTGTGCGATCAGAAAGACCTCTGAGCAGACTTGGTAGAAGTAAGAAGCAGATTATTCCAGGTACAATAGCGGCTAAGAATGGGTCAGAATCGTCCTATACTGAAAGGGAAATCAAAGCTTATGACGATCTTTTCTAAAAACAATATTTTTATTGAAAAAATGATTATAATGGTCTCTTGACTTTTTATAAATGATCAAAATGGTCCCCAACTATATTAAAAGATCATTTTAATCTCTCAAGTCTTTAAAAGGAACTAAAATAGTCCCATGATGGGATTATTTTGATTCCTCTTTAAGAAGTTGAGGACTAAAATGATCTTTTAATATAGTTGATGATTATTTTGATCATTCATAACGAGTCAATGGATTATTTTGACCATTTTCTTATTTTTAATTATATCTTCCCTTCCTGATATTTAAGGCTTAAACAAAAAGGTTTTCATTTGGCATCTGCCAAAGAATTCCCAGTAGTAGTTGACTTGTTACAGTTGGTACCGGGCTTCTTCGGCGTAGATAACTTTATAATATAATTACATGTTTAAAGCTCCCTTTTTCTTTGCCTATAAAATTCAAAAGGGATGTAACCGACTGAGCCTAGCTCTTTTTATGTTAATTTCTTTGAGATGAGCCAGTTAATAAGTTAGATAAGAGCTAGTTTGCCGTGCCAATGATTTTTTAGATTTTTGGGCTGTTTGGGTAACAGTTAATGTCAGTAATTCAGTTACTATCATTTGAAAACTAGGATTTTAGCAAATCAAACAACCATTTATGTATTCTTCTTGATATATTAACTTCCTGCGTGATGCTATGCACCTCCATTTGTAGCTTGCAAGGATCTAGCACCGGCCTAGCATTGGAATACTTGTATTCTTTGAAGTTCTTGCTATATTCTCCACCTTTTTTATTATTATTATTATTTTTTTATTTTTTTATTTTTTTTGCTATATTCTCCACCTAGCTTGGCTTACCTGGCCACCAAAGATTTCTTGCAGCCGGAGACGTTATGGAAATTTTATGTGTTACTATTGAGCATTATGATTTTGTTGTTCTAAGATGGAAAGAAATGCTATATTGCCTTATGACTTCTGGAAGAAAATGACTGAATTGAATGATATAAATAGCAGTACTGTGCATAAATGTAGATAATGGATGAACTGACTCATTTAACTTAAATATTGCTTTGCAAAGCCAACATTAGATAGATTTATAAGGTTAGCTGACAGATTACATCTTTTCAACATGTCAAGGAGGAAAATTTGTGGTTCTATGCAGAAGCCTATTCTAGTGGTTCCCAGACCCCATTAGAAGCGATCTAAGAAATCATGAGATCATACATGTCTGCTGATAATGTGCTGTTTTATTTTAGTACTTATATGCTTTATATGAAAGCTTAAAATAGATGGTTAAATAACACAATGCCTCTGAAGTATAAGAAGGCTATGATTTCTATGAAAATTTTGTGCTCTCTGGCTTTGTAATATGAAATCACTGGGTATTCAGTTTTATACCAAGATATAAACTTAGATATCCTTAACATAGCTTTCCCTTTCTGATATATATGCACACATGCACATATATTTTACTCGATTTATACCCATGTAACCTTCTATTATTGCTCTTATTTTTAGTACTTTCACATTAGTTTTATATTCATCATTATTTGTGCATTTGCCGTCCTTTGTTGTATACGCCTGAATGATCCAAACTTTAAAATTTCTCAATCTGAATCAATAGCTGTTACTCCTAACCATCTTCTTGAATAGTTATATTTATCTTTGGTAGTTTTGTCATATATTTTATAAGATGGTGGTGAGACATGCAATGCTTTACGGCGCAGAATGTTGGCCATTAAAAGACAAACATACAATTAAGTTAAATATTGCTGAGATGAGAATGCTAGAGTGGATGGGTGACTTTACTCTTAGAGATAGAATGCGAAACGAGCATATATGTGAAAAGTTTGGAATAGCTTCAATAGTAAAGAAGATTAGAGAGAGTCGCCTTAAATGGTTTGGTCACATAAAATGTCGGCCTTTTGATGACCCACTTAGGAAAGTACAACAACAACAACAACAACATCAAGCCTTTATCCCACTACGTGGGGTCGGCTACATGAATCCTTTTTCTCCATTGTGTCCTATTAAAAGTCAAATTCTCGTTTAAATCTAATAAAGAAAGGTCATTCCTAATATTTTCTAACCAAGTCTTTTTAGGTCTATCCCTACCTTTCTTAACATAAGTCAAATCTAATACCTCTACTCTCCTAATCGGGTCATCGCAAGGCCGCCGTTTTATGTGACCAAACCATCTAAGGCGACTTTCTCTAATCTTATCTTCTACTGGAGCTACTCCAACCTTTTCACGTATATGCTCATTTCGTATCCTATCTCTAAGGGTAAAGCCACTCATCCACCTAAGCATCCTCATCTCTGCCACACTTAACTTAGTATTATGCTTCTCTTTTAAAAGGCCAACATTCGGCACCATAAAGCATTGCAGGCCTCACTACCATCTTATAGAATTTTCCCTTAAGTTTGAGGGGTACATTTCTATCACATAACAAGCCTGATGCATTCCTCCACTTCAACCATCCAACTTGAATTCTGCTGATAATATCCCCATCTATTTCACCATCACTCTGAACAATAGATCCAAGATATCTAAAACGTGTACTCTTATTAATGACTTGATCGCCCAAAGTCACAATCCCCTCACTAGGTCTATTACTACTAAAATTACACTCCATATATTCCATTTTAGATCTACTCAAGCGAAAACCTTTAGACTCTAAGGTTGACCTCCATAATTCAAGTTTACCTTCAACTCCCTCTCTAGTCTTATCAACAAGAAGAATATCATCAGCAAAAAGCATACACCAAGGTACATCCTCTTGCAAATGTCTAGTGAGAACATCCATGACTAAAGCAAAAAGATATTATATATGATCAATGTTAAGAAAGGTAGAGGTAGATCTAAAAAGGTTTGGTTAAAAAATATTAGAAATGACATTTTTTAATTAGATTTAAATGAGAATTTGACTCTTAACAGGACAAAACAACAAAAATAACAGCATCATCAATCCTTTATTCCACTACGTGGGATTGACTACTCGAATCTTTTTTCTAGATTGTGTCTTGTTAAGAGTCAAATTCTCATTTAAATATAATAAATCTATATTTCTAACCGAGTTAGTGGAAGGTCGTTTTATGTGACCAAATCATCTAAAGCAACTCTTGCTGATCTTATCTTCCACTAGAGCTACTTCAATCTTTTCACGTGTATGCTCATTTCGTATTCTATCTCTTAGAGTAAAGTCACTCATTCACCTGAGCATCCTCATCTCTGCAACACTTAACTTTATATTATGCTTGTCTTTTAATGGCCAATATTTTGCGTCATAAAGCATTGCAGGTCTGTCCAACATCTTATAGAATTTTTCCTTAAGTTTGAGGGGTACTTTTCTATCACACAACAAACCTGATGCATTCCTCCACTTCAACCACCCAACTTGAATTATACTAATAATATCCCCATCTTTCAACATCACTCTGAACAATAGACCCAAGATATCTTGAATGTGTACTCTTATTAATGACTTGATTGCCCAAAGTCACAATCATCCACTAGATCTATTATTACTAAAATTACAATTAAAATATTCAGCTTTAGATCTACTAAAACGAAAACTTTTAGACTCTTAATAGGACAAGAGAAAAAAAAAATGATTTATGTAGTCGACCCAACGCAGTGGGATAAAAGGCTTGATGTTGTTGTTGTTGTTGTTGCTGATTTTGTCATATATCTGCATAAAACACTCAAATTTGCTATACAACCAATAGTTGATGTATTTAACATTGTTGTTTTAATTTACCAATTTATAAAATTGAGTTTTTTGCCTTTCTGTAATTAATTCCCTTTTTGCATAGTTCTTTGAAGCATTTCTATGTTTGTTGTGAACCTAATTCATTGTGTTTGCTACATACTATTTTAAGAATTATATCCCATAAATTTAGTTTTTGGATTGATGAATGGCTAAACTAGGGTCATGTTGTTACATCCTCCTAGCAATTGTATCAAAGCCAATGATTTAGTCAAGATCTAGTTGTTCAATCTATTTGGGCCAAAGGTTTTGGTGGTCTTTAACCATAGTTATAAACAAAGCTCAAAATATAGTATTGATTGTCATTGTGCCATAACAGGTTGACTGAACTTTGGTGCACGGCTAGGGGTGGATCCCCATATAACTTAGGGTGGGACTCAAGTTATTTCATATAGCAACATCTCTATATCAAATCATGTATGAGCAATATCCTTGTACCAAAAAATTATCATTTTCCTCAGACAATAATAGGAAATACTGCACCTAAGTTAAACTCGAAATGATTTGAATAATTTCTTGACTGGTTAGAATACAACGTACAATTTTATGATAAGAATTCCCTGGATGATTAAAATACGACCCTTGTTATTAATAAAATTTCATTCTAATGATAAATGATGATCAATGTTGAGAACTTTCAAGCTTGAGAGTATATAGAACTTAAGCCCTCAACAATATATAATCTTTATTATACTAATACTAAACCTCTTAGTTCTAAATATCCTCAATTATTCTAATTATAACTTATTAAACAAAAGATCTCATTAAATTTATGTCATATGTAGGTAGCAAACACTATGACACATCACAAGGAATGTATTTTATAAGCTTTTTATAAATGAAATACCGAAAAAAGCCAACAACTTTTCACTTCAGCTTCATGAACCACTTCACTAGTTTTCCACCCAAACCAACTTATCAAGAAGAGAAATATATATCAAAAAATAAAAAAGCAAACAACCATAAAATAAAATGATAAAAAGCCAGGCAAGTAGGTCTGTACATTAGCTGATCAATCATACCCCCACAATAATTAAGATTCATGAAGATATATATATACTGACAAACACATATTTCTATCCAAACTTAAAAAGTTTCAAAATCTCATTACTCCTTCACCCCATTGTCTTCCTTTTCCCTAACAAAAGCTTCCTCAGCCAGCTCCTGCAGGCCACCACCACCACCACCCAGCTTCTCTTCTTTCTGCATCCCCTTATAACGGTAGAAATGTGCACATACTAAGAAGTAAAGAAAGTTCACCATACCCATAACTGCTATGACATAGTAGAAGTAGTCTAGGTGGCCGGAGTTGATATCTCCGGCCAGCCAACTGTTCCTCCCATTCCGGCCAGTGGCCTTTTGTATGACAGCAATGAGGACGCTGCTGAGATAGCCGGCGCCGGCCAGGCTGCAATAGAAAAGGGAGCCTGCCACTGTTTGCATTTGCTCTGGAAATTGCTGGTTGTAGAACTCCACCTGCACAGAAGTTACTGATTTACTTTAATAGTTTCACCTGTTGAACTTTATTCTTTTGACCTTATGATTAACATAGATACATTCTTGTCTAAAATGATTGCTGTTTGAACTGACTTTGCTTGAACAGTTTACATGATATGACTATTAAAAGGAGTAAGTAAAGCTTCGCTTGAGATGACTTATAAAAAATTATTTTAAGAAGCGGTAATAAAGCTGCCCCAAAAGAAGTCTAAATATGTTATATAAAGGTATTTCAGATATGCGATTAAGGCTTCGTTTGGGACGGCATTCTTTTTTCTTCTTCAAGCAGCTTTTTAGTACATAAATTTTTAATTTTGTATACTAAAAAGCTGCTTTTAAAGAGAAATTTAGCACAGCATATTATTTATTGATTGAGTCAAAAGCTAAAGCCAATAGTGAAGGGCCACAATCAGCTGCTTGTTTCGCTTTCAATTCGTTCTGTCGTGTATTTCAGGAGTTTCATTTGGAATGTCTGTAGCACCGTGTGTAAAAAATAGTTTGAGAGAAAAAAGTCTGTGGAAGTTGTGGCATTATAGAATTTTGGGGGATTTATATGCATCTACCTCACATAAAATCTAAATTTTAATATTTATAATTAATTTAATACTCAAAATTTTAATTTTTAAATCATTAAAAAATAGTATTAAAATTAATTTTGTAAAGTAAATTATTTTTTTCATGTATATTTTTTAATGTGATTGTGATATTAAAATTATATATACATAAATGCCAAAAAATGGACAAAATTTTGTTTATAGTTACTATAGATTTGATTATAAATAAATTGATTAAATTCATCTTAATAAAAAAATGTGATTTGCATATTACCTTCTCTTTTTTTCTCAAAATTATATGGATTAAAATATGATTTGCAGCAAAAAAAATTTGTATCAAATATTCTAATATATTTTATATTAATATCACACTTGTTTTTTTCTAATATTACATATTATTTTTTAATATAATTAAATAATTAAATTTAAATGCTGAATATAATTCATTATTATATGCTATAATTAAATTATTAGGCATATAATGAAAATTTAAAAAATTAATTATAATTAATTTTTATATTTAATTATAGTGATAATAGATGAGATTTATAGAAAAACTAACCTAATTGTGATTTTAAAATCTAGCAAAATATCACGTCGTTAAAAATAGTGCAAAACCCCACCTGTCCAACGGCATTGAACGCCTCCGCCACTCCCATCAGCACCAACTGCGGCGACAGCCACAGCACCGCCGACATTCCCGCCACCGCTGCCGCACCTTCTCGCCGGCGCATCCCTTCCACCACCCCAGCAACCAGCATCGAAACGGCCGAGACAAATAATCCAACTCCCTGCCTCTGAAGCAGACTAAGACCCGTTTCCTGGCCCGTGATCCGCCCAAGAACAGGGACAATGACCCGGTCGTAAACGGGTATGAATAGAGTGAGAGCAAGGAGAGAGATTATGCCGACAGAGGCCGCCGGCACCTGAAAACCGCCGGAGCCGAGGTGGCGGTCCATTGTTAGAGATTGGAGGACGGAAAAAGTCCATTGTTGAGAGATTGAGATGAAGAAGATGATTCCAGAAGCCCAGATGGGAATGATTCGGATTAAGAGCTTGACTTGTTCTACCATCTGGACGCTGCAGAGATTCCATGGATTGGCTGGCTCGCCGCCTTCGTTCACTTCTCCGGCGAGCTTGATTGCCGCTTTGTTTAAGAACCTGGTTAATTCATTAATCACTTATTAGATAAAACCAAATTAATCCAAATGATACTATATGCAATTTTGTAATTATTTTGTTAATTCTGATATTTTCGAACAAATAATAAAAAATAGTCAAATAAAAATTATGATTATTATGTTAAATATTAATACACTAAAAAAATTGTCAAAAAAAGAAATCTAAAAAAACATCTCATCATAAAAAATTCTTAAAAAATAATGAAAAATCAATACCAAATTAAATTATAAACAATAAGAAATAAATTGTTATATTTTTAAGTAATTGCAAACAAACCCTAAGCCTCAACAGATAAGGGACACAACTCCCCTTGGCCTATTGGTTGAGAGCTTAGGCTTCCAACTAAGAGGTCCAAGGTTCGAGTCTATGTGTATGCGTTGTGTGTGTGAATTTGCCTTAAATGGCCTAAATGTCCCAAAAAAAAAAAAAAACAGATAAGGGTAGAACTGCATTTATTGCAAACATCTAACAGCTCAAATCTTAAAAGCTGTACTGGCTATCTTAGCTAGTAATAATAAAAAACATGAGTGTAGACTTGTGCATATGAGTTTTACCATATGCAGATCTTGCGTGCTGCTTCGTTCGGAAGGTACAGTACTGGTTCTCCTAACCCCCATACACACCGCAATCAATAAAACTAGCCACTACAATTTTTTTATTGCTTCATATTGTACCTTTTGCAGCTCATCATGATCGTTTGATTTTTTTTTTTTTAATGAGCAAGCAGTCGGTCAATCTAACATGCAACTCATATCAATTTATACGGGCTAATATTTAAGATTTTCACTGCTTGTCAAGGGGGGATTCGAACTAAGGACATAGGCTTTGCCCAGCCGGCTCTTCACCACCCGGACAAGCAACGGCGGGTTATTAATTCTAAATTTTAACTATCAATAAACTTTAACTATTCCAAGTTTATTTATATGATATGGTGTATAATCGGACGTAGAATGTGGTCTAGAGATTAATTAAGATGTGTCATGTTAGTGGTATCGAGCTGCGGTGCTAACTGAAGGGGTGATGTGACGCATTCTGGTTGGTCTCCAGATGACATTCGGCATCCGCACAGAAGAATTAATAGTACAAATTTATTTTAATCGACCTGAATATCTTAAAAAAAATGCATATATTATACCTTATTTTCTAAAATAAATTAATTATTTAAAAGTAAGACTAAATTAATTTGTAAACAAATTAAAATTACTGATAATTTTTTTTTTATTTTTCAATTTTAATTTCGAACAAATTTCGTACTACTTTAGAGAATGACTATAGAGAAAGTAAATTTTCAAAGCTGTACAAAGTAATTTTATAGTACTTTTTTTTTAAGTATCAAAAAAATAGGGATCAAATAAAAAGAGAAAATTTTTAAGGAGCACAGTATTCAATAGAATGCACCAAAACATTTTTCGCATTCTATTACTAATAATTTTTTTTTTTGCATCAAAATATTTGGTGCATTCTATTGAATAAATCAAACTAAATTATAAGTTTGCTCCTATTTAAATATTATTCATTCCATACTCCTATTAATTTTTGTTAATAATTGTGCTTTTTCTTAAAATTTCACCAATAAAAATGACCCTAAATAAAACATTAATTTTAAATTTATAATAATTATAATTAAATTTTAAATGTATAAAAATTGGTCCCCATGAGATTAAAGAAGAACAGCTTCTACTCCATGCATGTGCGCCTAGGCTAGCCTAACTCCTACCTGCCCACATTACATCAACACATCATTTCTTCAACCAAAATTAAAATTGCCTATTTCACATTTAAAAATTGAATAAAATAATAAAATTTAAATTTAGCATTATAAGAAAATTTAATTGGAATAGGATTTTAAATATTAGAGTAGAATGATTAGCAATAATTATACTACTTTAATGTTATAATCATTTTAATTAAACTATCATAATAAACTATCATTAACAAAGTTAGTGTTGATTGAACTAATTAATCAAATGTCTACCAACCAATTAAAAATTTGAGAATGAATAGACCTTAATTTTAATGATTATTAAAGTTAAATTCAGCCTAAAATTTATGTAGGAAGTCTTCTTCTAGTTATAATTTGAGTGTAGAGGAGGGTTAAATCTATAATTAACTAATTTCATTTTTTTCTTGCTTTTAAAAACAGATTTTTAGTACAAAATTTATAATTTTTGTACTAAAAAGCTACTTTAAGAAACAATAAAAAGCCATGAGGTTTAGTTTGGGAGGGCTTTTTCTACTTTTTAAAGCAGCTTTTTTCTACTTCTTAAAGCGATTTTTTAATAAAAAATTAAAATTTTGATACTCGAAAGCTATTTTAAGAAGCATTAAGAAAGTCGCTCCAAAAGAAGCCTAAGTCTTCTCGTTTGGGCAAATTATTGCGTCTGCTCACCTGACATGCGGACATCCAATCCGGACACACCACCTCACCCGGATGCACTGGGCCCTAGTATTTTTGAGTGATGTGGCGCGTTTTTATTGGTGTCCGCCTGTCCGGACGAATCCGGACACCGAACACAATAATTTGTCCTTCGTTTGAGACGGCTTTCTTACTGCTTCTTAAAGTAGTTTTATAATATAAAAATTATAATAAAGGCTGTTGTAAAAAGCAGCAAAAAAGTCATCCCAAATAAAACTTACGTGATTTTAAGAGCTGCATTTTAAAAAGTACAAAGACATATTCATAATAATAAAAAAAAAAGTTTTTAGTAATGTTTTATAGTGAAATTTATTATCTTCAATTTATGACATAAAATCTTTAATTTTTTAATTAATATTTATTACGTCAATCAAATATCAAATATAGATACTTAAGAAAATTAAGAAAGCCTATGACTTATATAATCGTTAATTACCATACCTGAACTGCAGAGTCAGGGGCAGTCTCATCGCCCGGCCACCACTCACCACCGGCGGATTATACAGCACCGCCTCCTGCCGGCTAGCATCCTCCGGCTCAGGCAACTCGACGCCGCGTTTCCGATAAGCCGCCACAAACACCTGAACTATTCCGGCGAAAAAGCTTCCCTCCGCCGCCACATAGACATAGATCTTTGTACCTATGAAGAAGACAACAATGGAACAGAGCATGCAAATAGCAGGAACTCCGAAGCCAATGGACCAACTGATACTGTCTTGTATATAGACCATCACCGTCATTCCCACCACGACGCCTGCCGTCGAGGTGCAGTAATACCAATTGAAAAAGCTGGCAAGGCCACGGCGGCCTGAAGCGGTTCGGCGGTCAAATTGGTCGACGCCGAATGGGAGGCTGCAGGGTCGGACGCCGCCGGATCCGACAGCGAGAAGGACGAGGGAGAGGATGAGAACCCCAAGTTGGGAGGTGGATGGGCCGGAGCAGTGGCCGGATAGTTGGTCGGGATGGGAGCAGTTAGGCGGCCGGAGTTGGGGGACGGCCGCCGTTAAAGTTAGGACCACCATACCCTGTTCATTTACGCCGGCAAATTCGTTATTATTAGTGGCTCACAATATCTTCGAAGCTAATACTTAAGATCATATAAAAAGTTAACCCATCGAAAATAAATTTTCTCAAATATTTTTAAAATGAAATGCATAATATTAAAACGTCTTTAATGCTTTGAACTATTATATTATAATTAAAAATTTTAAATTTTTTGCCTAAATTTATTTTGCAATTGTTCAGTTCTATATATATATATATATATATATTGCAATCATTTAGGAGTAAATAAAAAATTTTGAGATTATTCTATCAATATTTTTTTAGAATGTTCTAATTATTTTTCACAATTTATATTACATTTTTTTCATTAATTAAATAATCATAAAAACTTTTACTGTTTTTTAAAGCAGTAAAAATTAATAGCCAAACAAAGCCTTGTTTAAGATAACTTTTTTATATTTTTTAAAGTAAATTTTAATTATAAAAATTTTTAGTGAAGAAAAAATAAAAAATAATAATAATAAAAATATCCTAAGCAAAGTTTAAGGTCGTTAGTGATTGACGTTGACCTTTAAAACGACGGCAATATATTCGATCTTTACAAAAATCAGAAATTAAATCAAACAAAATTTATTAAAAAATTTTAGATAATAATAATTCAGTCAAACGTTAGTCCAAAGAATGGTCAATACTCATCTCTAATCATTAAGATCCTATAATTAATCATTTTATAATGAAAAAAATTAGAATAAAATATTTTGATTACACTTCAATCTTTAAGAATTATTTTTAAATAAATATGCTTTAAATTTTAATCAATTTATTATACATTATATTATTATTCAATATAACAAATAATATCTTTATATCATTATTTGATGGAATTGTATTATATTAATATAATATATAAAATTTACATCATCAGTACCCTTTTTGTTTTTGTATAAATACTTAATATGTTTAAATATTAAAAATATTTTTGGAAATTTTTAAATGTTAAATTTATGACTTTGAGAAAATAAAGGCGGTTGTTGATAGGCTGGCCGCCAGTAGAGGAGGAGGTGGGGCCGCCTTTGGTGTGACATTTTGTGTCCTTCGTTATAGATTGAAGTGGAGACTGTCGTATTTCATCATTTTAAATTAGGTCTATTTTGTTTGGTATTCGTATGATTTCGTGTCTTAAATATCTATGAATGGACCGTTTAGCACATAAGATTAAGGCTTTATTTGAGATTTTTTTATTAAAAATTATTTTAAGAAACAGTAAGAAAATGTACTTGATATATTCGCAAAAAAAAAAAAATGATCGAGCACGAATCTCGAGACAAAATCAAGCCGAAAACTTCAAAAATTAAATTCGGGGCACCTGAACTCCGATTTTCAACGAGCATATAGTCAAACTGAACGTCTTGGAAATAAGAACCCAACGATACCAAATTCAACTCAATCCAAGCCCAAATGAGCCCAAATCAAACACCCGAAGTGATGTTGGAAAGTTCATACCACAATTTGAGTTATCAAACGGTCTCCGATTTTAACAAGCTTAAAATCGAATTTGAACGACTTGACGAGACGAATCCAACGAGCCCAAGATCACAGAATTCCGACATCATAAAACCTTCAAATGTCTGACGAACGGTGCACGATCAAAGGATTCAATATCAACCATCCATTCGACCACTCCCTATTTGCCCTTGATCTCACACCTATTTACGAGATATGCCACTCCATAAAATCTATAAATAGACCCCTCATTTCTCATGTGAGGGAACCTAAGCTAGAAGAAGAGAAGAGAATGATAGGAGGGAATAGCTCATCCTCAACCACCGCCGGGGTTCTTCCAACCGTCTGGGTAACGCCGGAATTCTGCTGGACACCCGGGCGACGCAGGAATTCTTCCTAAGTAACGTCAAAGTTCTGTTCGACGCCGGAATTCAGTCCAACTTTCGGACGACACTTGAATTCTGCCCAATCTCCTTAGTGACGCAGGAACTCTGCTCAACATTGTAACTGAATCTCAATTTAGAAGAGATTCATTGTAATCTGATCGTCCTAACTTTGTGGATGAGTCAGCCTCTTATATCCCAAACAAAACATTAGTGAAACTATTTCAACTGAGTGAGGCCCCGTGTTTTTTTCACATTCAGGGTTTCCACGTAAAAATCCTGGTGTTCCCATTTATTTTCTGCTTGTGTGCTAGATATTCGTGCAACGCTCAGACGGAAATTTACTAACTATATCGCCGCGTATACTCTAGCCCGCAACAATACTAATATTGTAATATCAGTTTTTGCTCCAGGTTCGTCCGGGACGAAGTTGGATCGTCCGGGACGATCGGTACAGGTTGTGCAGAAAATCAGTTTTGGTTGTATGATTCGTCGGGACGAAAATTGGATCGTCTGGACGAAAATTCTCCCGTAAACCCTTCGCCAGGGACGATATGTCATTTTTCGTCTGGACGGAATTCATCTCTTCATGGATCGTCCGGTACGAAGCTCGTTCGTCCGGGACGATCAGTCTGGATATATATAGAAATGAGATATTTTGAAGAGAGAGAAAAAGCTGAGGAGAGAGAAAAATGAAGGAAAAAGTGGAAAAGTTGATTTTCGGACGACGCGGAGCCGTTTTCGCCCGAAGTGGCTGTTGAGGAAATTGCTGTGCTCGAAGTAAGGCACATTCCGCCTTTCTCAATTTTCAGAACCGTCGTGTTTGGCGGTATATTCTGTCCGGATTTCGTTTTCGTTAATGATTTTTGTCCGTATCTATTGATTGGCTCAGTTTTTACCGCGTAACTTTCTGTATATTGTTGACGTGCCGAGTGTGCACATTTTGGTTATTTTCTGAAGATTTTCGTCCGGGTATTTTTGATTCGACTGTGTTTTTAGTCGACCAGATTTTTCTGTGAAATTGGAATTTATCTGTGCAGTAGAATAAATGTTCTGAAATGTTGATATCTGTATTCTGTGCGAATTCGGTAAATTTTCTTTGCAGGAATTTTTGTGTAAATTCCGTATACTGCCGTTGTGCTGCCCGATTTTTTTTTTTGGGTTAATTTCTGAATTGTCCGTATTTCTTCTGAATTGAAATGCTATGTGTATAAGCTATAAAAAGGGAGTTATAAGGGGCCTGAATCCTATGAGATTCAGTTAGTGAAACGGGAAATCTGCAATGAGATCAAATCTGATGTCTGTTCTGTTCCGGATCCGATGAATTCTGTTTTGGTGCTATAAGCACATCTGTTTTGGTGCCGTGAGCACAAAGGGAGACATAAGGGGCCTGGATCCTATGAGATTCAGTCAGTGTCTGGGAAGGGAGGCATAAGGGGCCGGAATCCATAGAGATTCCGTCAGTGTCAGGGCATTTAGCTATATGTATCTGTACTATTTTCTGTATCTGTTCTGTTCTGTACGAAATTGTGATTATGATATGATATGATCCGTACGATTCTGATTTCTGATTCTGACTCTGTTGATTTGTTCTGTTCTGATACGATCTGTACGACTCTGATGTGATTTGATACCTGTCCGTAAGTTTTAATTTCCAATTCTGTTTTCCGATTTCTGATCTGATTTCTGTCCGATGAATTTGGTTCTGTTTTCTGAGAATTTTAGATTGGTGGTTTGTTGCTTTGCTGAGCTGTTGAGCTCACCCTTGCTTTCTGGTGGTTTTCAGGTTCTGGGAAGGGCAAGGAAGTTCAGGACTAGGTTTCAGAGTCTGATCAGATTAGGTACTTTTGTACTTTTGATTTTTGTACAGTCATGGCTTTTCTGTTCTGTCTTTCTTTCTGTTGAAAGACATGTACTGTTCTGTAGATGATTATTTTGAGGAAATGAAAAGATAGATGTTTTGTTCCGCTGCATTTGATGTTTTTAGTAGCTCTGTTGTTTTGTGTGCTTCTGTTGAGTTAAGAATTTGAAAGATCAGTTCAGTAACCTAATCCAAAGCCAGATCCTGGTTAAGAAAGGTCTCTCGTCGCGATCCGGCTCGGGCGGGATCCGTCCCCGTCGGGTCGGGTCGTGACAAGCTTTTTGTGGTATCAGAGCACTGGTTTTGGAAACAGGTTGGATTGTAAAACGGAGCTCTAGGAAGTGATCAGTGAGTGTCTAGGAGGTAGTTTTGGGTCGTTTGGCTTTTTATTGTGTTATTTTGTGTTGTTTTGTGATAGTTTTCCGGATTTTCTGGATTTTTCTGTATGGATCAGCCAGACCCAGACATGACAGACGGTCAGAGTGACGATCAGGCAGCACCAGTGGGGAGTACAGCCCCAGTGGTCGGTGCTGATACGCTTTCTCAGTTTGCTTCGCTGGTTGCTCAGATGATGAGCGAGACTCAGAGTAGAGCTTCTACTGTCAGATCTGATGACCTGGATAGACATTTGCAGTTGTTTTTGAGGTTGAAACCTCCGAGGTTTGAGGGCGCTGTTGAGCCCAGAGCTGCTGAAGAGTGGCTGAGGAGAGTGGAGAAGACCTTTGACGGGATGCAGTGTCCGTCAGACAGGAAGGTACCGTTAGCAGTTTTTCTGTTAGACGGAGAGGCTGAGCACTGGTGGGACGGCCAGCAGGCAGCCAGATTTCAGGGCAGACTGAACTCTTTGATTACTTGGGAAGAGCTCACTGAAGTATTCCGAGATTGGTTTGTTCCCCCTTCTGCACGACAGCAGATGCAGGAGAGTTTTCTGAGACTTGTTCAGGGGAGCAAGACGATGATGCAGTACGAGGCTGAGTTTACTGCATTAGCCAGGTACGCTCCGCAGCTGGTTAGCACGTCTGCTGAGAGGTGCTACAGATTTCTGAGAGGCTTACGAGATACTTTGAGGCAGCCTCTGATACCGTTCCGGATTACTGATTTCTCTGAGCTTGTGGAGCGAGCTCGTCTGATTGAGAATGACATGACGGCTACTCAGCAGCGGTGGACTGCGAGTAGGAAGAGGTTTGGAGGAGAGACATATGACAGTGGTTCCTCTGGGAAGAGGAGATTTGTTCCTGGATCTGGATCTGGAGATTCCAGGAAGAGCGGAGGATCGTCTGGTACTGCTACCAGTACGACTAGTTCTGGATCTGTCAGTACGGCACCTGTGTGCCAGAGTTGTGGACGGCGACACCATGGCCAGTGCTACAGGATAGCTGGTCTTTGTTTCAGATGTGGTCAGCCGGGACATAGGATTGCAGAATGTCCGCAGATGGGATTTGATCAGCGTTCTGAGCAGCGATCTGAGGGCTTTGTCAGACCTGTTGGTTCAGCAGCAGGAAGACCGAGGACTGTTCCTCCTCGCCCTGAGGGATTTGCTGGTAGAGGTGGTGGTTCTAGTTCTGCACCGCGGAGACCACCTACGATTCAGAGGGAGCAGAGTAGTTCTGTTGCTTCAGTTCCTGCTCCAGTTCAGCCACGAGTTTACAGTCTGAGTCAGCAGGAGGCTCGTGATGCTCCGGATGTTGTGACAGGTACGGTTTACATTTCTGATCAGCCCTGTCGTGTTTTGTTTTTGACTCTAGAGCGAGTCATTCTTTTCTGTCCGAGCATTGTTTTGAGATTTTACATTTGGATTCGATGGTTTTACCGATTTCTTTGTCTGTGATTTTACCGGCGGGGAATCCATTGATTGCTCGACAGTTTTTGTTTGTGTGAGATCGAGATTTCTGGCAAGAAGTGGAAATCGAGTTTGATTCGGTTGCCGATTTCATCGTATGATGTAATTCTGGGCATGGATTGGCTGAGTCAGTATGAGGCTCAGATAGACTGTCTGAAGAAGCAAGTGAGTTTGCTTGTGGCTGGAGAGAGAGTTGTATTTTCAGGGATTACGAGGTGTTCTCTCCAGTCTGGTTTCTGTGTTGGAGGTGAGCAGGATGTGGAAGAAAGGATGTCCGGTATTTTTAGCTTCGGTGCGGGATCTGAACCTGGAGGTTGGTTCTGTTTCTGAGATCCCTGTGGTACGGGAATTTGCTGATGTTTTTCCTGAGGAGTTGGTTGGTTTACCTCCGGATAGAGATGTGGAGTTCTCTATCGATGTTTTTCCCGGGTACAGCTCCTATATCGAAAGCTCCGTACAGGATGGCACCGAAAGAACTTTCTGAGTTGAAAGTTCAGCTTCAGGAGTTGGTTGACAGAGGTTTTGTACGTCCTAGTGTTTCGCCCTGGGGAGCACCTGTTCTGTTTGTGAAAAAGAAGGACGGTACACTCCGTATGTGTATTGATTACAGAGATTTGAACAAGGTCACGATCAAGAAACAAGTATCCTTTGCCTCGGATTGACGACTTGTTTGATCAGCTTTCCGGATCTTCAGTATTTTCGAAGATTGATTTGCGATCCGGATATTATCAGGTGAAGGTGAAGGAAGCTGATGTGGTGAAGACAGCTTTTAGTACTCGGTACGGGCACTATGAGTTTTTGGTTATGCCTTTTGGGGTAACCAACGCGCCTGCTATTTTCATGGATCTGATGAACCGAGTATTCAGGGAGTATCTTGATCAGTTTGTGATCGTCTTCATTGACGATATTCTGGTATATTCTGCATCTGAGGATGATCATGCCAGACATTTGAGGGTTGTGTTAGGGACTTTGAGGAGGCATCAGCTGTATGCCAAGTTCTCTAAGTGTGAATTCTGGCTGAAGAGCATTTCTTTTCTGGGGCATGTGATTAGCGGAAAAGGCATTTCTGTAGATCCCCAGAAGATTCAGGCTGTTGCTGATTGGCCAAGGCCGACTACGGTATTTGAGGTACGTAGTTTCTTGGGCATGGCCGGGTATTATAGGAAGTTTGTGAAAGGATTTTCACAGATTTCGACTCCTCTGACGAGACTGACTCAGAAGTCAGTACCTTTTGTTTGGACACCGGAGTGTGAAGCTAGTTTTCAGAGATTGAAGGAGTGTTTGACTTCAGCTCCAGTGTTGGCACTTCCGTCAGGTACGGAGGGTTTCCAGGTGTTCAGTGATGCTTCACTGAAAGGATTGGGTTGTGTTCTGATGCAGCATGGTCAGGTATTTGCTTATGCTTCGAGACAGTTGAAACCACATGAGAAGAATTACCCGACACATGATTTGGAGTTAGCTGCAGTAGTTTTTGCTTTGAAGATTTGGCGTCATTACTTGTATGGCGTCAGGTGTGAGATCTTTACTGATCATAAGAGCCTGAAGTATATTTTTTACTCAGAAGGATCTGAATCTGAGACAGAGGAGGTGGCTCGAGTTGATCAAGGACTACGATTTGACTATTCAGTATCAGCCTGGGAAGGCGAATGTGGTAGCGGACGCTCTGAGCAGAAAGTCTTCTGGATTCTCAGGTATTCAGCTTACCTGTGATGACTTTCTGATTCGTGATTTGGAGAGATTGCAGTTGGAGGTGGTTTCCTCCAATGATTTGGAGTTGGCTCAGATGAGTATTCAGTCTTCTTTGGAAGCACGGATTCAAGAAGCCCAGAAGTCAGATTCTGACTATTCGAAGTTGATAGCTCAGATTGGATCTGGTAAGACTCCTGAACTTCGAATTTCTGATTCTGGTGCTATTTTCTGTAAGAATAGGTTGTGGGTACCTGTGTTTGAAGACTTGAGGCAGGAGATTCTGTACGAATCTCATCATTCTGGCTATACTGTTCATCCAGGCAGTGGTAAGATGTACGCTGATATGAAGCTTTTATTTTGGTGGCCTGGGATGAAGAAGGATGTGGCAGAGTTTGTGTCGAGATGCGAAGCCTGTCAGTTGGTGAAGACAGAGCATCAGCGACCAGGTGGACTGTTGCAGTCGTTGCCTATCCCTGAGTGGAAATGGGAGGAGGTAACGATGGATTTTGCGATGGGTTTTCCTCGATCACGACAAGGACATGATGCCATTTGGGTGGTTGTAGATCGATTGACGAAGTCAGCCCATTTTCTTCCGATCAGACAGACGGATTCAGTTGATCGCTTGGCACAGATATATGTGAAAGAGATAGTCAGATTGCACGGTGTGCCTCGTGTGATCGTATCTGATCGAGATGGACGCTTTACTTCCAGACTTTGGAAAGGCATTCAGCAAGGCTTGGGTACGAAACTGCATTTCAGTACAGCCTTTCATCCTCAGACCGACGGACAGTCTGAGAGGACTATTCAGATACTGGAAGATCTGTTAAGACTTTGTGTTCTGGACTTTAGCGGAAGTTGGGAGGATCATATTCCGCTGATTGAGTTTGCCTATAACAACAGTTTTCAGTCCAGTATCGGTATGGCACCGTACGAGGCTTTGTATGGCAGGAAGTGTCGTACTCCTTTGACTCTGACGGAGGTCGGAGATAGACAGGCTTTGGGGGCCACTTTTGCTGATGAAACTGCTCAGAAGATCAATTTGATAAGAGAAAGATTGAAAGCCGCTCAAGATCGTCAGCAGAAGTATTACAATCAGAAGCACAGATTTGTTGAGTTTCAGGTCGGTGACTTTGTGTATGTCAAAGTCAGCCCGATGAAAGGTGTGAGCAGATTTGGTCAGGTGAGTAAGCTTAGTCCAAGGTATGTTGGACCATTTGAGATTTTGGAAAGAATTGGAAAATCTGCTTATCGCCTATTGCTTTCTGATTCTATGCCTGACGTGCATAATGTGTTTCACGTATCCACTCTGAGGAAGTGGGTTTCAGACTCTGGGAAGAAGTTGTCAGCTGATGAGGTGGAGATTCAGGAGAATCTGGAGTACAAGGAAGAGCCAGAGCTTATTTTGGCATACGACGTCCGAAAGTTAAGAAATAAAGAGATTCCGATGGTTAAAGTCCAGTGGAAGCACCGGACTGCACGGGAAGCAACTTGGGAGAAGGAGTCTGATATGAGACGGTCGTACCCGTACTTGTTTTGACGGAGGTTGGATTGGATAATGTCGAGGACGACATTTTTTTTTAAGTTGGGGAGATTGTAATATCAGTTTTTGCTCCAGGTTCGTCCGGGACGAAGTTGGATCGTCCGGGACGATCGGTACAGGTTGTGCAGAAAATCAGTTTTGGTTGTATGATTCGTCGGGACGAAAATTGGATCGTCTGGACGAAAATTCTCCCGTGAACCCTTCGCCAGGGACGATATGTCATTTTTCGTCTGGACGGAATTCCTCTCTTCATGGATCGTCCGGTACGAAGCTCGTTCGTCCGGGACGATCAGTCTGGATATATATAGAAATGAGATATTTTGAAGAGAGAGAAAAAGCTGAGGAGAGAGAAAAAACGAAGGAAAAAGTGGAAAAGTTGATTTTCGGACGACGCGGAGCCGTTTTCGCCCGAAGTGGCTGTTGAGGAAATTGCTGTGCTCGAAGTAAGGCACATTCCGCCTTTCTCAATTTTCAGAACCGTCGTGTTTGGCGGTATATTCTGTCCGGATTTCGTTTTCGTTAATGATTTTTGTCCGTATCTGTTGATTGGCTCAGTTTTTACCGCGTAACTTTCTGTATATTGTTGACGTGCCGAGTGTGCACATTTTGGTTATTTTCTGAAGATTTTCGTCCGGGTATTTTTGATTCGACTGTGTTTTTAGTCGACCAGATTTTTCTGTGAAATTGGGAATTTATCTGTGCAGTAGAATAAATGTTCTGAAATGTTGATATCTGTATTCTGTGCGAATTCGGTAAATTTTCTTTGCAGGAATTTTTGTGTAAATTCCGTATACTGCCGTTGTGCTGCCCGATTTTTTTTGGGTAATTTCTGAATTGTCCGTATTTCTTCTGAATTGAAATGCTATGTGTATAAGCTATAAAAAGGGAGTTATAAGGGGCCCTGAATCCTATGAGATTCAGTTAGTGAAACGGGAAATTTGCAATGAGATCAAATCTGATGTCTGTTCTGTTCCGGATCCGATGAATTCTGTTTTGGTGCTATAAGCACATCTGTTTTGGTGCCGTGAGCACAAAGGGAGACATAAGGGGCCTGGATCCTATGAGATTCAGTCAGTGTCTGGGAAGGGAGGCATAAGGGGCCGGAATCCATAGAGATTCCGTCAGTGTCAGGGCATTTAGCTATATGTATCTGTACTATTTTCTGTATCTGTTCTGTTCTGTACGAAATTGTGATTATGATATGATATGATCCGTACGATTCTGATTTCTGATTCTGACTCTGTTGATTTGTTCTGTTCTGATACGATCTGTACGACTCTGATGTGATTTGATACCTGTCCGTAAGTTTTGATTTCCAATTCTGTTCCGATTTCTGATCTGATTTCTGTCCGATGAATTTGGTTTCTGTTTTCTGAGAATTTAGATTGGTGGTTTGTTGCTTTGCTGAGCTGTTGAGCTCACCCTTGCTTTCTGGTGGTTTTCAGGTTCTGGGAAGGGCAAGGAAGTTCAGGACTAGGTTTCAGAGTCTGATCAGATTAGGTACTTTTGTACTTTTGATTTTTGTACAGTCATGGCTTTTCTGTTCTGTCTTTCTTTCTGTTGAAAGCCATGTACTGTTCTGTAGATGATTATTTTGAGGAAATGAAAAGATAGATGTTTTGTTCCGCTGCATTTGATGTTTTTAGTAGCTCTGTTGTTCTGTGTGCTTCTGTTGAGTTAAGAATTTGAAAGATCAGTTCAGTAACCTAATCCAAAGCCAGATCCTGGTTAAGAAAGGTCTCTCGTCGCGATCCGGCTCGGGCGGGATCCATCCCCGTCGGGTCGGGTCGTGACAAATATATAAGTAGTTAGTTTTCACTATACACTACCATCCCTAATTATGTTTATTAGTAGTCACTAGAGCCCTGCATTGGGTACCTATACCCACACCCACCCACGTATTCACCCATACCCAATGGGCATGGGTGGGTATGGGTATGCGCATAGCCTCGTGGGTGGGTGTAGGTGGATACTCAACATCAAAGGAGAACCGATTTACATTACTAATCATCATATACATGCAATATATTATAATAATCCTTACTATGCAGTGCGCAACACTGAATCGCATCACGACCATGATAAATTTTGATATGTGGCTTGAAAGTTTGCAGTCAGAGAAAATGACGAAAAACCTCAAGGCCATTATTCTATGGAGATTGTATTCAATAAGCATGGAAAGTGGGTGGGTGTGGATGGGTATGACATCCGGAAAGTCACCATAGGTGGGTGTGGGTGGGCAAAGCCCGCCAGCACAGAGCATGGGTACCCAATGGGTACCCTAGCAGGACCCAATGTATGGCTCTGGTAGTCACCTCAATTTTTTTTTGCATAAGGTTATTCCATCTGTACCCAAGGAGAAATTATTATGTGTGGATGTCGAATACAACTCTACGTCCGAATGTCGCAGTACCCAGCGGTACTGAGCCGCTGTAACGAGCGATACCGAGCCGCGGTACAGTAAAATGGTGACGTGGCACATTCTGATTGGTTTATGATGGCATTCGACGTCCACACAGAATAATTTTTCGTACCCAAGAGATCAAAACCTCTTAAGCGTCCTAAATCATCACTACTACCTTTCTAAATAGTGTTGCACATTTCGTTTAGGCTATGCTATCTTTAATGCTAAAAGAAGGATCATCATGATTGCCTCTCACATATTGCCTTTATGTTGTGTTATGCTTATCTCTAACAAAAGGAACTATTTGACCATCCTCAATATCATTCGTAGCGTTTAAATATCGCCTCATCTACTGTCTTAAAGTTGTGTGCTTTGGCAATAGGAGGAGGATCATCTTAACAACCACCAATAATCTCCTTGACCTTTTATAGCAACATTTCATTCATTGCCTTCATGTCCTATTGCCTCCAAAACTAATGCTATACCTTGCACTCAAGCTTATCACCATTAACTTTCTATTTATACTTTACACGTAATGATATACTATATCACATTATGAGATTTTTAAATTAATGCAATGTATTAAAAGATTCATGTCATGATTATTCAACAAGTTTTATGATGATTGTCAACTACCTAATGTAACCCTAAACTTTTCTTATCACAGACCTAACAATGACAATATTTACAAGACGATGTACCATGATGTATGTTTTTTGCTGATGATGGCTTCTTGTTGGTAAGTCTAAGAGAGAGAAAGTTGAAGGTAAACTTTGAATTATAGAGGTCAAATTTAGAGTCTAAAGGTTTTCGCTTGAGTATATCTAAAATCGAAGACATGGAGTGTAATTTTATAATAATAGATCTAGTAGGGGAATTGAGACGTTGAACAATCAAATTATTAATAAACAGGAATATTATTATTAGAATTCAAGTTGGATGATTGAAGTAGAGGAATGCATCATGTCTGTTGTGCGATAGAAAAGTACCCCTCAAACTTGAGGGAAAATTTATAATATGGTGGTGAGACCTACAATGCTTTATCGTGCAAAATGTTGGTCATTAAAAGAGAAGCATAAAATTAACTTAAATGTTGCAAAGATGAGGATGCTCATGGAAATGAGTGGCTTCACTATCATATACAAAATATGAAATGAGCACATACATGAAAATGTTGGAGTAGCTCCAATGAAAGACAAGATTAGAGAGAATCATCTTAGATGGTTTGGTCACATAAAATGTCAGCTTTTTTATGACTCCGTTAGGAGAGCAGGTGTATTAGAATAGACACACGTTAAGAGAATTAAAGGTAAACCTAAGAAGACTTGACTATAAAATATAAGCTGTCATTCATAACAATACTATCAATTAATTAATTGCGTTAAAATTATCATATAAAATTACTTTTAATATATTAGATACTTCACCCTTTTTTTATTTTGTGTTATTTAATGCTGGTCTAAATATAAATTCATTATAAAAATTAAAATAACAGCGATAATAAAAAAAAGAAAGCTATTCTCACCAAATAATTTTATGCAAAAACAAAGCCACCAATCATGCTGTTTCCCTAAATGTGGAAAAATATGCGGACTTAGTGACCTCTCCATGTGGCTTATGTTCCCAATCTATTAATTAACTTAAACGCTTCTTAATCAACGAATTAAAGGTGCAATGCGCAGATTATCTTAGACGGCATTGATTTATTAGTGTTGCACTAAAGATAGTACCAAAGTGCCTAATCGCAGCATCCTAAGTGTTAAAAAAGTACAGTTAAATAATAGAGTCTCATGATCCCCATCACTATATCACTATAAAAGGATCCATCCTATCAATCCATCCAACTTTTTTTTTTCAATTTTAATATTGAATGCTAAAATATAAATTTAATATAAATATAATTCAATTCAAATAATAATAATTTAAGATGTTAAGGAAATTGAATGTGCTTAAACAATTTTTAATTGAAGAAGTTATTACATTTAATTCTATTTTGATAATGAAGTTTAAGGTTTAATATATCAACATTTTTATAGAAATAAATTATTTTGATACTTCTAAGGCTTTGTTTAGGTCAATTTTCTTACTGCATTGTTTTTTAAATCGCAACTATAGTTTATTTTTGGTGACTGCTTTTAGGAATTTTTTTATGTAGGAACCACCAGCTTTATAAAAAGTTGTAGCCGTCACAAACGGACCTTAAGTTACACTTAAAATTACGGCATCATTTGTGACGGCTTTCTTACTATTTTGTAATGCTGTTATAGAGAAAATAACTTGTTAAAACTATTGTAAAAAAACAACTTTTTAGCACAATTTTTTTAAGAGCACAGAAAAAATGGCGATCAAATAGATATTATGATTACAGTCTAAAAAGCAAAATAGTAAAAAAAAAAAATGGCATTAAAAGAAGCCTATATCAATCAATGGTGGTAAATATAGAAATCAATGTTTGCATGAAAATAATTAATTTCTCTCCCAATAACAATATAAGAGGATTGTTAACAATAACAATATGCAAAAGCATGTAAGATTAGAATGCCAAAATTACTTAATAATAATTATTAAAGTGATATGTTAAAGTCATACTAAGGCTTTGTTTGGGATGGCTTTTTTATTGCTTTTGAAAACGGAGTTTTAGTAAAAAAAAAAAAAAATTTGTACTACAACTCCATTTTAGAAAGCAATTAAAAAGCCGTCCCAAACGAAGCCTAAGTCTTCGTTTGGGCAATTTTCTTGCTACTTAAAGAAGCTTTTCTAGTATAAAAGTTTTAATTTTTTACTAAAAAAATTGCTTTAAGAAGCAGTAAGAAAAGCCACCCAAAAGAAGCCTAATTGCTAAACCAATAGTTAAAGTTATTGAATAATGATTTGAGCCATTTGTTAGGGTTTGATGTTGGTAGGAATATTGATTATTTTTTTATTAATATTGTAGATATGAGAAAATTTATGTAAATATGAAAGAGTGAAAAGATTCCACTAAGCTTAAAAGTCTTATAACTATTATTTATTTGTTAACAAAAGTAATTACTAATGGCTTATATTGGGGTCTTTATATATAAATAAATAAAAAAAAAATAAAAACATTGACAGTACCATTCTACTATTAGCATTTACAGTCAAACTAGATTTACTGTTTGCTAGGAATTTACTGTAGATTCAAATCAATATGGGCATATAGTAGAGCTGTAGAAGAAAAAGGAAGGAAAAAATGTGAAGGTGCAAGGGACATTTGACTTTGCATGTCACAATGAAAGTTTGATTTTATATTTAATTATAAATATATTTTTAATATTTATTTTTTTAAGAAAATGTGTATTTCTTTAAGAATTTATTCTTTTATATGTAAAATATTTATTGAAGACCATCACTAATGAATTTTGTTCAAGCTAATTTGTACTCTAACCAGCTTATTTCGAACATAATTCAAATATTTGTCTAAATTTAATATTTTTCATGTATGTGTGCCCTATGCATTTGTGCCCTACGATGCCTTCCCTAACAAATAGGGGCTGAATCCCCCTTGATTTTTTTTTTTTTTCATTATACTATTATTTAGGTAATTTGTCACCCTTCAATCTATTTTTAATATTTATTACAAGGATTTTAGGCAATTGTCCCTCCTAAAAATATTAAAATATTATGATCTGCCCCCAATATAATTAAATACATTGTGTATATGTGTTATTGTTAGCGGATGATGAACCAAATATAAAAAGAAATAGTAAATCGAAATTTGTTCCGTAGGCGCTACCCCCGAAAACCCCTTGCAGGGGAGCTGCCCCTTCACCCTGCGACCTGACCGGACAGGTTGAACCCCGCCAGGGGGCACTAACCCCTTGGACCCCCAATATATATGCCAATAGTTACTTATAAATTTGCCCCCCCCCCCCCCCCCCAAATTATGGTTGGTTCCGCCCCTGCTAACAAACATACAATTTGTTCTACGATGCCGGCCTCTTATAGCTCTATTCGTGACTACTCATCTCATCACATGTTGCTAGTGTAGTCGAAGTCTACCCCCAAATTTTTTCTTCTCCTTCACATGCCATCGTCCCATGGTGTCTTTTTTAATGAGCTCTATGGGCTCCTCCTCATACACTGTCGGTGCCATCAAAGCTGAGCAAACGAACTCCCATTGTGAACTTCTCATCTCTTTCATACATTTCACAAGCAACGTTTGAACCTTGGTTCTGATTGATTTGAACCAAGTCCGAATAATATTTTAATCATATTGGTATTTGAATATGTTTGAAGTTTGAACTAATTAAATTCATGGATGACTTCAATAAAACAAACAGAGGGCTCATTTAGTCAATTAAGTGCATTATTAGATGTATAAAGTCAATCCTATGTACTAAGAGACTCACAATTTTTATTTTGAAGTAAATTTTGTGTTATTTCTAAGATTTAAAATGTAAAAAAATTCATTAAAAAGTCATAAAATATATTATAACAAAATAGAGCAAAAAAAAAAAAAAGCTAATACTCAAAGGAGATATGGTAGAACTAATAGCCCCTACAAAACATTTAAGAAAAAAAAAACATTTTTAAAATTAAAAAAATCATTATTATAATATTTTAATAACTTTTTTCTTTTGTTGATATATATAAATTTCAATATAAAAATATGACATAGATAATAACTATGTATATTTTTAAATATATTTAAAGCTTTAATTTTATATAAAAAAAGTAGTTAAATTAATATAAGAATGGCTATTCTCTAATTATAAATCAAATTCAATTTATGAACTTGTGAATATTTAATTAAAATATTCCACAGTAGATGACATTTACTTTAAGAAATAAGGAATATACCATTTGAAAGTTGTTTGATAACTCTTTGTATTTTTCCTAATTTAATGCCATAGATCTATAATATTATATTTCATATAAACTCATAATTTATAAAAATAAAAAAGACAAATAAAAATATATTAAAAAGAAAAAACCAATTATTAGATGCCATTTTCATAAAATAAAAAAAAAATTATGTCAATTTCATTAAAAAAATAAAGAATTAGTTTTTTTTTTAAATACAAACAACCCTTCTTCTTTATTTCCAAAATAATACATTTATGAAAATAAAATTTTCATTTTGAAAACAATTGAAATTAATCATTGCATTTTGATTATTTATCAAAGCTTCCAAAAGAGATATTCTCTTAAAAGCAAATATTTACTAATTACAGTATCATAAAGCAATACTTGTTATACACCATAGTTAAAAAGGAGAAAAATAAAATAAAATAGCTAAAAAGGAGAAAATTTGAGTGTAAATATTCTAATTAAAATTTGGTGAGAATAATTTAAAATTTCCTAATTTTTTTATTTAGTTAAAGATCTATTAAATTAATCCCAAAAAAAAAATCAGCGGCCGCCGGAGCAGCAAAGAAGAAGCTTGAGGGATTCGGAATTACCAGAAGAGAAGAGATGGAGCCATAAGCGAGCGTACGGAAACGTCCGCAATAAGCGTCGGCTATAAAAGCTCCGATCAGCGGCGCGAAGTTAACGGTGCCTAAGAAGATGTTAGACATGCTCGCCGCCGCCACCGGCTCGATGCGAAATCTCTTCAGTAAATACACCGTAAAGTTGGCCGTGATCCCATAACTCGCCATTCTCTCGAACGTCTCATTACCTTCTCAAAACCGAAGCCTTTCAGAATCAAAATCAATGGAAATGTGAGACAGAGTAATCGATCGGAAGAGAAAATAGAACCTATGATGTAGGGGATGGATTTCCAGCCACCAGGTCTTCTTTTAGGTTGCTCCGGCGAGTCGGAAACGCCTTCCAGATCTTTGAAAACCGTGGGTTGGGAGAAGAAAGGAGAGCATTTTAGGTAGTAGATCAGAGCTCCAGGCAGGGATTTCCACATCATGAAAAAAGCTGGCTGTTTTGGGGCGAGGGGGAAGGGATAAATGAGAGCAGGGGAGTGGGGAAGTGGAAGAGAGAAGGGTAAATTTAAAAGTGGGGAGGGAGGAGAGAAGAGTACTCAAAAAGGCAAAGGGCAGAGAGGAGAAGGCCCACTAATGGTGACGTATAGAGGGCTAAGAGTCACAGTCCTCTGTATTTAGGCCGTCGGAGAGAGCCATAGTGGTGATAAGAAGGCGGAGAAGAAGACGGCTGGTATTATAAATTGGTCGACTGAAAAAGGGCTGAAAGGGGTCATTTAAGGCCGGCAGTTTGGTTCAAAGTTTAGCAATTTGGTTTAATATAAGTTGTGTCTAACTTTAGTCAATTTTTATAAGAAGATTAGAACATATATAGAAAATTTTGAGTATATATGTTTCATATTATATATAATAAAAAAAGTCATTATTTATTTTATTGAAGAGAAATATCATAAAATTTATTTCAGACAAAATTACTTATAACGGGTAATAACATCTTATATCTCATACAACAAAATAGGTTCGAATATGTTCAAATTTGAATTCATATTTGAACATACCTAAATACTTCTCAATCGTTTTCATTTGAGGAATTATTACGGGCGGAGTCCGGACGTAGAGGTATGTCTAAACTCCAATAAAATGTTGACATATTGAGCGGACACGTGGATATTCAATTGGATTTATTTTTTACTTTATATATTTAATGTGTCCGCAGAACTTTAAGCCAAGCGCATTAAAATAGTAGTCAAAGCGCAGGTAAAATACAGTCAAAGCGCAGCAAAAAGTACAACAAAATAGTAGTCAAAGCGCAGTTAAAGTGCAAATAAAGCACATGTAAAGCGCGAGAAAATCACCAAAAAAATACAACTAAAGTGCACTCCACGTGTCAAATTTTAAGTGAACGTCTAGACGTGTCTCTACGTCTGAACTCCACACATAATAATTTATCTTATCTGACCTCCATTATGAGAAATTAGTATGTGTAGTCACCAGACATCGTATGGAGGCGAATTAGGATACGTCATGGCACTTTTTTGCTGTGTACCAGTGCTATGTACCAGATAACATGGCCTGTCCTGATTCGACTCCAGACTGTCTGATGGCTGCACATAATAATTTCCCCTCAATTATTGGTGAACTTCGTGAGCATCTTCCTACCTCACTGAAGACATCCCTAATCACATATTGTGGTTGAAAGAGAAAGAGAGTGTGAGAGGGAGAGAGAGAGCTTTCATAATAGCATGAGCTAATTCATAAATTTTAAAAACATTTGATATAATAGCACTAATTAACATATTGATTGAGTCTAATTTCTCTTTATTTTTTTAGCTGATTAATTTCTCAAAATCTTTAAATATTTTTACGGATAATTTTGAATCCAACGATTCATGATGAACATAAAATATTTAATATATTAAAAATAAAATACAAAAATAATAATAATTCCAAAAAATTTCTGAATCCAATTCGAGCTCCAAGCCTACCTTATGGCATGGCAAAATGTGTTCAAAACAAATTTGGGCCGGCAAGAAATTGGGTCATGCTCAGCTAGATAGCCAAATCTAACAAAGCGATTTAATTCAAATTTTGTCGGAGCTATTTAAAATAATTTCGTATTAAATGTGGGCTTTCTCGATTTTGAGGTTTGATTATTCTATTTTGTACTTTTCTCGATAAGCGTATCTTCATTCCCCCTCACACAGTTTTAACTTCAGAATTAAGGGCCATTTCTTTGTGTTTTTCAAAATTACTCTAAAGATGTTGCATTATATTTGAGTGAAAAAGCAGAGTTTTTTTTTTAAATAATTTGTTTATGATGTGTGTATATATTTTAAATATATATTTAAAACTATTTTTTCAACTAATACTAAGGCTTGGTTTGGTATGATTTTTTTACTATTTTTAATAATTTTTTAGTGTAAAAATTAAAATTTTTATATTAAAAATTTTATTTTAAGAAGCAGTAAGAAAGTCGTCGGGTTCATTTGGGACAACTTTCTTAATGCTTCGAAAGCAGTTTTCTGGCACTCAAATTTTTAGTTCAAGAAATTTTTGAACTACAAAATTGCTTCAGAAAATAGTGAGAAAGTCGTTTCAATCAAGCCCGAGGACTTTTTTATTATTCTTTAAAACAATTTTCTAGTTTAAAAATTAAATTTTTATACTATAAAATTATTTTAAAAAGCATTAAAAAAGCTGTCCCAAATAAAGCCTAAGTTATCAATATATTTTATTAAGAATGGGGCCCTACTAAAAAAAATTCTATGATTAATCCATGATTAGGATATTGATAAACTCAAATGGAGTCTACGATTTGTTACTATGTATGATCTATTTGTGATGGCTGAAACTTCTTGTGAATGTGATTGTAAAATTATAGCACGGAAAGTAATTTTTTGAAAGCTATTGTAAAATACAACTTTCTAATATTGGAATTTCTTAAAAACAACGAGAAAAAAAATTAGTCAAATAGAACTTATAGTTACGATCTCAACGACTGAACAGTAAAATAGTAAAAAAATTGTCCCAATCAAACTAATATTTTGTTCATACCATCAAATTTAGAAGTCATCCAAGATCTTGCACTACAAAAGTGAGCATACTCATCAAATAGCTAGCCTAGACCGGGAATACTACTTGATCATTTTGTATTTTAAAGTCACATATTTGTCATTTTTCTAAGATTCCTATAATATTGATTTACTGCATCTTTTGCATCGATGGAGTAAATAAAAAATTTTTAAGGAAAATATCAAATTCACTTATCTTTTTTTCTTTAATGAAGTCAAAAAAGCTAAAAGCATCTCTAAACGAAAAGCTCATCTTTCACTTCAAAATATAGTAGCATTCATATCAAACAGTAATTTATTTTCAACCGAACTTAGTTTCTAGTATCAAAAAGGAATATTATGCTTATATTCTTTCTTTTCTCTATTTTTAGTCTAAAAATGAGTCATTAAAGTTCTCAAAAACATATTTTTGTGAACATTGTGATATCAATATTGATGTCGCACTGTTCACAGTGGAGGAAAAAGTGCAATAATGCGTTTGTGTTTGAGATATAAGTGGGGAGAAATCATTCCGTGCGGAGTTCGGCCGGGAAGAACCGTCCGGACTGCGAGTGTACACACTATGTATAAACAGTGTGTACAAAAAGTTGATACACACTGTGAATAAATTTGTACACAATGTTTACACTCATATGTCTTGACGGTTCTTCCCGTCCACACTCTGCACGAAATAATTTCTCTTAAGTGAGAGGCTCGCGACAACGGCAAAAACTTCTTTGCAGTTCAATTGGAGATGGTCTAAGCAATGAGCATGAAAATTTAGCTAAATATTTAGGAGCGATGGGTGGTTTGAACTAGGGGTGTCAATTTTGGGTCACTGGTCGGGTTCGGGTTGAACCCGGAAATGACCCGGGTTCAAACGAATCGACCATAACCCGACCCGGGTAGGTAAACATGTCGGATATCAAAACTCGGACCCGACCTGACGGGTTGCCGGGTTTACCCGACCGACACGGGTTGACCCGAAACGGGTGCGCGAGCGGCCGCGCTGGCTAGTGCGAGGAGCCGCGGGGAGCCGCGGTGCGCGCGGGCGAGCTCATGGGCGGCAGCGGGGAGCCGCGGTGCGCGCGGGCGAGCTTGGGTGCGCGCGGGTCGAATGTAATTTAAGCAGCAATTCAATATAATGTACGCATAAAAATGATTAAAATGGAATTTTAAATTGGACCGAATATAATTTAAGAAGCAATTCAACATAGCATTGAAAAATGTGAAATTTTAGGCCGAAATTTGACTGGCTTAACGTTGGCTACTGCTCAACCATACGACCCGAATCTATATTGTGTTTTTAAGTTAAAAACTGTTGGAATAAATACATAGTTGACTAAAATAAATTTTGTATTAAATGTTTGGTAAGAGAAGTTTGACTATTATGTTTAAATAGATCTCTAAATTATTAAATTTATTTAAACTAAGTATTTCAAAATTTATAATGTACTAATCTTGAAAAAAAAAAATCAAAATTCCTTCAAAGCTAGCTATAGAAGTATGAAGTCTTTTATTTCATAGTTTAGCTCAGTGTCCATTGTTCTTCAATTTTCTTGCTGCTACTGCATATAAAATCATGAAAAAAAGAATGTGAAAAAATAGAGACGGTTTAAATTGCTGTTATACTTACATAATAGTTGCGGCTAAAATCATTACGAAAATTATCGTTGCGCACGAAAACTATCGCAATTTATCTTTGACTCTTCGTAGCTTATAGCAATTTATCTTTTATATGAACCAAAGAATTTAATCCTACATAATTTAACTTAATTTTACTGCAGGCTAGAATGTTTGTGGCAGTGGATTGAGTAAACTTTTGACTTAGCGATGCATGAATATCCAACACACAAATAGAGAGAGAGAGAGAGAAGTAAAACACTCGATCTTTTTGCGTTGAAAGCCCGAAGAGGAAAAAATTACGGGGCCTCGCACAGGTGAAACGATTCTACTAAATTTGAGTGAATTACAAATGTTAACCAGTTCGTTAACTTAGAGGCGGTCAAATTACAATAATTTTGAGAGTTATACGATGATTTGGTGACGGTCGGGTAGAAGTCCGACGATGTCCGAGTGGAAGTTCAATTGATGGGGAATAATGCGACGAAGGTCGGGCGAAAGTCCGGGGATGCTCGACGATCGGGTGGAAGTTTGGAGGCGGTGGACAGTCAGGCGGTGATCTGAAAAAGGTCGAGCTGAAGTCTGACGATGTTTAGCGGCCGGTTGGAAGTCTGGTGGCGGTCGGCAGCCGAATGATGGTTTAACGAAGGTCGGGCTGAAGATTGGTTACGGTCGTTGACCGGTTGGAAGTTCGGCGGAGGTAGATGGTCGGGTGCTGGTGTGAGGCCTCGTTCCCTTATTGTTCCTCTCTGATTTGGAATTTTTTCTCTCAGGATCGTCCAGGACGATTTTAGATCGTCCAGGCCGATCGGCACTGTAGAAAATATCGGCCTGCAGATAGTTCTGGGAACCGTCCAGGACGATTTTTCTGGTCTGGTCGTCCCGGGACGATTTGGCGATCGGCCGGGCCGATCAGACAAATGATATATGAAAATCTGATAGTTTTGAGGAGAGAGAAAATTATTTTTAAATCAAAATATCTGTTTTGAGGAGAGAGAGAGAGAAAGAGAAAGGGAAAAGAGGAAATCCTAGTTTTGGAGGCCGCGGAGCGCTTTTCGTCCGACGCTGCTGTTGGGAAAAGTGAAGATCTCGTGGTAAGGACTCCGAACCCTATTTCTGTTTTCAAAGATATTGAGTTTTGACCGAGTTATGATTTGTTTTGTGTTTTCGTAGTCGACTTTTCGACGTGATTTGAATTTGGCACAACTTTCACCGCACAACTTTTGATATGTTATAGATATGATTATTGCACACGATTTAACTGTATTCTACGAAGATTTTACCGGTCGGAATTGATTCTACGCTATTTTAATCGAATAGAAAATTATCGGGACTTGATTTGATTTGATTTCTATAGGGCAATAGTCTTATATTGATGTTATGGATCTTCGTCTGTAATTTGGAAAGATTTGGAATTTGTGTCTTTTTGCAGGATTTTTGTGTAAATTTGACTGACTGCCGTTACGCTGCCCGATTTTCGTATGATTTCCGAATTTTCTGGAATTGATAGATTGAATTGATATGTGCATGACTATTGATATGATTGTTTTAGATTGCTTATATTGAATTGACTATTGACTATTAATACTGAAAGACAAGTGGGAACATGGTTGAACGTTGGTTGGAGATAGACTTGACCTGTACAGGATGGTGGGCCAACGGGCTTTCCTTTAAATCATATATCATGGATCATGGATCATGGAGGGAGTTATAAGGAGTTTTATACGCCGACGGGCGGCCGACGGACAAAAAGAGTGACGACTCTTATTAATGGAGCCAACGTATAGACATCTACAACAGCAATACGGATTCTACAACAGCAACATAGCCATTGTTTGTACTTGTCTAGTAAGACCATTGAATGATATGCATCGATTTATTGATTTCCGATTGGATTTATCGAATTGATTTCTTATTGTACGGATTCATTGATTTCATTGATTGATCATTGAGCATTGATACTACTTGATTATTGATATTGATATGAGCATGGACTGCATAGATTCATAGACTCATTGATACCATTGATGCTTCATTGATTTGACTTGCTGCTGCTATTGATTTATCGTACGGATTCATTGATTAGATTGATTGATTGATTTGACGGATTTATTGATTTTATTATTGATCTTATTGCTTTATCGTATTGATTTTCCGATTGATTTTACCGACTTGATACTAGAGATTTGCTTTGATACGATAGATTGGTTCGATACGATTGATTTGATTGATCGACGGATTCTCTTGAGATTTCACATACTGATTGATTGAGCTGGATTAATCGTTTTGCCTGCTGTTGCATTGACTGTGGATTCCACGTTGCATAGATTCATTGACCATTGACTGATATGATTTGATTGACTGACATGCATATTGATAGCATCGCCGTGCTTTGATTTCAGTTATAGGTATTAGGTGACCTGTTGGGCTTTGTAAAGCTCATTATATGTGGTTGATATTTTCAGGTCAGGGCAAGGGAGCAGAAGATAGGCATTGATCCAGATCTTCAGGTTTTTGTCTTTTGATTGATAGTGATTCTTTTGTACTCAGGATAGATTTCAGTACTGGTGATTGTAGTGTAATTCCTGAGTATTGTACATGACTTTTGAGATGAATCGACTTGTATATCGATGTTTTAAATTTTATAGATGTTTGATAGACTGCTTAATTGAAAGTTTTAGATAATTCTGGTAAATTGTTTGGAAAATTTGATTGACATTCTTTCCAAGTTAGATCTTGGGGCATCACAGTTGGTATCAGAGCAGTGTTATTGGAAGAATGGATTGTTACCAGAGTTATAGGATTGGATTGAGCTTTGGGTAGATTGGGTAGCTTTAAGAGCATCATTGTCATACATCATTGCATGTGTGTATTATCTGTTCTGAATTGTGCAGGTGAAAAGCTATGGATCATCCAGCAGAATCCAGTGTATCGAATGAGCAACATAGCGTAGCCCCAGTACCTTCAGAGAGTATGATGCAGTTGGCTACTGCGATTGCACATGTAATGGGGGATGCTCAGAGCAAAATGAGTGGTAGCAAAGAGGAAGAAGTGGATAGACATATGCAGATGTTTCATAAGCTGAAGCCTCCGTTGTTTAAGGGAGGTGTGGGACTCCAGGCTGCTGAGGATTGGATCCTGAGGATAGAAAAGATTTTCGACAGCAAGCAGTGTCCGGGGAATCGAAAAGTACCATTGGCTGTGTTTTTTTTTGAGGGTGAAGCGGAGAGATGGTGGATTGGACAGCAGAGAGAGAAATTCCAGAGGAAGACCAATGCTGAGATCACATGGGATGAGTTCACTGCAGTGTTCAGGATGTGGTTTGTACCACCGTCAGCTCAGCGACAGATGCAGGAAGCTTTTATGAGATTGGAGCAAGGCCGCAAGTCAGTGATGCAGTACGAGGCCGAGTTTACTGCACTTGCGAGGTACGCTGCTCATTTAATTCCTACTCCCGAGAAAAAGTGTTATAGATTTCTGCATGGATTGAATAAAGAACTGAGGCATCCATTAGTACCTTTTCGGATACATGAGTATTCTGAGTTAGTGGAGCGGGCCCGATTGATAGAGATTGATTTGGCAACACCGGTATCGAGGTACGAGGATACCAGGAGGAGGGGAGATGAGGTACGACGAGATGATTCTGATAGAGACAGAGATAGAGAGAAGAAAAGCAGATATGATAGTTCGAGAGGATCTGCATCGGGATCTGTATCGCGATCTGCATCGATAGTATCGTCTGGTAGTTCTGGAGCATGTATTCACTGTTGCATAAATTCATTGACCATTGACTGATATGATTTGATTGACTGACATGCATATTGATAGCATCGCCGTGCTTTGATTTCAGTTATAGGTATTAGGTGACCTGCTGGGCTTTGTAAAGCTCATTATATGTGGTTGATATTTTCAGGTCAGGGCAAGGGAGCAGAAGATAGGCATTGATCCAGATCTTCAGGTTTTTGTCTTTTGATTGATAGTGATTCTTTTGTACTCAGGATAGATTTCAGTACTGGTGATTGTAGTGTAGTTCCTGAGTATTGTACATGACTTTTGAGATGAATCGACTTGTATATCGATGTTTTAAATTCTATAGATGTTTGATAGACTGCTTAATTGAAGGTTTTAGATAACTCTGGTAAATTGTTTGGAAAATTTGATTGACATTCTTTCCAAGTTAGATCTTGGGGCATCACAGCTGGTCTGACGAAGGTCAGGCTAAAGTTTGACACTGATCGACGATCGGGTGGAAGTCTGACAATAGTCGGCGATCAGGCGGTGGTCCGACGAAGGTCGGGCTAAAGTTTGGCGGCTCATCGGATGAGTAAAAGCTCGAAGACAGTTGAGTGGAGGTTCTGCAATGCTTGGCGACCGGGCGGTGATCCGACGAAGGTCGGGCTAAAGTCTGATAGCGGTCAACTGCCGGACAATGGTCCGACGAAGGACAGACTGAAGTCCGGCAGAGGTCGGCGGTTGGGTGAAAGTCTGGCGATGGTCGGCGATCGGGCAGTGGTCCGACGACAGTTAAGCTGAAGTCAGGTGGCGGTCAGCGGGTAATCAAGCTTAATTTAATTTGGGCAATAATATTTATTAATTTTTAGAAATATCATTTACTTATTTCATAATAATCTTTTACAGGTCAAACCGGGTTGATTTTTTTGGTTTATGGGTCCACCCGAACCCGACCTGATTTTAAAAACGTGTCGAAATCTCTAACCCGAAATTTTTTGATCGGGTTTTTGGGTCGGGTCAAATATTGACACCCATAACAATGATCCCTCTCATAGAGAGTGGAGTCTACTTATAGATTTTCATGTGTTGCACACACCGTAAATGTAAAGAAGATATGAGGTAGGTTCAAAGTGCTCCATCGGAGGGCATATATTGATTCCCCCGATCATAGATAAATTTTATACTTTTAACGATGTCGAAATTCAGTGATCTTGGACTTTTTGGATTCGTATCGCCAAGACGCTCGATTTGACTATAAGTATGTTATATTTGGATATCATTTTGTCATCCAAATAATGATTTGAACCTTCCAAATGTAGCTCGGGCCCCCGATTTGGACCCATTTGGGCTCAGGTTCGACTGATTTTGGTGTTGTTATGTTCCTCTCTTTGAGACATTATGACAATAAGTTTGCTGAAATTTGAATTCATAAGCGAATTTAATTCTGAAAGTTTTCAACTTAAATATGCCTTGAAATCCGTGCATGATCAAGTCTGTTTTTGTAGACGTATCAAGTTTCTTAGTCTTATTTTTTAACTTACCAAAATTAAACACTTGTAATCTAGATTTAAGATGAGCTAAACATATAAAGAATAATAAAAATTTATATTACGCTCATCTCAATAAACATTTAAAAGTTTTAATCTTCATCATAACAAAAAAAAAAAGATTTGCTCTAAATTTCATATAAATTATATTATAATTGATATATTATCAAAAAATTATGTTGTTTGGACATGAATCTCGAAGCAAAATCAAGTTAGAAACTTAAAAAATTAAATTGAAGATCATATGAAGTCTGATTTTAGAAAACTTACAGTCGAACTGAACGTCTTGGAAATACAAACTCAACGACACCAAATTCGACTCAATCCGAGCTCAAATGAGTCCAAATCAAAGACCTGATGTGGGTCTCCGAAAGGTTTCCGCTCGTGTGGTTCGAATGCAAAGGGTACGATCACACTATCCCGTAGGACAAAATGGTCGTAGGCCTTTACACCCGACACAAGCAGGCCGATGGAAGAGCAGATGGAGTTATAGATACGATTAGCCATGGAGGATAGCGGCTTTCACCTACCAACCTCGATGGATAATGATATCTATAACCCAAAATTCACGAGATTTCCCCTATTCGATACATCAGCTCGAATAGGGTTTATTTGATTGTGGGGATCGGTTTCCTACGGGCGCAAGCCCCCGTAGTTAATTACATCTTAGACCTCGATCTAAGAAAACTCTCGATTAAGGATGTTGGATTATTCACTTCTTGATTTGGTGCACAGATAAAGTTCCTAAATTTCTACTCCAAATAGTCTCTTCTATTTACCCTTAGTGATGATTAAACATTTTTGAATGGATAAAGATATGATTAAAATTTTGAGTTTAGAAGATCAAAGGTTGGATTACTACCCTAAGAGAAAACGACAGACTCAAAACACACCAAAAATGAAGAGACACACTGAGGGGGGTGAACAGTCTGGGCTTATGCTTGCCTGGAGTGAGCTGCCAGCTAACATCCTAAACACAATTAATCGCCCTATATGTATATAAGATAAGGAAGCTCTATCCTAGGAAATCAAGGATGTGTAATTCAAGAGGTTTCAATCAGTGACTCTATAATATGCAAAAAGATATACCTAGCGTAATGTATGATGCATGAAACAGATATAAAATATCACTAGATCTATTGATGTGATGCATGCATGTAAGTGAAGCATAATGTGAGGTAAAGTGTGTAAAAACGAATGCATGCATGACATTCAGAGTACAGAAAAAGTAAATAAACACACCCTAAGGATACCCTCCAGGCAAGGTACCCGCACAGAAAATCATCATAGTCATGCCCACTTCGTGTGGGAAAACAGCGATGCCCAATGGCATAAGTAGGTGGCCTACTTTACAGGCCTAAATGACCCTAATGGTCTCTAAGGCTCACAGAAAAAAAGAAAAAAAAGGGAGGGTATCGTACCCAAAACCAGAAGGCCAAAATCCTAGCAGAAAAACCACGGTGCCCACTTCGTGTGGGAAAACAACGATGCCAACCGGCATAATAGGTGGCCTACTCTACAGGCCTAAATGACCCTAATGGTCTCTAGGGCTCACAGAAGGGGGCAAGCTTTGACCTATAGGGCCAAAGCTTCGTCAGTGAACTAACCTAAGGCTAGCTACCTAAACATGCTAGAATACCTATTAACAAGCAGTGTGTGATGTGAAGCAGTTCCGATATATAATTAAAAAATTTGCTTTACAAGTTGCAGAAATTATACCTGACTGTATGTGGCGCTGCCACTTAAAAGCTTATGAGCAGACGATCACGTTCAGTTCCCGATCATTAAGCTCCAATGTACCTCGCAAGAAAAGACAACAGAGAAATATATATATGAGCGTAGATGCCATTCAGAAAAGAAATGCAGGTAAATAACGAAAATGTAACTAACAGGAAATTAAATATAGCTAACAGGAAATTCAATAATTGCATCTATAGAACATGTATATATGTTAAGAAACACTAAATCTAAGAAAATGTGTCACTAAGTTTTCTATATTTTGATGTTTCTATCCTATAGGGAGCATGCATCCTAAGTCTATGTTTTCTAAGACTCAGTCCTTAATTTTTATCCTTAGGTGTCACTAGTGTTATGGGACTAAAGTAAATGTTTTCTAACCGTTCTAGACATTCATACATGTATTAATAGGTTTAGGAATCTATAAGTGAAATGAGACAATAAATAGGAGAATAGTAGAAGTGCAAGAAGAATAAAAAAACTACAAAATACCAAAAAGAAATAGAAGAGAAAATGATATATAAAGGAATGTAAGCATTTTATTATTGGACATGCTTCTTCGAAGCCAAGCATGTCTCTAAAACACCCTTCAATCCTATTCAATGTAAAATGAACAGGAGAGAAGGGGTTTTAATGCCATTTTATACTGCCCCCATACTCCAAACTCAGCACTTGATACATACCCGACTCGACTACATAAACTATTCTCAAAACAAACTTTAAAGCAACAAGGGAAACTCCAATTCATAAAACTAGAACTAAAACAATATCTTTTTCTATCCCCTACGACATTCTTCCAACTCTATATCAAAAAGCAAACATTAATGAAAGAGACACAATTCAGACTAAAAGATATCACTTCATCCAAAAGAGAGCCCTAAAAGAATCTACCAACACAAATTCACTCTTCAAAAGTTATTAAACTCAAATCTAACTTATGAAATTTTCTTTGTTTGAAAAAGCTACATAACACTTTATATAAATCATCTACCCAAAATCACATAAAACTCCACATAAATCATTTACCAAAATCTTTTGACACAAAAGACAATCAAGTGCTTTTTTTTATTTTATTTGGAGTGGGGTAAAGCCCAGAAAACCGCATAAAACATTCATAAAACATATCACAATATAACACGTAAAGCCTTCCAACGAGAATAAATACAAGAGGCACGATTCCCCGACATAAAACAAATCATAACGTCTTTCCAATAATCATCCAAACAAACCCACTTTCAACTCATCTCATTCCGTCAAAACTAAAAAGAAGCATTTCAAGCAAGTGAAGCAACTGTTCGTTTTCATTCATGCAAAGAGAAAATTTAGAACATCATTCTTTCCAATACAAACACAAGATATAAGATGATCTCAAAATTATTACCTTCAAGATCTATAACCATCGAATAACAGAAGAGAAAAAGAAAATGATGCTCTTGAAAGAAACTAAACCCATCCCTCCATTCTCCATAGATCCGTCAAATTGAAATATCACATATTTCAGAAAGAAAATATTCCGCTTTTTCATTCCAAATCACAAACTTATTTAATAGAAATTCAGAACTCCACATTTCCCCAAAGAAATAATAACCATAAGAGGAGTGAACTCAATGCCAATTTAATCTCCTGTAAAGAAATCGAGAAGTCTTCAACATCAAACATAACTTCTCCATAGTCAAAACATGATTTAATCCAAGCAAAATACGCATGTAATACTTCATCATATTAACGTAGGGTAGGTCAAACCTTCCAACAGATTTCTACCTTTCATGCCACATACCATCAACGATTTCAAGAAAGGTTCAAATTCAAACTCATAACTTACTCTAGTATAAAATATGTAGTGTTTGCCACGAATTCGCAACTCATAATGTTTTCCAACAAGTCAAGAAACCACCACAATGATAAAGTATTCATCCATCTTTTTATAAGCATTGAGTTAAAGAAAGACAACTCTAAGGGTGCTAATTTTCAACTCACCCATAAACCCATAGTGTCGCTTTAGGCCAAAAGCTTCCCAATCCATCACATGCACCAAACAAATTATATCAAAATCATTATTGGGATCTAAACGTAGGGCTCCTCAAATTACTTTTACTAAAATACCAACAACCAATTTAGCGTCGTACGATACCATCCTTTCCAATAGGCCTCAAAGAAACATACTCATGAGATCTTGTAAGAGAACAAAAATATTACAATTGCCAACGTCAAACCAAGAACAAAACCATGCATAAAGCTAAGTTTCCAAAGCCCAAAAACAAAATGGTCTGCTCAATGACAAAAACAAAAGGGTACATTAGGAAAATTTCTTTAAAATGATCATAATCTCGTAATTTCATATCAACAAAACTCTCAAAGTGATAAGATACATGTAACCATTTGAAGCCGAAGAAAACGAGCCTAGAGATTTTAAGAAAGAGAGATTTATAGGATACCTCATATCTAATTTTAAGTTTAAAAGAATCTAACTCCAACTATTTTTAAATAAGCTCCACAAACTTCATTATTGCTCGCAAACGTAAGATGCACATTAATAAATTCCCAAACTCCAATATACAACATGTATGTAATGGGAAAAATATAAAACCTTGTCAACCATCTCCGAAGCACCACCACAATGATAAAATCGAATAGGAAAGAAAATCCTTCCAACACCACCTTAGAAGATTCACCAACATTCACCATAAACTAAGTGTCAACTATAAGCTTCATGAATTATGACTAAAGTAAAATTTCACCTCAAGCCCAAAACATCAACACTCTCTTCCAATGGTGTTTCAACAAAACATCTGATATGCAATACTTAAAGGGTCACACAAAGAGAATAACCACAAAAGGGCATGATATATATACATATATACTCACACATATCCGGCATTGAAACTTTGCACGAATGATATCCAACCAAAGAAGTAATAGAAGAAAAGCATCACCATTCTCTTCTAATGGCATTTCAACAAACACTTGGCATGCAATGCAAAAGGACCCTCATAATTCATATAATAAAACTTTGGTAAAACGGCATATGCATAAGTATACAAGGACAACCCAAGCAAGTTTCTTCTTCCAGATTTTTTGAAATCTCATCACCTTCCCTATCACAAAGAAATAGTGAAAACCAGTAGATAAAGGTGGTGGACAATCCTTCAAAGAAAAATCATTAAGCCCCTTTGGAAAGATATGTAACCTTCAAAACTTCATTACTTCATTAGAACGTGAAAACACAAATTCAGTTAACTATCCGGAAATCCATCACAAGAAGAAGACTAATCATAACATTAGCAAAAAGGAATCTATGGGAGGTGTTATATCTCTCTTCCAATTAACAACAAGGATCTCAACCTCATCAAACTAAGAGAGCCTCAAAAGGAAAGATCTCATGCCATGATAATCTCTATGAGTTGAAAGACACGAATCCTTTGTCATAGAAAATATCATTTTAATCTTTTATAGACAAACAACATTAGAAAGGGAGAAAGAAGGCTACAACAACCCAAAAGAAAAGAAAATAAACCCCTCCCGCAATAGAGCTGTCCACAACATGTATCTACGACATTCACTTGAAGAAAGAATGTGCATCCATACAAATCTCATAAAAAAAAAAAAAAATGTTTCGAAACTTCCAAGTTATCATAATGTGTAGCATGCATGAAACTCAAACATACATAATAGTATATTCATCCAACAAGATAAGGCAATAAAGGGAGAGAAAAAGGATAATAAACATCTGGGAAGAAGTAGAAGGAGGAGGAGAAAAGAAGAAATAAGAAAAGAAGAAAAGGAAGAAGAAGAAGGAAAGGGAAGAAAGGAGAGGAGTATACCTGCTGTTTTTGAAGGGGATCGGCAGGCTACGATGAAGGGGGCGAATCCTGGGTCGTCGGGTTCAGTCCAGAGAAGGCGGCGTCGGGTCTGTCTTGGTTCTTACTTGAGTTCCGACCGAAGGGAGGAGATGGAGCGGGCTTCCACCTAGCTTCTTTCGCGAACAGAGAGAGAGACTGAGTGTGAGAGAGGAAGAGATCGAGCGGCTTTCGGCTTGGCTTCGTGCGAACCAAGGAGAGAGCCCCCGCAGACGGGAGGAACGGAGAGGGAGGGGGATCGGGCTGTGCCAAAAATCGAGAGGGGCTGCCCGTGAGATGGAGGCTTCGGCCTCTTCTCCGACCCAAAGAAGACGGAGAGATAGGGAGATAGAGGCCGGCGTGCCAGCAGAGAGATCGGGAGGGAGCTTCCGGTTGTGCGAATGTAGAGAGTCTCGGGAGAGAGGGAGAGCGGCCTGAGTGATCCCACTGGGCGTGAATAAGAGAGTTTCGGCCTTAGTTAGGGCATCATAGGGAGAGCGGCGTGAGTGATCCGAGCCGTCGGATCAAATTATTGATCCAACGGTGATTCAGATTGGCTTCGAAAATCAATCGAATTTTGATTAGGGATTAGCTAAATCATGGGGCCAAAATCAGGCTCAAAATCGAGTAAGATTTGGTTCAATCCGGGTCAACTCGAACTCGCATCGGCTCGACCAAAATTAATTTAGTAAAATAAGATAAAATAAATCGAACTCAAATTAATGTTAATTCGAATCGAATCGGACTCGACGAGGCTCGATCAACACGATCAAATACGTTCGAGGGAAAAGTTAAGCTAAAAACGAGGTCAACAAACTCCACCCCAACAGGTGCGGTGAACAACAAGTGAACCGTGCGTGTTGGCGTTGATCTCCTTATCCCTAGGAAGGTACAACCCAACAACCACGAAAGAGAGTAACTAGGAAGATGCAATCCTACGATCAAAATAGAAAAACTCGCTAGGAAAATGCAATCCTACGATTAGCTAAAAAGACTCACTAGGAAAATGCAATCCTATAATCAACCAAGAAGGCACAGGGAGCATATAATCACACAACAAGCATGCAACAAGTGTCCCACCATGCTATGATCACACAATCACACAATGCTCATGCAAATATATAATAATGGGATGATTATTCAGTCACATAATCATCATAAAATCGCTCAATAACCATACATTCTCATAACGCCATATAATCAAGCAATCATTAAACACTCGTGTCATAATCACATAGAAATAAGTAGGCTATATTATAATCATGCTATCACATAATAAACACACAACCATGCGATAAATATACGATACACATCTAATCATACCAAACCACATAATAATAAGCAAATGATCATGTAACGATCACCAATAATCATATAAGAATGCAATGATCATGCACTTCTATAATAATCAAGAAATCTTTATTATGATCACAATAATGCAATTATCTAATCATGCAATAGTGATACATTCATTTAAAAACACATGGTTAAGTTATAACCACAACCATATAATACTCACACGATCACATAATAATTGTTTAGTTACATAGTGATTACCAAACCACACGATGAGCAAACAACCATGCAATAATCACTCGGTAATATGCTCACACCATCATGCAAAAGCCATCAAATCATACAATGATCGTGCAACAATCATTCAATCGTATAATGCTCACTCAATGATGCAAACATGGTGGGACAGAAGAGAAAAAGAGAGACCTAACACTCGCCTGACCAAATCGAAACAACGAACGAACAAGACTTAATGCTCACTTAACTAAACCAGGATAGTGAGAAAGAACTAAGAAAAGAAGCTCAGCTATCTGCCTAATCACAACAGCAGAATAGAAGAAGGAATGGATTCTATACTCACATGAGCCAAATTAAAGTAGTGACATAAAGAACTAAGAAAGACTCAACGATCACCTAGAACACATGTCTAAGATGATGCGAGGAAAAGCAAATTCAATCATCACTCGAAAATTATAGCAAATAGCAAAGAGTAACAATCATAGGGAAGTAATGAAGAATAATCAAAGATAAGGAAATCACATATCTGCCTGACCACATCGCAACAGCAGAATAGAGAGGAAAAAAGGGTCTCACATCCATCTGACCATATCGAAACAGTGAAAGGAGAAAACTCAAGACTCACTTGACCAGATCGAAACAGTGAGTAAAGAGTAAGACAAGGAATCGACTGCCTGCCTGACCAGATCGAAACAGCAGAACAGAAGGAGAAAGAGAAACGCCCCGCATTCACCTGACTAGATCGAAACAGTGAATGGGGAAAACTCAGTGCTCACCTGACCAGATCGAAACAGTGAACAAGAGTAGAGTAAGGAATCGACTGTCTGCCTGACCAGATTAAAACAGCAGAACAGAAGGAAAAAGTGATCCAACATCCACCTGACCATATTCGCAACGACAGATGAGGATGACCCAATGTTTACCTGACCAGATCGAAACGGTAAAACAAAGGGTCGAAGAAAAGTCTAATGTCCACCTGACCATATTCGCAACGGTGGGACAAAAGAAGAAAGAGTAGTGAGGAATGCCTCCCAGGGACTCTGTCGGGCTCTCTCAACTAGAAAGGGGAGTTCAACATTCGCCTGACCAGATCACGACAGCGAATGAGAATGGCTCAAAATCCACCTGACCATATTCGCAACAACGAATAATGAGCCCTCCCGAAAGTCTAATGTCCACCTGACCAAAATCGCAACGGTGGGACAAAAGAGGAAAGTACACTCAACAATCACCCGACGCATATGCCGAGATGATAAGAAGAGGAAAAGGTAGTGAGGAATGCCTCCCAGGGACTCTGTCGGGCTCTCTCAACCAGAAAAGGGGAGTTCACATTCGCCTGACCAGATCGCAACAGCGAATGAGAATGGCTCAAAATCCACCTGACCATATTCGCAACAGCGAATAATGAGCCCTCCCGAAAGTCTAATGTCCACCTGACCAAAATCGCAACGGTGGGACAAAAGAGGAAAGTACACTCAACAATCACCCGACGCATATGCCGAGGTGATAAGAAGAGGACAAGGTAGTGAGGAATGCCTCCCAGGGACTCTGTCGGGCTCTCTCAACCAGAAAGGGGAGTTCAACATTCGCCTAACCAGATCGAAACAGCGAATGAGAATGGCTCAAAATCCACCTGACCATATTCGCAACAGCGAATAATGAGCCCTCCCGAAAGTCTAATGTCCACCTGACCAAAATCGCAACGGTGGGACAAAAGAGAAAAGAGTAATGAGGAATGCCTCCCAGGGACTCTGTCGGGCTCTCTCAACAAGAAAGGGGAGTTCACATTCGCCTGACCAGATCGAAACAGCGAATGAGAATGGCTCAAAATCCACCTGACCATATTCGCAACAGCGAATAATGAGCCCTCCCGAAAGTCTAATGTCCACCTGACCAAAATCGCAACGGTGGGACAAAAGAGAAAAGAGTAGTGAGGAATGCCTCCCAGGGACTCTGTCGGGCTCTCTCAACAAGAAAGGGGAGTTCACATTCGCCTGACCAGATCGAAACAGCGAATGAGAATGGCTCAAAATCCACCTGACCATATTCGCAACAGCGAATAATGAGCCCTCCCGAAAGTCTAATGTCCACCTGACCAAAATCGCAACGGTGGGACAAAAGACAAAGTCCAACATTCACCTGACCAGATCGAAACAGTGAATGAGGACAACCCAATGTTCGCTTGACCAGATCGAAACAGCGAGACAAAGGGAGAAAGGAAAAGGGAGTTCAACATTCGCCTGACCATATTCGCAACGGCGAATGAGAACAGCTCAATATCCACCTGACCAGATCGAAACAGTGAATAAAGAGCTTCCCAAAGAGGTCTAATGCCTGCCTGACCACAATCGCAACAGCAGGGCAAAAGAGAGAAAAAAAGAATCCAACATCCACCTGACCATATTCGAAACAGTGAATGAGGATTACTCAATGTTTGCCTGACCATATTCGAAACGACAAAACAAGGAGTGAAAAGGAAATGGAGTGGCAACAGGGACTTCCTGAACATAGAAATCCACCAGAAATACCGAATAGAAAATCTCTCCTACGGGTCTGTCCGTGGAAGAGGAATGACAAGTAATGAAGATGAATAACCACATGAAAAATCAAGGTAGAGATAATATGACACCAATATGAGAAATGACACAACAGAACAATCACAGAAAGATCCAAAGGAATGAACTCGACTAAGAAATGAAATCAGAACATAAATGGAAGAGTGGCTCCCAAACAAGTGAACAAAGCAACAACTTGAATGGGAAAGTGGCTCCCAAGCAAGTGAACAAAGACTACAACTTGAGTGGGATAGTGATTCCCAAACAAGTGAGAAAAACAACAACTTGAATGTGAGAGTAGCTCCCAAACAAGTGAACAGAAACGACACCCTACATGGGATGGTGGCTCCCAAGAAGGTAGACAAACTCAATAGCTTAAATGGGAGAGTGGCTCCCAAGCAAGCAAGCACCAAAAACAACGACCTGAATGGGAGAGTGGCTCCCGAGCAGGTGAACAAAACCAGAACTTTGAATGGGAGAGTGACTCCCAAACAAGTGAACAAAACAAACTACTTGAATGGGAGAGTGGCTCCCAAACAAGTGATGGCGGCATAAAGATATCAAAAGAGAAATGCACGCCAAACGGTTATTTTTAAGCAAGACAACAATAGCTCAAAACAACCAAGATTCCAAAGAAAAAAGAGAGTGCAATCAAAGGAATATCATATCAGTCCTCAAGAGTGATTTATAATTAAATGTAGGGGTCCAAAAATTTTCATGCATGAATTTTTAAGAGAAGAAGATAAGTGTTTAAACATACTCAATAGTGGAGCCACTAAAAAAAAGTTAAACACTCACCAATTAATTTGAGAAAAGTTAGATTCACATAATTTTTTTTAAAGAGAAAAAATGTTATCAAAGAGTAAGAGTATTATTTTTCAAAATGAAGGATTTACCTCTTGATTATTTTGGCCCAATCAAAATGACATAAGGAACCAAATTTAAAATTTCAATAAGAAATTGATTGACTCCATCTAAACCCAAAAAGGTTAGGGATTTGAAAACTTGCTAAACCAAGTTAAGCTCCCTACAAGCTAAACTGGGCTCTCTCCCTTATATGTATTTTTTGAATTAAAATCTAATTCAAAAGGATAGAAATTAGAAGAAGAAATTGAATCTTCTCAATCTTCTTGCATAACAAATATTTTCATATCTAATAGAGTATCAATGCAGAATTATGAATTCAGAAATCATAATTTTCAAATCCAAGAATCAGACAAATCAAGGGATATAGGTTTTCTGAGACTTAAAGATTTACAAGAAAGGAAAGCCATTTACTTATTCATCTTGGGTCCACTTTGTGCCCATTTTAAAAAAAACTTTGGCGAACATTGCGCCTCTCTTTTTTTTTTGGCGCACTTTGCGCGTCTTTTCATTTTGATACACTTTGTGTATCTTTCATTTTTTTTGGGTCACTTTGTGACATTTTCAAACAATTTTGGCGAACATTGCGCCTTTCTTTTTTTTTTTTTTTGTACTTGGCTTCCTTTCTAAATCTTTAAAAGAAGACTTTCTCAGTTGTAGAATTATCTTCCAATCATAAGGGAAGAAAACTCATTCCCTTATGCAAGGAAGAAAAATTCACAAAACAAACTTGATCCCATGATAAGAATGAACATCTTGATTGAGAAAAATATGAAATAAATCCATAAATATGCAAGGATACCTATAAGATACCAAATTGCAAGCTAAGAGAGAAAATTTTCATTTCTAAATTTAATTTCATTTTGATATAGATTTGAGTTCAAAAATGAAATCATCCCACACAAGGGATGGGAGGGAGAGACAAGCTCTTTTTATGGATCATTAAAAGAAATTCTCTTTAAGTGTTTAAAGGAGTCATCCAACACTTACTTATATTTTAAATAAATAAAAAGGAGGTAAACTTTCATTAAGAAAAATAAGTCACTTACTCTTTAAAAGAAATTTTCCTCAAAGTTTTATCTTGTATTTTAAACTTTCAAACTTGTCTCAAATTAAATTTTCTTTTGAAAAATTCGTATATGTTAAATTTAAAGACCCTTCCATTGAAAATAGCATTTGAATTTTATTTGGACTGATATGAATCAAACCCTAGTCTAAAAGAGCTCAAACAAGAGAGATGATCAGGACTAAAGTTTATGTCAAATATGAATTATGCAATCAAAGATAGAATATGGACATTCATTTGAAATGATATGAAACAAGATTAAGTCTAAAAGAATTCCAACTAGGAATTGATAGATATGGAAATTTTGATTTGAATGAGATTGACTTGAAATAGATTGCTCTGAATTTGAATTTAAGAATTAAAAACAAAGATCTAATAAACTCAAAATCTTAATTAAATCTTTATTCATTAAAAGGATATAATTCTCACTAAGAATTGAGAGAAGAGATTGGGGTGGAAAATGGGAACTCAAACTAGGCACCAAACTAGGATTACCTACAGAAGTGAATAATACAACATCCAAAGATGGAGAGAGAAACTTGTCCCACCGTGGTCGCCAGAAATCTGTGGGTCTCCGAAAGGTTTCCGCTCGTGTGGTTCGAATGCAAAGGGTACGATCACACTATCCCGTAGGACAAAATGGTCGTAGGCCTTTACACCCGACACAAGCAGGCCGATGGAAGAGCAGATGGAGTTATAGATACGATTAGCCATGGAGGATAGCGGCTTTCACCTACCAACCTCGATGGATAATGATATCTATAACCCAAAATTCACGAGATTTCCCCTATTCGATACATCAGCTCGAATAAGGTTTATTTGATTGTGGGGATCGGTTTCCTACGGGCGCAAGCCCCCGTAGTTAATTACATCTTAGACCTCGATCTAAGAAAACTCTCGATTAAGGATGTTGGATTATTCACTTCTTGATTTGGTGCACAGATAAAGTTCCTAAATTCTACTCCAAATAGTCTCTTCTATTTACCCTTAGTGATGATTAAACATTTTTGAATGGATAAAGATATGATTAAAATTTTGAGTTTAGAAGATCAAAGGTTGGATTACTACCCTAAGAGAAAACGACAGACTCAAAACACACCAAAAATGAAGAGACACACTGAGGGGTGAACAGTCTGGGCTTATGCTTGCCTGGAGTGAGCTGCCAGCTAACATCCTAAACACAATTAATCGCCCTATATGTATATAAGATAAGGAAGCTCTATCCTAGGAAATCAAGGATGTGTAATTCAAGAGGTTTCAATCAGTGACTCTATAATATGCAAAAAGATATACCTAGCGTAATGTATGATGCATGAAACAGATATAAAATATCACTAGATCTATTGATGTGATGCATGCATGTAAGTGAAGCATAATGTGAGGTAAAGTGTGTAAAAACGAATGCATGCATGACATTCAGAGTACAGAAAAAGTAAATAAACACACCCTAAGGATACCCTCCAGGCAAGGTACCCGCACAGAAAATCATCATAGTCATGCCCACTTCGTGTGGGAAAACAGCGATGCCCAATGGCATAAGTAGGTGGCCTACTTTACAGGCCTAAATGACCTTAATGGTCTCTAAGGCTCACAGAAAAAAAGAAAAAAAAGGGAGGGTATCGTACCCAAAACCAGAAGGCCAAAATCCTAGCAGAAAAACCACGGTGCCCACTTCGTGTGGGAAAACAACGATGCCAACCGGCATAATAGGTGGCCTACTCTACAGGCCTAAATGACCCTAATGGTCTCTAGGGCTCACAGAAGGGGGCAAGCTTTGACCTATAGGGCCAAAGCTTCGTCAGTGAACTAACCTAAGGCTAGCTACCTAAACATGCTAGAATACCTATTAACAAGCAGTGTGTGATGTGAAGCAGTTCCGATATATAATTAAAAAAATTTGCTTTACAAGTTGCAGAAATTATACCTGACTGTATGTGGCGCTGCCACTTAAAAGCTTATGAGCAGACGATTACGTTCAGTTCCCGATCATTAAGCTCCAATGTACCTCGCAAGAAAAGACAACAGAGAAATATATATATGAGCGTAGATGCCATTCAGAAAAGAAATACAGGTAAATAACGAAAATGTAACTAACAGGAAATTAAATATAGCTAACAGGAAATTCAATAATTGCATCTATAGAACATGTATATATGTTAAGAAACACTAAACCTAAGAAAATGTGTCACTAAGTTTTCTATATTTTGATGTTTTCTATCCTATAGGGAGCATGCATCCTAAGTCTATGTTTTCTAAGACTCAGTCCTTAATTTTTATCCTTAGGTGTCACTAGTGTTATGGGACTAAAGTAAATGTTTTCTAACCGTTCTAGACATTCATACATGTATTAATAGGTTTAGGAATCTATAAGTGAAATGAGACAATAAATAGGAGAATAGTAGAAGTGCAAGAAGAATAAAAAAACTACAAAATACCAAAAAAAGAAATAGAAGAGAAAATGATATATAAAGGAATGTAAGCATTTTATTATTGGACATGCTTCTTCGAAGCCAAGCATGTCTCTAAAACACCCTTCAATCCTATTCAATGTAAAATGAACAGGAGAGAAGGGGTTTTAATGCCATTTTACTGCCCCCATACTCCAAACTCAGCACTTGATACATACCCGACTCGACTACATAAACTATTCTCAAAACAAACTTTAAAGCAACAAGGGAAACTCCAATTCATAAAACTAGAACTAAAACAATATCTTTTTCTATCCCCTACGACATTCTTCCAACTCTATATCAAAAAGCAAACATTAATGAAAGAGACACAATTCAGACTAAAAGATATCACTTCATCCAAAAAGAGAGCCCTAAAAGAATCTACCAACACAAATTCACTCTTCAAAAGTTATTAAACTCAAATCTAACTTATGAAATTTTCTTTGTTTGAAAAAGCTACATAACACTTTATATAAATCATCTACCCAAAATCACATAAAACTCCACATAAATCATTTACCAAAATCTTTTGACACAAAAGACAATCAAGTGCTTTTTTTTATTTTATTTGGAGTGGGGTAAAGCCCAGAAAACCGCATAAAACATTCATAAAACATATCACAATATAACACGTAAAGCCTTCCAACGAGAATAAATACAAGAGGCACGATTCCCCGACATAAAACAAATCATAACGTCTTTCCAATAATCATCCAAACAAACCCACTTTCAACTCATCTCATTCCGTCAAAACTAAAAAGAAGCATTTCAAGCAAGTGAAGCAACTGTTCGTTTTCATTCATGCAAAGAGAAAATTTAGAACATCATTCTTTCCAATACAAACACACAAGATATAAGATGATCTCAAAATTATTACCTTCAAGATCTATAACCATCGAATAACAGAAGAGAAAAAGAAAATGATGCTCTTGAAAGAAACTAAAACCCCATCCCTCCATTCTCCATAGATCCGTCAAATTGAAATATCACATATTTCAGAAAGAAAATATTCCGCTTTTTCATTCCAAATCACAAACTTATTTAATAGAAATTCAGAACTCCACATTTCCCCAAAGAAATAATAACCATAAGAGGAGTGAACTCAATGCCAATTTAATCTCCTGTAAAGAAATCGAGAAGTCTTCAACATCAAACATAACTTCTCCATAGTCAAAACATGATTTAATCCAAGCAAAATACGCATGTAATACTTCATCATATTAACGTAGGGTAGGTCAAACCTTCCAACAGATTTCTACCTTTCATGCCACATACCATCAACGATTTCAAGAAAGGTTCAAATTCAAACTCATAACTTACTCTAGTATAAAATATGTAGTGTTTGCCACGAATTCGCAACTCATAATGTTTTCCAACAAGTCAAGAAACCACCACAATGATAAAGTATTCATCCATCTTTTTATAAGCATTGAGTTAAAGAAAGACAACTCTAAGGGTGCTAATTTTCAACTCACCCATAAACCCATAGTGTCGCTTTAGGCCAAAAGCTTCCCAATCCATCACATGCACCAAACAAATTATATCAAAATCATTATTGGGATCTAAACGTAGGGCTCCTCAAATTACTTTTACTAAAATACCAACAACCAATTTAGCGTCGTACGATACCATCCTTTCCAATAGGCCTCAAAGAAACATACTCATGAGATCTTGTAAGAGAACAAAAATATTACAATTGCCAACGTCAAACCAAGAACAAAACCATGCATAAAGCTAAGTTTCCAAAGCCCAAAAACAAAATGGTCTGCTCAATGACAAAAACAAAAGGGTACATTAGGAAAATTTCTTTAAAATGATCATAATCTCGTAATTTCATATCAACAAAACTCTCAAAGTGATAAGATACATGTAACCATTTGAAGCCGAAGAAAACGAGCCTAGAGATTTTAAGAAAGAGAGATTTATAGGATACCTCATATCTAATTTTAAGTTTAAAAGAATCTAACTCCAACTATTTTTAAATAAGCTCCACAAACTTCATTATTGCTCGCAAACGTAAGATGCACATTAATAAATTCCCAAACTCCAATATACAACATGTATGTAATGGGAAAAATATAAAACCTTGTCAACCATCTCCGAAGCACCACCACAATGATAAAATCGAATAGGAAAGAAAATCCTTCCAACACCACCTTAGAAGATTCACCAACATTCACCATAAACTAAGTGTCAACTATAAGCTTCATGAATTATGACTAAAGTAAAATTTCACCTCAAGCCCCAAAACATCAACACTCTCTCTTCCAATGGTGTTTCAACAAAACATCTGATATGCAATACTTAAAGGGTCACACAAAGAGAATAACCACAAAAGGGCATGATATATATACATATATACTCACACATATCCGGCATTGAAACTTTGCACGAATGATATCCAACCAAAGAAGTAATAGAAGAAAAGCATCACCATTCTCTTCTAATGGCATTTCAACAAACACTTGGCATGCAATGCAAAAGGACCCTCATAATTCATATAATAAAACTTTGGTAAAACGGCATATGCATAAGTATACAAGGACAACCCAAGCAAGTTTCTTCTTCCAGATTTTTTGAAATCTCATCACCTTCCCTATCACAAAGAAATAGTGAAAACCAGTAGATAAAGGTGGTGGACAATCCTTCAAAGAAAAATCATTAAGCCCCTTTGGAAAGATATGTAACCTTCAAAACTTCATTACTTCATTAGAACGTGAAAACACAAATTCAGTTAACTATCCGGAAATCCATCACAAGAAGAAGACTAATCATAACATTAGCAAAAAGGAATCTATGGGAGGTGTTATATCTCTCTTCCAATTAACAACAAGGATCTCAACCTCATCAAACTAAGAGAGCCTCAAAAGGAAAGATCTCATGCCATGATAATCTCTATGAGTTGAAAGACACGAATCCTTTGTCATAGAAAATATCATTTTAATCTTTTATAGACAAACAACATTAGAAAGGGAGAAAGAAGGCTACAACAACCCAAAAGAAAAGAAAATAAACCCCTCCCGCAATAGAGCTGTCCACAACATGTATCTACGACATTCACTTGAAGAAAGAATGTGCATCCATACAAATCTCATAAAAAAAAAAAAATGTTTCGAAACTTCCAAGTTATCATAATGTGTAGCATGAAACTCAAACATACATAATAGTATATTCATCCAACAAGATAAGGCAATAAAGGGAGAGAAAAAGGATAATAAACATCTGGGAAGAAGTAGAAGGAGGAGGAGAAAAGAAGAAATAAGAAAAGAAGAAAAGGAAGAAGAAGAAGGAAAGGGAAGAAAGGAGAGGAGTATACCTGCTGTTTTTGAAGGGGATCGGCAGGCTACGATGAAGGGGGCGAATCCTGGGTCGTCGGGTTCAGTCCAGAGAAGGCGGCGTCGGGTCTGTCTTGGTTCTTACTTGAGTTCCGACCGAAGGGAGGAGATGGAGCGGGCTTCCACCTAGCTTCTTTCGCGAACAGAGAGAGAGACTGAGTGTGAGAGAGGAAGAGATCGAGCGGCTTTCGGCTTGGCTTCGTGCGAACCAAGGAGAGAGCCCCCGCAGACGGGAGGAACGGAGAGGGAGGGGGATCGGGCTGTGCCAAAAATCGAGAGGGGCTGCCCGTGAGATGGAGGCTTCGGCTCTTCTCCGACCCAAAGAAGACGGAGAGATAGGGAGATAGAGGCCGGCGTGCCAGCAGAGAGATCGGGAGGGAGCTTCCGGTTGTGCGAATGTAGAGAGTCTCGGGAGAGAGGGAGAGCGGCCTGAGTGATCCCACTGGGCGTGAATAAGAGAGTTTCGGCCTTAGTTAGGGCATCATAGGGAGAGCGGCGTGAGTGATCCGAGCCGTCGGATCAAATTATTGATCCAACGGTGATTCAGATTGGCTTCGAAAATCAATCGAATTTTGATTAGGGATTAGCTAAATCATGGGGCCAAAATCAGGCTCAAAATCGAGTAAGATTTGGTTCAATCCGGGTCAACTCGAACTCGCATCGGCTCGACCAAAATTAATTTAGTAAAATAAGATAAAATAAATCGAACTCAAATTAATGTTAATTCGAATCGAATCGGACTCGACGAGGCTCGATCAACACGATCAAATACGTTCGAGGGAAAAAGTTAAGCTAAAAACGAGGTCAACAAACTCCACCCCAACAGGTGCGGTGAACAACAAGTGAACCGTGTGCGTGTTGGCGTTGATCTCCTTATCCCTAGGAAGGTACAACCCAACAACCACGAAAGAGAGTAACTAGGAAGATGCAATCCTACGATCAAAATAGAAAAACTCGCTAGGAAAATGCAATCCTACGATTAGCTAAAAAGACTCACTAGGAAAATGCAATCCTATAATCAACCAAGAAGGCACAGGGAGCATATAATCACACAACAAGCATGCAACAAGTGTCCCACCATGCTATGATCACACAATCACACAATGCTCATGCAAATATATAATAATGGGATGATTATTCAGTCACATAATCATCATAAAATCGCTCAATAACCATACATTCTCATAACGCCATATAATCAAGCAATCATTAAACACTCGTGTCATAATCACATAGAAATAAGTAGGCTATATTATAATCATGCTATCACATAATAAACACACAACCATGCGATAAATATACGATACACATCTAATCATACCAAACCACATAATAATAAGCAAATGATCATGTAACGATCACCAATAATCATATAAGAATGCAATGATCATGCACTTCTATAATAATCAAGAAATCTTTATTATGATCACAATAATGCAATTATCTAATCATGCAATAGTGATACATTCATTTAAAAACACATGGTTAAGTTATAACCACAACCATATAATACTCACACGATCACATAATAATTGTTTAGTTACATAGTGATTACCAAACCACACGATGAGCAAACAACCATGCAATAATCACTCGGTAATATGCTCACACCATCATGCAAAAGCCATCAAATCATACAATGATCGTGCAACAATCATTCAATCGTATAATGCTCACTCAATGATGCAAACATGGTGGGACAGAAGAGAAAAAGAGAGACCTAACACTCGCCTGACCAAATCGAAACAACGAACGAACAAGACTTAATGCTCACTTAACTAAACCAGGATAGTGAGAAAGAACTAAGAAAAGAAGCTCAGCTATCTGCCTAATCACAACAGCAGAATAGAAGAAGGAATGGATTCTATACTCACATGAGCCAAATTAAAGTAGTGACATAAAGAACTAAGAAAGACTCAACGATCACCTAGAACACATGTCTAAGATGATGCGAGGAAAAGCAAATTCAATCATCACTCGAAAATTATAGCAAATAGCAAAGAGTAACAATCATAGGGAAGTAATGAAGAATAATCAAAGATAAGGAAATCACATATCTGCCTGACCACATCGCAACAGCAGAATAGAGAGGAAAAAAGGGTCTCACATCCATCTGACCATATCGAAACAGTGAAAGGAGAAAACTCAAGACTCACTTGACCAGATCGAAACAGTGAGTAAAGAGTAAGACAAGGAATCGACTGCCTGCCTGACCAGATCGAAACAGCAGAACAGAAGGAGAAAGAGAAACGCCCCGCATTCACCTGACTAGATCGAAACAGTGAATGGGGAAAACTCAGTGCTCACCTGACCAGATCGAAACAGTGAACAAGAGTAGAGTAAGGAATCGACTGTCTGCCTGACCAGATTAAAACAGCAGAACAGAAGGAAAAAGTGATCCAACATCCACCTGACCATATTCGCAACGACAGATGAGGATGACCCAATGTTTACCTGACCAGATCGAAACGGTAAAACAAAGGGTCGAAGAAAAGTCTAATGTCCACCTGACCATATTCGCAACGGTGGGACAAAAGAAGAAAGAGTAGTGAGAGAATGCCTCCCAGGGACTCTGTCGGGCTCTCTCAACTAGAAAGGGGAGTTCAACATTCGCCTGACCAGATCACGACAGCGAATGAGAATGGCTCAAAATCCACCCTGACCATATTCGCAACAACGAATAATGAGCCCTCCCGAAAGTCTAATGTCCACCTGACCAAAATCGCAACGGTGGGACAAAAGAGGAAAGTACACTCAACAATCACCCGACGCATATGCCGAGATGATAAGAAGAGGAAAAGGTAGTGAGGAATGCCTCCCAGGGACTCTGTCGGGCTCTCTCAAACCAGAAAAGGGGAGTTCACATTCGCCTGACCAGATCGCAACAGCGAATGAGAATGGCTCAAAATCCACCTGACCATATTCGCAACAGCGAATAATGAGCCCTCCCGAAAGTCTAATGTCCACCTGACCAAAATCGCAACGGTGGGACAAAAGAGGAAAGTACACTCAACAATCACCCCGACGCATATGCCGAGGTGATAAGAAGAGGACAAGGTAGTGAGGAATGCCCTCCCAGGGACTCTGTCGGGCTCTCTCAACCAGAAAGGGGAGTTCAACATTCGCCTAACCAGATCGAAACAGCGAATGAGAATGGCTCAAAATCCACCTGACCATATTCGCAACAGCGAATAATGAGCCCTCCCGAAAGTCTAATGTCCACCTGACCAAAATCGCAACGGTGGGACAAAAGAGAAAAGAGTAATGAGGAATGCCTCCCAGGGACTCTGTCGGGCTCTCTCAACAAGAAAGGGGAGTTCACATTCGCCTGACCAGATCGAAACAGCGAATGAGAATGGCTCAAAATCCACCTGACCATATTCGCAACAGCGAATAATGAGCCCTCCCGAAAGTCTAATGTCCACCTGACCAAAATCGCAACGGTGGGACAAAAGAGAAAAGAGTAGTGAGGAATGCCTCCCAGGGACTCTGTCGGGCTCTCTCAACAAGAAAGGGGAGTTCACATTCGCCTGACCAGATCGAAACAGCGAATGAGAATGGCTCAAAATCCACCTGACCATATTCGCAACAGCGAATAATGAGCCCTCCCGAAAGTCTAATGTCCACCTGACCAAAATCGCAACGGTGGGACAAAAGACAAAGTCCAACATTCACCTGACCAGATCGAAACAGTGAATGAGGACAACCCAATGTTCGCTTGACCAGATCGAAACAGCGAGACAAAGGGAGAAAGGAAAAGGGAGTTCAACATTCGCCTGACCATATTCGCAACGGCGAATGAGAACAGCTCAATATCCACCTGACCAGATCGAAACAGTGAATAAAGAGCTTCCCAAAGAGGTCTAATGCCTGCCTGACCACAATCGCAACAGCAGGGCAAAAGAGAGAAAAAAAGAATCCAACATCCACCTGACCATATTCGAAACAGTGAATGAGGATTACTCAATGTTTGCCTGACCATATTCGAAACGACAAAACAAGGAGTGAAAAGGAAATGGAGTGGCAACAGGGACTTCCTGAACATAGAAATCCACCAGAAATACCGAATAGAAAAATCTCTCCTACGGGTCTGTCCGTGGAAGAGGAATGACAAGTAATGAAGATGAATAACCACATGAAAAATCAAGGTAGAGATAATATGACACCAATATGAGAAATGACACAACAGAACAATCACAGAAAGATCCAAAGGAATGAACTCGACTAAGAAATGAAATCAGAACATAAATGGAAGAGTGGCTCCCAAACAAGTGAACAAAGCAACAACTTGAATGGGAAAGTGGCTCCCAAGCAAGTGAACAAAGACTACAACTTGAGTGGGATAGTGATTCCCAAACAAGTGAGAAAAAAACAACAACTTGAATGTGAGAGTAGCTCCCAAACAAGTGAACAGAAACGACACCCTACATGGGATGGTGGCTCCCAAGAAGGTAGACAAACTCAATAGCTTAAATGGGAGAGTGGCTCCCAAGCAAGCAAGCACCAAAAACAACGACCTGAATGGGAGAGTGGCTCCCGAGCAGGTGAACAAAACCAGAACTTTGAATGGGAGAGTGACTCCCAAACAAGTGAACAAAACAAACTACTTGAATGGGAGAGTGGCTCCCAAAACAAGTGATGGCGGCATAAAGATATCAAAAGAGAAATGCACGCCAAACGGTTATTTTTAAGCAAGACAACAATAGCTCAAAACAACCAAGATTCCAAAGAAAAAAAGAGAGTGCAATCAAAGGAATATCATATCAGTCCTCAAGAGTGATTTATAATTAAATGTAGGGGTCCAAAAATTTTCATGCATGAATTTTTAAGAGAAGAAGATAAGTGTTTAAACATACTCAATAGTGGAGCCACTAAAAAAAAGTTAAACACTCACCAATTAATTTGAGAAAAGTTAGATTCACATAATTTTTTTTAAAGAGAAAAAATGTTATCAAAGAGTAAGAGTATTATTTTTCAAAATGAAGGATTTACCTCTTGATTATTTTGGCCCAATCAAAATGACATAAGGAACCAAATTTAAAATTTCAATAAGAAATTGATTGACTCCATCTAAACCCAAAAAGGTTAGGGATTTGAAAACTTGCTAAACCAAGTTAAGCTCCCTACAAGCTAAACTGGGCTCTCTCCCTTATATGTATTTTTTGAATTAAAATCTAATTCAAAAGGATAGAAATTAGAAGAAGAAATTGAATCTTCTCAATCTTCTTGCATAACAAATATTTTCATATCTAATAGAGTATCAATGCAGAATTATGAATTCAGAAATCATAATTTTCAAATCCAAGAATCAGACAAATCAAGGGATATAGGTTTTCTGAGACTTAAAGATTTACAAGAAAGGAAAGCCATTTACTTATTCATCTTGGGTCCACTTTGTGCCCATTTTAAAAAAACTTTGGCGAACATTGCGCCTCTCTTTTTTTTTTGGCGCACTTTGCGCGTCTTTTCATTTTGATACACTTTGTGTATCTTTCATTTTTTTGGGGTCACTTTGTGACATTTTCAACAATTTTGGCGAACATTGCGCCTTTCTTTTTTTTTTTTTTTTGTACTTGGCTTCCTTTCTAAATCTTTAAAAGAAGACTTTCTCAGTTGTAGAATTATCTTCCAATCATAAGGGAAGAAAACTCATTCCCTTATGCAAGGAAGAAAAATTCACAAAACAAACTTGATCCCATGATAAGAATGAACATCTTGATTGAGAAAAATATGAAATAAATCCATAAATATGCAAGGATACCTATAAGATACCAAATTGCAAGCTAAGAGAGAAAATTTTCATTTCTAAATTTAATTTCATTTTGATATAGATTTGAGTTCAAAAATGAAATCATCCCACACAAGGGATGGGAGGGAGAGACAAGCTCTTTTTATGGATCATTAAAAGAAATTCTCTTTAAGTGTTTAAAGGAGTCATCCAACACTTACTTATATTTTAAATAAATAAAAAGGAGGTAAACTTTCATTAAGAAAAATAAGTCACTTACTCTTTAAAAGAAATTTTCCTCAAAGTTTTATCTTGTATTTTAAACTTTCAAACTTGTCTCAAATTAAATTTTCTTTTGAAAAATTCGTATATGTTAAATTTAAAGACCCTTCCATTGAAAATAGCATTTGAATTTTATTTGGACTGATATGAATCAAACCCTAGTCTAAAAGAGCTCAAACAAGAGAGATGATCAGGACTAAAGTTTATGTCAAATATGAATTATGCAATCAAAGATAGAATATGGACATTCATTTGAAATGATATGAAACAAGATTAAGTCTAAAAGAATTCCAACTAGGAATTGATAGATATGGAAATTTTGATTTGAATGAGATTGACTTGAAATAGATTGCTCTGAATTTGAATTTAAGAATTAAAAACAAAGATCTAATAAACTCAAAATCTTAATTAAATCTTTATTCATTAAAAGGATATAATTCTCACTAAGAATTGAGAGAAGAGATTGGGGTGGAAAATGGGAACTCAAACTAGGCACCAAACTAGGATTACCTACAGAAGTGAATAATACAACATCCAAAGATGGAGAGAGAAACTTGTCCCACCGTGGTCGCCAGAAATCTGTGGGTCTCCGAAAGGTTTCCGCTCGTGTGGTTCGAATGCAAAGGGTACGATCACACTATCCCGTAGGACAAAATGGTCGTAGGCCTTTACACCCGACACAAGCAGGCCGATGGAAGAGCAGATGGAGTTATAGATACGATTAGCCATGGAGGATAGCGGCTTTCACCTACCAACCTCGATGGATAATGATATCTATAACCCAAAATTCACGAGATTTTTCCCTATTCGATACATCAGCTCGAATAAGGTTTATTTGATTGTGGGGATCGGTTTCCTACGGGCGCAAGCCCCCGTAGTTAATTACATCTTAGACCTCGATCTAAGAAAACTCTCGATTAAGGATGTTGGATTATTCACTTCTTGATTTGGTGCACAGATAAAGTTCCTAAATTCTACTCCAAATAGTCTCTTCTATTTACCCTTAGTGATGATTAAACATTTTTGAATGGATAAAGATATGATTAAAATTTTGAGTTTAGAAGATCAAAGGTTGGATTACTACCCTAAGAGAAAACGACAGACTCAAAACACACCAAAAATGAAGAGACACACTGAGGGGTGAACAGTCTGGGCTTATGCTTGCCTGGAGTGAGCTGCCAGCTAACATCCTAAACACAATTAATCGCCCTATATGTATATAAGATAAGGAAGCTCTATCCTAGGAAATCAAGGATGTGTAATTCAAGAGGTTTCAATCAGTGACTCTATAATATGCAAAAAGATATACCTAGCGTAATGTATGATGCATGAAACAGATATAAAATATCACTAGATCTATTGATGTGATGCATGCATGTAAGTGAAGCATAATGTGAGGTAAAGTGTGTAAAAAAACGAATGCATGCATGACATTCAGAGTACAGAAAAAGTAAATAAACACACCCTAAGGATACCCTCCAGGCAAGGTACCCGCACAGAAAATCATCATAGTCATGCCCACTTCGTGTGGGAAAACAGCGATGCCCAATGGCATAAGTAGGTGGCCTACTTTACAGGCCTAAATGACCCTAATGGTCTCTAAGGCTCACAGAAAAAAAGAAAAAAAAGGGAGGGTATCGTACCCAAAACCAGAAGGCCAAAATCCTAGCAGAAAAAACCACGGTGCCCACTTCGTGTGGGAAAACAACGATGCCAACCGGCATAATAGGTGGCCTACTCTACAGGCCTAAATGACCCTAATGGTCTCTAGGGCTCACAGAAGGGGGCAAGCTTTGACCTATAGGGCCAAAGCTTCGTCAGTGAACTAACCTAAGGCTAGCTACCTAAACATGCTAGAATACCTATTAACAAGCAGTGTGTGATGTGAAGCAGTTCCGATATATAATTAAAAAATTTGCTTTACAAGTTGCAGAAATTATACCTGACTGTATGTGGCGCTGCCACTTAAAAGCTTATGAGCAGACGATTACGTTCAGTTCCCGATCATTAAGCTCCAATGTACCTCGCAAGAAAAGACAACAGAGAAATATATATATGAGCGTAGATGCCATTCAGAAAAGAAATACAGGTAAATAACGAAAATGTAACTAACAGGAAATTAAATATAGCTAACAGGAAATTCAATAATTGCATCTATAGAACATGTATATATGTTAAGAAACACTAAACCTAAGAAAATGTGTCACTAAGTTTTCTATATTTTGATGTTTCTATCCTATAGGGAGCATGCATCCTAAGTCTATGTTTTCTAAGACTCAGTCCTTAATTTTTATCCTTAGGTGTCACTAGTGTTATGGGACTAAAGTAAATGTTTTCTAACCGTTCTAGACATTCATACATGTATTAATAGGTTTAGGAATCTATAAGTGAAATGAGACAATAAATAGGAGAATAGTAGAAGTGCAAGAAGAATAAAAAAACTACAAAATACCAAAAAGAAATAGAAGAGAAAATGATATATAAAGGAATGTAAGCATTTTATTATTGGACATGCTTCTTCGAAGCCAAGCATGTCTCTAAAACACCCTTCAATCCTATTCAATGTAAAATGAACAGGAGAGAAGGGGTTTTAATGCCATTTTACTGCCCCCATACTCCAAACTCAGCACTTGATACATACCCGACTCGACTACATAAACTATTCTCAAAACAAACTTTAAAGCAACAAGGGAAACTCCAATTCATAAAACTAGAACTAAAACAATATCTTTTTCTATCCCCTACGACATTCTTCCAACTCTATATCAAAAAGCAAACATTAATGAAAGAGACACAATTCAGACTAAAAGATATCACTTCATCCAAAAGAGAGCCCTAAAAGAATCTACCAACACAAATTCACTCTTCAAAAGTTATTAAACTCAAATCTAACTTATGAAATTTTCTTTGTTTGAAAAAGCTACATAACACTTTATATAAATCATCTACCCAAAATCACATAAAACTCCACATAAATCATTTACCAAAATCTTTTGACACAAAAGACAATCAAGTGCTTTTTTTTATTTTATTTGGAGTGGGGTAAAGCCCAGAAAACCGCATAAAACATTCATAAAACATATCACAATATAACACGTAAAGCCTTCCAACGAGAATAAATACAAGAGGCACGATTCCCCGACATAAAACAAATCATAACGTCTTTCCAATAATCATCCAAACAAACCCACTTTCAACTCATCTCATTCCGTCAAAACTAAAAAGAAGCATTTCAAGCAAGTGAAGCAACTGTTCGTTTTCATTCATGCAAAGAGAAAATTTAGAACATCATTCTTTCCAATACAAACACAAGATATATAGATGATCTCAAAATTATTACCTTCAAGATCTATAACCATCGAATAACAGAAGAGAAAAAGAAAATGATGCTCTTGAAAGAAACTAAACCCATCCCTCCATTCTCCATAGATCCGTCAAATTGAAATATCACATATTTCAGAAAGAAAATATTCCGCTTTTTCATTCCAAATCACAAACTTATTTAATAGAAATTCAGAACTCCACATTTCCCCCAGAAAATAATAACCATAAGAGGAGTGAACTCAATGCCAATTTAATCTCCTGTAAAGAAATCGAGAAGTCTTCAACATCAAACATAACTTCTCCATAGTCAAAACATGATTTAATCCAAGCAAAATACGCATGTAATACTTCATCATATTAACGTAGGGTAGGTCAAACCTTCCAACAGATTTCTACCTTTCATGCCACATACCATTAACGATTTCAAGAAAGGTTCAAATTCAAACTCATAACTTACTCTAGTATAAAATATGTAGTGTTTGCCACGAATTCGCAACTCATAATGTTTTCCAACAAGTCAAGAAACCACCACAATGATAAAGTATTCATCCATCTTTTTTATAAGCATTGAGTTAAAGAAAGACAACTCTAAGGGTGCTAATTTTCAACTCACCCATAAACCCATAGTGTCGCTTTAGGCCAAAAGCTTCCCAATCCATCACATGCACCAAACAAATTATATCAAAATCATTATTGGGATCTAAACGTAGGGCTCCTCAAATTACTTTTACTAAAATACCAACAACCAATTTAGCGTCGTACGATACCATCCTTTCCAATAGGCCTCAAAGAAACATACTCATGAGATCTTGTAAGAGAACAAAAATATTACAATTGCCAACGTCAAACCAAGAACAAAACCATGCATAAAGCTAAGTTTCCAAAGCCCAAAAACAAAATGGTCTGCTCAATGACAAAAACAAAAGGGTACATTAGGAAAATTTCTTTAAAATGATCATAATCTCGTAATTTCATATCAACAAAACTCTCAAAGTGATAAGATACATGTAACCATTTGAAGCCGAAGAAAACGAGCCTAGAGATTTTAAGAAAGAGAGATTTATAGGATACCTCATATCTAATTTTAAGTTTAAAAGAATCTAACTCCAACTATTTTTTAAATAAGCTCCACAAACTTCATTATTGCTCGCAAACGTAAGATGCACATTAATAAATTCCCAAACTCCAATATACAACATGTATGTAATGGGAAAAATATAAAACCTTGTCAACCATCTCCGAAGCACCACCACAATGATAAAATCGAATAGGAAAGAAAATCCTTCCAACACCACCTTAGAAGATTCACCAACATTCACCATAAACTAAGTGTCAACTATAAGCTTCATGAATTATGACTAAAGTAAAATTTCACCTCAAGCCCAAAACATCAACACTCTCTTCCAATGGTGTTTCAACAAAACATCTGATATGCAATACTTAAAGGGTCACACAAAGAGAATAACCACAAAAGGGCATGATATATATACATATATACTCACACATATCCGGCATTGAAACTTTGCACGAATGATATCCAACCAAAGAAGTAATAGAAGAAAAGCATCACCATTCTCTTCTAATGGCATTTCAACAAACACTTGGCATGCGATGCAAAAGGACCCTCATAATTCATATAATAAAACTTTGGTAAAACGGCATATGCATAAGTATACAAGGACAACCCAAGCAAGTTTCTTCTTCCAGATTTTTTGAAATCTCATCACCTTCCCTATCACAAAGAAATAGTGAAAACCAGTAGATAAAGGTGGTGGACAATCCTTCAAAGAAAAATCATTAAGCCCCTTTGGAAAGATATGTAACCTTCAAAAACTTCATTACTTCATTAGAACGTGAAAACACAAATTCAGTTAACTATCCGGAAATCCATCACAAGAAGAAGACTAATCATAACATTAGCAAAAAGGAATCTATGGGAGGTGTTATATCTCTCTTCCAATTAACAACAAGGATCTCAACCTCATCAAACTAAGAGAGCCTCAAAAGGAAAGATCTCATGCCATGATAATCTCTATGAGTTGAAAGACACGAATCCTTTGTCATAGAAAATATCATTTTAATCTTTTATAGACAAACAACATTAGAAAGGGAGAAAGAAGGCTACAACAACCCAAAAGAAAAGAAAATAAACCCCTCCCGCAATAGAGCTGTCCACAACATGTATCTACGACATTCACTTGAAGAAAGAATGTGCATCCATACAAATCTCATAAAAAAAAAAAAATGTTTCGAAACTTCCAAGTTATCATAATGTGTAGCATGAAACTCAAACATACATAATAGTAGATTCATCCAACAAGATAAGGCAATAAAGGGAGAGAAAAAGGATAATAAACATCTGGGAAGAAGTAGAAGGAGGAGGAGAAAAGAAGAAATAAGAAAAGAAGAAAAGGAAGAAGAAGAAGGAAAGGGAAGAAAGGAGAGGAGTATACCTGCTGTTTTTTGAAGGGGATCGGCAGGCTACGATGAAGGGGGCGAATCCTGGGTCGTCGGGTTCAGTCCAGAGAAGGCGGCGTCGGGTCTGTCTTGGTTCTTACTTGAGTTCCGACCGAAGGGAGGAGATGGAGCGGGCTTCCACCTAGCTTCTTTCGCGAACAGAGAGAGAGACTGAGTGTGAGAGAGGAAGAGATCGAGCGGCTTTCGGCTTGGCTTCGTGCGAACCAAGGAGAGAGCCCCCGCAGACGGGAGGAACGGAGAGGGAGGGGGATCGGGCTGTGCCAAAAATCGAGAGGGGCTGCCCGTGAGATGGAGGCTTCGGCTCTTCTCCGACCCAAAGAAGACGGAGAGATAGGGAGATAGAGGCCGGCGTGCCAGCAGAGAGATCGGGAGGGAGCTTCCGGTTGTGCGAATGTAGAGAGTCTCGGGAGAGAGGGAGAGCGGCCTGAGTGATCCCACTGGGCGTGAATAAGAGAGTTTCGGCCTTAGTTAGGGCATCATAGGGAGAGCGGCGTGAGTGATCCGAGCCGTCGGATCAAATTATTGATCCAACGGTGATTCAGATTGGCTTCGAAAATCAATCGAATTTTGATTAGGGATTAGCTAAATCATGGGGCCAAAATCAGGCTCAAAATCGAGTAAGATTTGGTTCAATCCGGGTCAACTCGAACTCGCATCGGCTCGACCAAAATTAATTTAGTAAAATAAGATAAAATAAATCGAACTCAAATTAATGTTAATTCGAATCGAATCGGACTCGACGAGGCTCGATCAACACGATCAAATACGTTCGAGGGAAAAGTTAAGCTAAAAACGAGGTCAACACCTGAAACACATTAAAAGGTTCAATACATAATTTGGATTACCAAATGGTTTCCAAAAGTAACATGCTAATAATCGAATCGAGTGGTCGATGAGATGAATCCAACGAGCCCAAGATCGTCAAATTTTGACATCTCTAAGGCATTCAAATGTACAATAAACAATTCATAATCAAGGGAATCAACGTATGTCGCCCATTCAAATCACTCCCAATTTACCCTTGATCTTTCTCCTATTTACTGGCCATGCCACTCTCGTAAAACTATAAATAAACCCCTCATTTTACATACAGGAGGGACCCCAAAGGGGAGGAGGAGGAGAGCCCATGCAAGAAGAAAAGAAGAAAGAAAAAGGAAGAGAAGAAAGAATTGTCTTGCTTCCAGACTCCACCTCGACTACCTCCCGACCATCAACCAACGTTGGACTTCAGCCAGTCATTAGATTTTTACCCGACGCCTGACTTTCGCTCGTCGTTGGACTTCTGCAAGTCGCCATACTTTCGTTGGACTTCTGCCCGACATTGGACTTTTACCCGCAACCGGACTTTTGTCAGTCTTCTACCCAACATCGGACTTATTTCCATCTTAGGACTTCTACCTAATGCCGGACTTCTATCAGTCATCAGACTTCTGCCATTCGTCGGACTTTTATCAAAATTTTACCCGATGTCAGACTTTATCCTGTCGTCGGACTTCTACCCGATGCCAAACTTCTCCCCACTGTCAGACTTCCACCCGGCAGCCTACCGATGCCGGTGTTCTACCCAAATACTGACTGATGTCAAAGTTTTACTTAACAGCTGACCGACGCCGAAGCTCTGCCCGCTAGACTTCTTCTCATTATCAGACTTTCAACAAACTTCTACCCTACAACAGACTAGCTTTCGTCCATCGCCTGACTTCTACCCGTCGCCAGACTTTCGTCGGACTTCAACCCAACGCCAAACTTATGCCCGTCACTAGACTTTCATCGGACTTGTACACTACGCCAAACTTTTGCCTATCGTTGAACTTCCGACCTTCATCACCAGCCGACTATGATTCTTCCGATCTCCTTCACCAAACAACGATCTTTTTGTCCATTGTCGTCCGCCGACTATGATCCCTCCGACCACCGTCAACCGACTACGGTCCTTCCGACCCCTGTCGCCCGCCGACTACAGTTGTCTACTGTCCTTCCTATCTTCATCGCTAGACAACGATCCTTTTGACCTCATTGCCCGCCGACTACGGTCAGCTACGATCCTTTTGACTTTTGTAGCCAGACAAATGTCTTTTAGACCTCCGTCGTCCACCGACTATGATCCTTTCGGCCAAACAAACACATGAACAATGATTCTTTGTATTCAGTCAAATTGGGCCAGGCCCTATGGTTTTTCCGCTTTTTAGGATTTTTCATGTAAAAAATTTGGCATCTCTTATTAATACCGCATACTCTATTTCATTTTTTTGTGTGCTAGATCTTCGCACAACGCTAAGATGTTAAACTTCATATTTCTCCACCGTCGTGAATACTCCATGATGCAATAATAATGGAATTTAAAATATGTAAATTTATTTTAATATTAGTGCAGTATAATATTTTATATATAACAATAATCTAAGAAAATTAAAAATTGGGAAAAAACCACTGAGCCACACTACATTAAAAATCTACTATGAAAATGGGGAGAAATAAGTACATATTTTTCTTCTCTCTCACTCTCTCCTTATTTCTCTTCTCTCTTACACCATTCTCACACAAGACATAAGAGAATGCAATGTAAATAACACCAAGGGACAACACTCTTCAGAAAAACGAGGAAAAAAATTGTTCAGTCTGCCTCGAAGCGTTGCGACACCAGTTTTGAGCGCTGTGACAGTCAAACCTCTGATCTTGACCCATCTGGCGATATTGCGGAGCTCAAACCCGCAGTGTCGTGGCACTACACAACGTTGTGGCACTCTGCTCTATGTCATTTCTTCCAGCAAACTCTACAGCGCCGAAGCACTCGGGTACACAGCGCTGGGGCAAGTCGTCTTAAATGATTTAGTCATATAAAATATCGTCCTTCCAATGACTGAGGATGACCAAGTTAGGAGAATTGATATATTAAATATGATATATATATATATATATATATATATATATATATATATATATATATATATATATATATATATATATATATATATATATATATATATATATATATATATATATATATATATATATATATATATATATATATATATATATATATATGTTAAGAAAGTTAGATGTATATCTAAAAAAATTTGGTTAGAAAGTATTAGAAATTATATTTTTTATTACATTTAATTGATAATTTGACTCTTAATATGACACAATGGAGAAAATGGATTCACGTGTAGCAAACCCCACGTGGTGAGATAACAGCTTAATATTATCATTATTGATGTATGTTATATTTATCTTAAATTAAATATTTTCTGGTTATATAACCATAACTTAATCAAAATATTCCAAATAAAATATTTTCCAATTTTATTCCTTTTTCAGTCGGAAAGCTGTTTTCTATAAATTAATTATAAGCCAGCCAAGCGTCAGCTTAGCAGAGCACCACCATGAAAACAAAATTAATAAATAATAAGTAGAGCTCCTGCATTTTATATATCTCAAAGTCTTTGAACTACATCAAATATGAATTTGAGCTTAAAAATGAAGACTTAGATTAGATCCCTCACATGGTAACATGCTTGTACTATTAGCATCTAAACATTCTAGATAGACATTATTTAACTCTTAATTAAGCATCCTCTTCTATACTCTTTTATTTTTCCCAATTCTTAATCTATCATAATTATCTTTATTTAGGGGTGGAACTAATCCTTTTCTTAAGAGTCGGTAAAATAAGATTAAGACATGTATAACTTTTGACGTTATAATGCATAGACATGAATACGATGACATGAACACTACACGATACTGATACGGGACACATAAATTATTGAAAATATACGACACAGATACAAGTTGGACATGATATTATAATTTTTATATCTTATAAAAAAGTTTAGAGAAATCGAATAAACAAAATAATATTAAGAATAATTAGGGATCGAATAATAAGTAATTTAAATAAGATTTATACTTAGAGTTATTTATAATATGATGTAGAGAGTCAAGCCTCAATGTCTTGTGTTAGGAATCTAGAAAGGAGATGCATGACAATTTTGTTGAAAGTCAGACATTGATATTATGCAGTGGACATCGAGTGTAGATGTTAATATAGCACGACCCGAGGGATGTAATTGTGGGTGTCAGAAATTGCTAACACGATTGTCAATATCAGATGCTAAGATAGTTTTAAAAAGCTGATGTTTTGACGTTATTGGACGTTGATGATGAGATGACACCAAACGTTGTTGTAAAACCTTAGTTGCCTGCTAGATAGAAATGAAAATTAGAGTGTTTGGGGAATGAGATATTTAATGTGGACGATTGATACGAGGTTGTGGAGAGGACATAAAAATATATATATTTTTTATTTTTTTTATAAATAAAAAATTTAAAATACATAAAATATTTAAGACAAGCATGTCCATTTTTTTTTAATTGGATACATCTTAGCCATGCCCGACGCATGTTGGAGGTGTTTTGGATGCTTGTCGTGTCTAATATGTGTTGGATGCTGCATATTTTTTTGAGAAGAAGTGTCGATAAATCATAGTTTAAAAGTGAACTAAAATAAAAAATTTCTTAAACTTTTGATAGAATGCATTTTTATTGAGGGATAGTGGGGGTGAAATAGTTAAATATATCCTACTAAGATTAAAAAACAAAAATTTAGAACGACCAATTAACCACTACGAGTTCTTCTTAAATCTTCCTCTTTATTCACTATTGCACATATGAATGATTTTTTTTTATTATTAGCTTCACATATAATAATATAAAATTTATCTTTTATTATTATTATTATTATTATTATCTTCTCTTGTTTCATGAAAAATGTTGGAGACTTAGACTGGATGAAAAAAAGGTTGGTATAATTGTTGGGAATAATATATATAATGAAGTATCTTGCATGATTGCATACCTTTTTGCCTTTTTCACCAAAAAAAAAAAAAAATAAATTATAAATACAAAAAAATATACTTCCTCATCAATATTTTAATTATTTTATTTCTGACAGCCCATAAACATATCAATAAAAATATTATAAGAAAACATAGAAAGAGACTAATCTTATCTGTTCTTAATTAAGCTGACCTTTGTTATTCTTCTATTTAACAAATATTGCAATAATTGGTGGCCCATTTTGAAGATCTTTAGACTTGGTGAGAGAGAGAGAGAGAGAGAGAGAGAGAGAGAGAGAGAGAGAGAGAGAGGAGAGAGAGAAAGAGAGAGAGAGAGAGAGAGAGAGAGAAAGAGGGAGAGAGAGAAAGAGAGATGGAGAGATGAGAGAGAGAGAGAGAGAGGGACCAATAATCATCAATTTGATATTGCCTTGTAATGCAAGGCTATATGATCCTCCTGAAATGGTCTAAGTTATCTTCCATTTGCTTTTTTTTTATGGTCCTAACCATGTGCTTTTTTGTGTATGGGAGGATTAATAATTAAAATTTATGGATGGATGCCAACTTCCTACCTACTTTCATATTGGCCCTAAGAATATGCATCTATTCATAACATTTTGCATTTGTAATATTGTGCTTCTAGTTTTATGTGAATAACTCAATACCATTAGATGTTTTATAAGGTTATTTTTTTATGAAAATTGATAGGAATTAAGGATTTTTAGAGGGGAATTATGTTAGGATAATAAATTTATTTGTAAGTTGAGCATGATCAAAATAAAAATATTTCGGTGAATATATGACAAAATAAAAAAAAATATTAGAATGATAAGTAATTATATCGTAGGAATTCAGAATAATATTTATTAAAAATAAAATAGTAGTTTATATATATGTTTTTAGCATGTATAAAGAGTATGTTTGTGATGGCTGTAGCATTTTTCAAAGTTGATTGCGAAGTTGTAGTGGGATAAACAACTTTGTTAATATGGCGGTTAAAAATAGTTTTTCATCACTGAATTTTCTGAGAGTAATGATAAAACAACAAGAAAGCAATACTTAAATAAAATTATGTTTGTTGTTTGAAAAACAAAGCAACTAGGAAGTTTTCCCAAACAAACCATAAATATGCACTAATAAAATAAAGTGATAAGATATTGTCACTTAATTAAGGACACTACAGGAAATTCACTGAATACCGGCGATTTGACCGCTGCTATTTATCGGCGGTTACACCATCGGTACAAAACCAATTAACAGCTGGAATATTCTGGCGGTTTACATGTGGTTTTGGAAACAATAATTTCAGACTATTATAGCAGCCTGAAAACCACCATAAAATTTTACCGCCATAAATATACCGTAGTAGGCTTCTATTTCCTACGCAGATTATTCCATCAGTCTTCAAGCTACCGAAAAACCGCCGGAAGTTTTCATAACCGTCGAAAATTTGAAGGATTATGGCGGAAATTGCCGCCAGTAATAGATGATTTTCCTGTAGTGGAAGAAAGATGGGATCTAGTAAAGATCACGGCCTCACTATAATATCTTGTGCATTCTTTTTATTTAAAATAACTTAAATACAATCTCATGTAGCAATTAATAAAAAAATAAATGTAAAATTCAACTCGAAATAATTGAGATATTACTAACAATAGCGATGATTATGAGCTATAAACTATAAATATATCTATACATTTACAATTATATGATGAAATAAAATAAGTTAAATAATATTGGATATATTTATAAATCGATATAATTTGTATAGCTCAATTGATCTCAAATTGGTATTTCCACCGGTAAGTCAGTGTTAGGCAGTCAACCTCATGCATGCTCAGCACCCACCAGACAATACTTAAAAGGATATATCAATAAGAATAGGATACTCATTGAATAAATTAAATGGTCAATCAGTCAAATACAAATAGAATCCATATTCATTCGATAAATGACAATAAGATTTGAACATAAGTAAATGGCATTTGCGTTGCCAGTCCCCTTCAATTTGACTGATTTTTTAATGCTTTTGATTAATATTTTCATCTTTTTTTATATATGTTTGTATTAATATAATAATAATACAGATAAATACATAACCAAAAATAAATAAAAAAAAAAATAAAAAGATAGAGAAGCTTCTAATCTCTCAAGACAAATAAGAGAAAATTACAAAAGAAAGATTTAAAAAATATGATTAATCTATTATTAAAGTTTTTAAGCTCTCTAAAATAATATTTCTATGAGTTACTTCTCTCTCTTCTCAATTCATTATGAACTTTAAAAAATCTCTGGATCATCTATTGGGGCAACTTTCTTATTGTTTCATAAAATAATTTTCTATTACAAAAATTTATAATTCAAAATATTTTTGCATGAAAAAATTGTTTTATAAAGCAGTACGAATGTTGTCCCAAATGAAACCTAAGACTTTGGTTATGTTAGAGACCCCTTTTTTGATATTTATTAAAGCTGATTTTTATTACAAAAATTAAAATTTTTATACAAAAAAACTGCTTTAAGAAGCAACAAAAAAATTGTCTCAAATGAAGACATCATTTCAACAATTTTCTTAATGCTTTTTCAAACAGTTTTCTAATAAAAAAAGTTTTAATTTTAAAAATTTTTATGCTAAAAAAATGTTTTAAAAAACAGTAAGAAATATGTTTCAATAGAAACCTAAGTTTTAGGCTTCCTTTGGGAAGGCTTTTTTATTTCTTCTTAAAGCAAATTTTTAGTAGAAAAATTTTATTTTTTGTACTAAAAAATGCTTTAATAAGCAATAAGAAAGCCGTCCAAACAAAGCCTTAATCTATCAATTTATTGAATAATCAATTCAATATAAAGTTACATAATTTATGTTAAATCATCTAATCCATTTTAAATACTTCACATAAAAAAAAATCTAATACCCACATCATCACATAATTAATTAATAAAAAGTAAATTAATATCTAATAATTAAACCACCTAATGATATTTTAAAGCATTAATTTATAATATTAAATCAATATGAAACAACTCATTGGTGCTGTTTGCATCATTAAATGATGCGTCAGCCAAAGATTTATTGATAGCTTTACTTGCTTTTTCTGGAATCTCAGTTGCTAGGCTTTTCTATCTCTCAGTCCACCTGGCACAAATGGTGAAGCAGGCAATGCTCACCAATGCTGTTAAAGCAATCAAGAAATTCAAAAGGTCCAATCTTCTTATTAAGACCGTTTGCCAAACACTTCTACTTTCTATCTTCCTCTTGTTGTTCTATCAAAACAATCATCATTTTGAAAACTGTTTGATGTAAAGCTAAGAGTTTGATAAGCTTAAAATATTAATATTAATAAGGCTCGAATCATGCATTAAGTTAATGAGTTTAAGATTTCGTTTGAGACAGTTTTCTTACTGCTTTTTAGAATAACTTTTTAGTACAAAAATTTTAAATTTTGAAACTAAAAGCTGTTTTAAGAAGCAGTAAGAAAGTTCTCCCAAATAAAATCTGAATTTTATATTTGCATTCAACTTAGTTATTATTGAGTCAAAAATATATTATTTATAAATATAAAGTCTATTATAAATTTATATTTATAAAGTATTGAATGTATGTATGTTATCATGTATACATATACAAGCACATTAAAGTGTATAGATACATATATACACATTTTTTTTTATGCATATATAAACATAATCAGGTTGCTATAAAGTCGGATACAATCAAATATGATTGTGTTCATATGTCACTTTTTAAGGGCATGTTGGAGATGGTTATAGCGTTTATAAAGTTAATTATGAAGAAAGTAATTTCGTTATTATGGTTGTAGAAAACACTTTTTCATCATAAAATTTTTTGAAAATAGTGAGAAAGTGATTAGCAAGTAATAGTCATACGAAAATATGGTTGTTGCCTGAGAAGCAAAGCATGCAGAAAGTTATCACAGCAAATCCTAAATGAGCGGACTTATAAAAATGAGTTGGTTATCAAGCGGAATGAGATCCAATATCAACAATATTTTTTCTTATATGACTATTTTTTATTATAAATTGATGAAGAAAAAGGAGAGATAATTTGATTGAAACTTATCATCTTATATAAAAACTATGAAGAGATAGAAAAGGAAAGAAGAGCATCCAGAAGGAAAGGTTAAAGAGCTTTGAAGAGAGAGAGACAAATAAAATTTTTATCACATCGTGCATGAGAGAGAAATAAAATAATCAAATTGATCTCTTAATTCTTTATTAAAGATCAAAATGAAACTCAAATTTACTAAATGATCATTTTGATCCCTCAACTATTTAAAAAAAAGAATAAAAAAAATTTCATAATAGGACTATTTTGATTCCTTCAAAATACTTAAGGAATCAAAGTAGTCATTTAATATAGTTGGAGATTATTTTGATCATTCATAAAGAGTTAGATGATCATTTTGATCTTTTTCTTAAATTTTAGTTACGCAAGAATCTAAGCATTTCATATTTAAGTCTAGCATGTAGAATGAGTAATAACTATAGAGCAAGAAAAGTGTTTCTATAAGTGACCAATGATAAAAAAGATACTTAAAAGAATAATAAAATGATCAAAGAGCCTATATAGGCAGCACTGCTGATAATCATGCTGATAAGTAATGAGGAAAATCTATGTATATAATAAGGTGGTGCCATTAGACCATAAGTATAATTGTTTATTTAATGACATTTCTTTAAATATATAATTATTCTGAAAGGCCATTATGTTTAGTTGTGGATATAAACGACTTTTTTGCTTAATGGGCTGTTTGGTTTTATAAAGAAGGAATGTAAAAAAAAAAAATGTATTTAAAATATTTGAAGTTATATATAAGAATGTAAAATAAAAGTATGTGATTTTTTTTTTATTTGGCTTGAAGTAAAATGCAACAAATATAAAATCAAACGATGACAGTAGCCTACAGTGATAAGTGTATGCGGGCGGCGGGAGCGAGGGGCAACTGGAATACAAAATCAAATGGGGACAGTGGCCATCAACGATCAGTCTCAGCAGGTGGCGGGAGCGAGGGTTGACTAGAATATAAAATCAAATGATGATAGTGTCCGACAATGATCAGTCTCAGCAGGCGGCGGGAGCGAGGGGCAACTGGAAGGTGGCTGTGTGAGTTTCTATCATTTTTGGCATCACCTAGCAGGTTATAAGGATTTTGTTAAATTAATTCATTAGGGTTAGACATATAAATTAAGCTTTTAAGCAAGCTTAGGCTATACAAATTTACCGTTTTTTATTTTGAATCTATAAACAAGCTTCTACTCAAAAGTTTGTAATTAATTTATATGCAAAAATTTACTTGTATCAAATTGGTTCTTCCATCATTTTAATTGAAAGATGAGCTGCCTATGAGAATGTGATTTAGGATTAAGAGACTTAAAATTGTTTGAAATTGAGATCAAATTCAGAATGAGAATCTATTTATAAATCAAATTAAACTTAGGAGACCTGATTGAGATTTTGGCTTCATTTTGGATAATATTTTTTATTTTTTAGAAGTAATATAATCATAATTTTTATTTGATCATTATTTTTTTAATGATTTTAAAAAAATTATGCTTGAGAAAATTTTTACTATAGTATTTAAAAAAAATATATTTATATTTTTGTTGGGACAGCTTTACAAATTTATCTTAATTTGAGATAGAATTAAAAGACTTGAGCTGATTTTGGGGTTAGATTGAATCAAATATTTAAATTTTGTTGTTTTTTTTATTCATAGGAAGAAATTTTTTTTTTTGCTTCTCTAAGGATATTTATATATATATATATATTTATTATATATATATATATATATATATATAAACGATATATATATATAGAAAGAGAAAGAGCTGATGAAGATGAAGACTATTTTGAAGGAGAACGTTGCATTTTTCGAGCAGATGATATGCTCACAGGATGTACAATTTGAAAGGCAGTATGCAAATGTCCAAGATAAGGAAAACTTAAAGTTGAAAAAACTGTAGCAGCGGGAGTCCAAGGGGCATGGCCTCTTTGGTGGAGTTTTGACCTGCCCGATCAGCTCGCGAGTACTGTGTATTATTGTGTATTGTTGATGTGTATCGTTGCATATTGTTGTTGTATACTGTTGTGTATTATTATTATGTACTTGTGTGTATTGTTACTGTGTAATATAATGTATTATTGATGTGTATTGTTATTGTGTATTGTCGTGTATTGTCATATAATATTATATATTATTGTTTATTGTTATTTGTGTACTACTTTGTATTGCTATTGTGTACTACTGTGTTGTCGTGTATTGCTTCTCAAATATGAACTCAATCCAACTCAATCATGGAGAATAAGCAAATCAAGATCAACTATAAATTTCTATTTCATCAATCAATCTTTGATTTTGCTAACATAAATTCTTCATTAGAGTAATTCGAGAGAGAGTGGCGACTTCAAATTTGGGCTTAATTCTCTCCTCAAATATGATCAATCCATCATTTTAGTTTTGCTTGTTAATGTTTTGAATTGAAAGCCATAGAGGATATGGTTGTAATAAATCAATATGCATGTTCAAGTCTTCCTTCTAGTTATTTGCTTATATATGTATCTACTCGTTACTGGATTTATTAACAAGCTAATAAGGGTTATATATGTATTTAAGGATTTTCAATTTAGTGAGTGCAAAATTTGTTTGGTCTTATTGTCTTAATGATTAGAAAATTTTTGTTATTATTCAATATTATTAGCAATATATAATACGTTTTAGCGAAAAAATTATATTTTTCAACATAATTTCTCTAACACACATCTATGTAAAAGCTCAAAAAGTTTTCAAATGAATAACTATAATATTTATAGATTAATATAAGGTTGAATGCACAGCGATACATGACAATACATAGTACATTTTAGTTAAACAAGTTATATTTTCAATATAATTTCTCTAATACATGCATGTGCAGAAGCTCAAGAAGTTTTCAAATGAATAAATACAATATTTGTGGATTCATATAAGCTTGAATACATACAAATACCAAAGCAATACATAGTGTATTTTACACAGCGGTACATAGTGGTACACAACAACACATAACGTCAAAATGAACAAAACATCACATAAACGAAAGAGAAAAAATGCATAATAATTACATCTGATAGAATAAATGAATGTCCAAAAAATTATCATTTAAATAAAATTTCACATAGTTGATTTACAGAACAGACACATGTGTTTTCGTAACATTTGACATTAAATTTTTTAAGAATACATTTTAAGTGAATGTGTATGAAATGTTAAAAAATACAAAAAATAATTGCTGTCCAATTTATAAATTTCTCGTTGAAATATTTAAACTTGTTTAAGAACTTGATATGCATATTCTCGTTGAAATATTTAAACTTGTTTAAGAACTTGATATGCATAGAACTACCTCTAGGGGTTGTTTGGTATCAGATTTATCGTGGGATTTAAGTCGGATTTATGCTAAATCCAGCCAAACGGTTTTTGTGCGCGAGTTAAATCCCGGGATTCCGTAAATCCCGGATTTACGGATTTACGGCTTAAATCCCTCGGTTCGGTGGATTTAACGGGATTTAACATTAGAAGCGCGCGAAAGGGAGAATGTTACCTTCACAGCCAGCGAGCTCCTGTTCTTGCTTCCGATCAAAATGTCGTAACTTCCAATCCGACAAGAAGGGAAATTCGTCGAAGGAGCGAAGTCGAACAGCCACGAAGGAACCGAAGTAGCGACGCACGCAATCTGTACACCTCCTGCGAATCAACGAAGCCGAAGGAGCGAAGTCGAACAGCCACGAAGGAACCGAAGTAGCGACGCACGCAATCTGTACACCTCCTGCGAATCAACGAAGCTGAACAGCAACGACGAAAAGAAAAGATGAAATACAAACCCTAGACGCCTCAAAGTTATTATCGATTAACTTAATTTATATAATTTAAACAAATAATAATTAAGTTAATTAATTAAATAATTAGTAGTAGAATTAGTGCATAAATTAATTATCTAATTTAACTTAATTGATTAATTAATTATATAATTATTAATTAAATATTAATATAATTGGCTTATTTAATATTTCAACTCTCATTTTGGTCCATGTTAGTTTGTAATTAACTTTTTATTGAATTTTTGGTCATTTTATATGACCTAAAATTGATTTTATTATATTTTATGCAATGATCTTAATTTCATAAATATCTCCTTTAAACTTAAATCCCTAACCGTTATAAATCCTGATATATGTTACCAAACAGTTTCTCAGAATTTAACAAGATTTAACATTTAACATACCAAACATTTTTAAGATTTAACATATTTTGGATTTACTAAATCCAGATTTACAGGATTTATTAAATCCCTCTAAAGATAAATCCCACCTGTTGCCAAACAGCCCCCTAGAGTCCGCATAGAATAATTTGTATGAGGATTGGGATAATCATCTGATTTACTAAACACTATACAAATAATTACAGTATCCCGTCCGGACTACGCGCGTAATAATTTCCCGTTCGATGGAGTGCGAACTCTGCGTTAAGGAGTAGGGTTTGGAGTTCACTCCTGTAATTCCCTTTCGTGGGTCGGAGGTCTGCTACTTCCGTTCATAGTTCTCTGCGCCGCTGTGCTGCCGCTGCGCTATTAAGATGATGGTCGCCGATCAAAGTCCCAGTCGAGAAGCCCGGGAAGAGTCTAAGGAGGAAGGACAGGAAGAAACTGGTGCGGAAGTAATAGGCGAAGAACCGGAGGAAGAGGAAAATGGACAGTCTCCTTCGCATCTCCCTTTCGCCCCTTCATCACAGGTGATACTTTTAAAATTCCAGCAACCTCCTGCATATAATTCATCATTTTCCCCTATTATTGGTAACCGTTTTGTAATCTTATGGCATTTGTTTAAGATCATAGAAACTTTATTACTTCAGGTGTTCTGAAAGTGGCATTGCTTTCATAATTTATTTGTTGTTTTCATTCGTAGATCGACCAACTCTACCCCTAGGTCTCTGGTTTAGTGACTGCCCCCCTCATGCATGCCACTTCCATGTTCCCATTCGCTATTAAAATCCACAATTTCGAGCCTCTCTGTTATACAGTGGATGATCCTTATTCTGATGTTGACATAAACTTACTAGAAAGTTATTGAGGATAGATGATCGTAAATGTGTGGTTGAAGCAAAACATGTTTCAGAATTCGAATTTTAGGCGAGACCTGAATCGAAACTGACCTTGGGTCTGAGTATGAGCTCAAATTCATACTTGAAGGTGTACTAAAATTTTGTCATTTAAGTCTAGCATTGAACGACAATGTGAATTTAATGCTGAATCTATACTTTAGTCAGAATCAGAGTCTGAATCTAATTGTGATCTTAAATACGAACAACTCATACCTGTTGAAGCCATTACTTCTCTTGAATACCTAACTTAACTCCTGTGTCTTTTGCATGAACTTCAGCATGTTGCTGACTTTGTTTTGGTTTCAGATTTCTCAAATTTCTAACTTATGTCAGGGCGTAAGCTGAGTTGCATAAATACCTTGGCAGGCATTCCTAATGGCTTTCTTTGTGAAAGCTTGAATCCTAGATGCATAGTGCAATCTTAACTCATTGATTCTAAATTTAGAATGGTCCAGCTATTTAGCCTTAAACTATAAGGTTTAGTTTTCTTTAGAAAGGTTGTTTGCCATGTATGCTCACCATTAGCAAAGTCACTTGACCACCATGATTTCAAAATTCTTTTTGTTATCACCTTGTTTCTCTATATTCTTAATTTCATTTACAACTTTCTTATTTGCTAATGTAAGATGTGGATACTTCTCAATGTATTGTATTTGGCATCCAGTTTGGTCGTTTTAGAATTCCAAAAGAATTAATAATCCATTGAATTAATTTTTTTTTTCTTTCATATTTTGAATTTTTTTTAATCATAAGATCTTTGATGCCAAAAAAATTTATTGACCTTGTGTAATATATGTTATTTTTCATCTTAATTGTACTGGTATTTTTGCAGTTACCTGATACGACAACGGTGGATCCCAGCTATATCATTTCTCTAATAAGGAAGCTTTTACCAAATAACACAAGGACTCAAAAACAATGTCAAAATGCTACTTGCAATTTGTATCCTGTTGAAACATCAAAGAAGTGTCCTTTGGAAGAGAACATGGTGGGAGAATCTAATTACATGAAGAAAGTAGGAGACACGGAAGCTATTAATAATTCTGTCCCACATAATATTGTAAATGATAGTGAGGGTTCGACTAATGATCACTTTGTTGATTGGACATATTCCTCTGCTTCCACATATAATGGGATGGGACCTGATTCTAGAAATGACGACACTGGTTCTGATGATAATGCATGGGAAGACTCCGGATGCATTATCTGGGATCTCTCTGCGAGTAGAGCTCATGCAGAATTCATGGTATTTGATTTTTTCAATCCTAAATGATTTCTGTATTCACTTTTTCCTTTCATCATGATAATTTAAAAACACTGGTTGCATAGCAATTTTGATTTGTAAGCTTAGTAATCTCTTCAAAAATATTATATGGAATGATACATAATTTGTTCTCCTATTTTGATACTCAGAAGGTCTTTAGATTTTGCTTGTTTAGTTTTATTATTACTGTCAATTAGTTATTAAACCTGGAAGACCATTCTTGCTTTCAAATGATCATGCCATTGACTCAATCTTTGAGTCTTCAAATCATAACTAATTATATTTATTGACATTGATTTTGTAAATGATAAATCAAACTTTTTTATTTCCTAATTATTTCAATTAAATCTTTTTATACCCACATGTATTAGAATTACTTGTCCTTATGCGCAATGGATCAGAGCAAATTACATGTTGTCTTTTTTTCTCTTTAAACTAGCAGCTCAATTTGCTGTTCACTACGTACATAAAAGTGGTCAAAATCAAGGAGGGAGGAGAAGATAAGAGAGAATCTCGGGAGAAAAAGAGAATTTAGTTGAATTGAAATTGTAATTGATTAGTTAAAGTACAAGCGCTTAAGCCCTATTTATAAAAATATATTGTTACAATTTTAAATTCAATCTATATTAATCCATATTGACATAGCTCTAAAAATCCTACCATCTGATTTAAAATAAAGATAATCTTAAAAATTAAATACTTTAATGCTGAAATAAAATCAAAAAAATTATTTACAATGATAATCTAGCAGTTTTCTAGAATAATCTTGATACGTATTTTGCAACTGCTACAACTGGTCGTGTAAGATCAAATTCATTCATCTTATTATTGATCATTATGACTTAAACCTATCATATGTACCAATTTTGAACATCATTTTACCATACATTAGATCAATAAAGAAATTCTATATAAATTGAGATTTGTGATTTTGGTAATATAGAGCCTTTCAAATGATCAGCAATCTAACTCATTAATTCCTCATATTTTTTAGCTCAGATTCCACAATCTTGATTGATTAAATACATGGGGAGAATTGCAATTTCTTTAAGTGGGTTTCTTTGTATGATCTAATGGTCTTTATATTGAATATAAGTTTGATAGATGATTATATCCTAAAGGAGACTGATACAACTGTAACAATCGGTAGTTTTATTTGCTCAATGAAATTCAGTAGTGTGATCGTGGAATTCACTATCATAATCCACTAGATAATGACAATGCTTTTGAATCACAATAATTGATATTATCGGTTTCTTTTTGTAAAAATTAAAAGAACATAGGAAGTATACTTGAATAAATTGCTAGCACTTGTAATATAGTTCTTTTTATGATAATAAAGATGAAATGTGAATGTTCATATGAGTGAAAGGCTTTGCTTCTATCAAGCTACAGGTAGTCAAGATGGTATCTCTAACCGTAAACGAGATAGTTTAAGCATATGGGTTGTGGCTTTTGTGAATATGAATATAACTAGTAAAACCAAAAGAGATCTCGAAGGAATGAATGGCAATGGATGATTGCTTGAATTGTTTGAAAATTTGCACAATGACGTTGATGTTGTCCTTTATTTTAATTTAATATTCATATGCATGAGTGTCTATTCCTAATTGAGATACTTTCTTTTAAGATATTTATATGCAACATGCAAATTCTGTTGTTCATTAAATGCCTTGGTTATTATTGGAGCAATTATATGGATCAATTTTATAACTGTCTTATGATTAGCCAACAATGCAGTGTCCTATAATGATGAATTTATTTAATTTATTGTTCAGGTCAACAATTTCATGCTTGAAGTGCTTCTAGCAAGTCTCCATTCCTCAAAATCTCCTCGAATCACGGTTAGTTACCGAGACTGCTAAGTACATTAAACATAACAAATCATCAATCTAGATATCTGTGTATTTCAAAAAGAGTTACATTGATCTCATCTTTAAAATTCTACTTAATTTAAATACTTATTTATTTATTTTTTTCCTTATACAAAATCATTTTCGCAGAACCACATATCCTTTCCTTCCTGTACTAAAAATACCTTCCTACAGAGCAGATCTTAAAGTTGAGTGATATGATGGGGCAAGTCAGGTTAAGCGTTTATAGGTTTTTTGAAAATAGTAGATACCTCGGTTTGATGCTTTTCCGTCACTTAGCTGTTAGTGTGCCTTCATCGTCAAACTTAGTTAAAAGTAATGTTGAAGTCATGTAAGAAAGTAGTTCCTTCTGTGGTTAAGCCTGAACTTTCATTTTATCTTGAAATTTCAGCAATTTCAAGATTGTGAGTATCTTTTAGGTTTTATTATTTTAAAAACAAGCAATACTGTAGGATAATCATTAGAGGAGCTAGGTATTGAGCATTCCATTTAATTATGGTTCTCTGGTTACTACTCCTCGAAAGAAAGCTTTCAGAAGTACTCGTAAAGGCAAGATATGGTTTTAAATGCTTGTGCATCCTTTTGCCAAATTTTGTTTTCAGCTTTTTCATCATCATTATTAGACTTGTCACAACTATTCATGCCAACTAAATTGGAATAAGAAAATTTAATCCTAGACAAATTCGTTTTAAGTAATGATGAAGATCTTCATTTTTATATTTGTTGGAAATGATAAGCAAATAAATGATAAGTTCAAGTTTAATTAATTTCTGTTTTATTTTATTTGGCAATATATCAATCTTAGGTATTTTTGGCATACTTATGATGAATGCCTAGAAGAATGAGATGACATTTTCTATTAATTTGATCCTCTATTACTAGGTTGGTTTATGTGCTTTGGCATGGAGTTGGGCTAATTGGAAGGTGGTATATCTAGGTAGGTGCTTTAGTTTTCCACATGAAGCTGTATTCACTATGTTATTAATGGAGATGAGAATTCTCAGTGAGGCTTTATGTATATAGGTTTTTGAATGAAGACTTATGGGATAATTAATGATCTTTACGAAGCTAATTATAAACCTTTCCATACGTGAAAGCCTCTTACAGGCATTGGTTTTCGCTTTGCATTTGCCTTGATTCTAATTTCTATGGAATTTAAGCGCATGCAGTGATTTAACGCTAATTGCAATTTTGCAATATACTTCACCTCAGCTTTGGGAGTTGTAGATTTCTCGGTTATGTTTAAAATATCACTATTTTCAAATTTTGGGATATAACTGGTTACGGGTATGCTATTAGATTGAAACCAAGACTTGAATTTTGGATTTACTGAAATTGAACTGGGCTGATATTTGTGCCAACTGTTTTTACTTAGGGATGAGAAATCCATAAATAGATGTATGAGAAATATATTATATTTCATATTTTTTCTTTCAATATTGTGTGTGCTTGTTGGATGTAGGATTCCTTAATGTTTGATGTGAGTACGAGATACGACTTATAGGTTAATATAGTTATGCTGGCACAAGGCTTGGATTTTCTTCTTTTTGGTGATTTCTTTTCTTGATCGTTTTCTACCCATTTTTTATTATTGGTGGTGTAAGGGTATTGATTTTGGTCAAATATGTTACTTGGATGATTCGAGTAGATTTGTAAAAGCTTGCCTTTCAATTGATAGAAGATTACCTAGATTTCAACTCTATGGAGCAGAGTTCAAATGAGTATAGTGGGGTTGATGTATCACATCAACTGGATTAAAAAAATGAAGCTAAAGGTTCAATTGCAAAAACCTAAGAAGGTTCTAAACCAAGAGCTCAATCATGGCCCATCACCCATTACCCATTACTAGAGCCCTCTCAAGAATAAATAATTAAGTTGGAGTTATATTTAAATTTTAATTTAGCATAAAAAAGTTTGACTTTCATCTCAGGGAACATGTGTGGGGTAGCTTAATGGAGATAAGATGAATTTATGAAGGTGGTTGACACCTTCTTCAAATAATTACCTCCTACTCTCTTTCCCCTAAAAAATTCTCTTAATTTTGAGTTATGATAATTATTGTAAGTTTGTAACTCTATAATAACACTAGTATGCAAGGAGAAATTTTAGGGTTTGAATGATAAAAAAAACTTTTGAGAAAGTTATTATCTTTTTGTTAGAGCTTGGTGGTATACCTTGACTAAGCTTAATAAGATTTTGATGCGCTTTCGAAGTAAAAACATCAAATAAAAGAGAAGAAAAGCATAGGGACACAAAGATAAGCTTAATAAGATTTTGATGCGCCTTGGAAGTAAAAACATCAAATAAAAGAGAAGAAAAACATAGGAACACTAAGATAGGGACTAATTTTTTATTTATACTTCAACAGTAACGAAAGATATAAGTGATATACTATTTGAGAGGTAGATCAGCTCTCCCAATCAACCTTGACGCCACTAGGAAGCCCTCAAAGAGAAGAACTGTAACAAAACCAAAAACCCATTCATAGCATACCCTAAACCTTAGTCAACTCCCCCTTAAATAACTCTAGAACATAATAGCATAAATAGAACATTCCTAAACAATTAAACATGATTTAGGAAGCTTTCATAAACAATTAAACATGATATAGAAAACCTTTCCTAAACAAATAAACCCTTCCTAAATAGCGTAATACAATTAGGAAATCTTCCTAATCAATTAAACAACTTTTCCTTGATTCCTCCTCACATAATGAATAATAGCTTCCATGGATCTCACAAGGTGGGCCTCCCCTGATGTATCAGATTTTATCTTTAATGCTTATTGTTTCTCTACTTAAATATTCTTTTTGAACATCTCTAACATTTTCTCCTACACTCTAGCCATCTCTCAAGACCATCCATCCATAATTTAGGCCATTAAAAGCAGCCTCAACCCCACTTGGAAGCCCTGGATTTAAATTATGCTACCTTGCATCTAGTCTTGTTCCCAATCCTACATAAGCACTTAAACCTTATAAAACCAGACCAAAACGTCCTGATCATAACTTTATACCCTAAACTAACCCTACATCTAACCTTCATCAAACTTCCCTAATGAGTTAAATGAAATCAGCCCAAACCAAGCTAGTCTTGCATTTCCCTTTACAATATCCCACTCGAACGCATCACCATTCAACCAGAAACCCTAGATCACTTCTCTGCATACTAAAATAATCATTTGTAATTATTTTTAACCACGACTCTCATCATAAATCCTCCCACCATCGTCATATTGCCTTCCTTTGAAGCCTATAAGATTGTGACGTATAAATAGCAATACGTAGAACGAATGATTAGAAGGTGAGATAAGGCGCATGTTAATCTTGGATGACAATAGCTTTTTTTTTTTGCAAGAGTTTTACTTTGAACATCCACTTTAAAGGTCAAAAGCAATACCACTCAACCATGTGGTTGGCTTCGGCACACAAGAGAAGAAAACCAAGATAAAAATTCATTCCAATTTTGCAAGAAGGTCTATGTTATTATGGTTGAAGCACATAAGTAGTCATCTAACTACAAAAGGCTTAAAAAATCATGCCAAAGTTGACTTTAAGGGATTGAGTTATTGTGGAGTGACCAAACACTTCAAAATATTTAAAGAATTACATTAAAAACTGAAGCAACCTAAGTTCTTAAACCAAGTAGGAGAACACTAGGAATGCAAATTATGATACTTCCTTTTAATATCACATAAGCAAGCACAAATGATGGAAATTAAGTGAGTGAGAGAGAGAGAGATAGAGAGAGAGAGGGAGGGACTTAGAAAATAGTTAGGAAGACACGCAAAAAACTAAGCAACTAAATTAAAATACCCTTAGAACAATCATGTATGGTCACCTTACATGCAAATCACAAAATTGAAAAAGGTGTTCAAAGGAAAGAACAAACCAGAGATCCACCACAAAAACTATGATCCAACACATGCCAATGCTCCTCCAGCAAATATTAATAGTACAGGGCACATCATACCTTACAACTAACAATATTTAGAGAAGACAAATACATGTGGAAGGGAAATTGTGGAGTGAAGAACTAGAAAGAAGAATGAGAAGAAAAAATAGGATTGGGAAGAAGATAGCTCTCAAGCTAGGAAGAAACCCTCAAGTTTGAATTTGTTTTCATCAACAACAACCCTCCTAACAACAATTCAACCACTATATATATAAGAGAAAGAAGGGAAATAATATTTAATAGATCATATAAATGTGCCACCAAACTAACTAATAGAAAATATTCAAGATAACCCTCATAATGAGAAGTTAAAACACTTATCATAAGAATCAACAAAGGGGAAATTGAACAACCAGTAGCAGGGAAACCGAGAGCCAGCAGGCAGCCAACAACAGGGAAACCGAGAGTCAGCAGGAAGCTAACAACAGGGAAACCGAGAGCTAGCAGATAGGGAAATTAAGAGCTAGCAGGGAAAAAAGCCACATGAGAGAGAGAACTAAAAATACAAGTGGAAAGCTAATGGAGTGAACCTACCTAAGAGCATCAAACCCAAGCATGTTCACGAGTTGTTTTTCATCATAGGGCAATACAAAAAAAAAAAAAAAACATAGTCCAAAATTTAGGGAAAAAAGCAAAAAATAATAATTTTTTGACTGCATCAAATCTCCTTTAGTGGAAGAATCTCATCTCTTGATGAGAATGCCTCAGTACCATGCTGATAGATATCAGGACGACCAATCTGCAACTCCTCAGCTTTAATCCAAGAACAGTCAGTCAAGGGACGTCCACTCCATTTAACCAAGAATTGTCAGTGCACTCTATGTATTGTCTGGGTAGTACGAATATCCAAAACATCATCAATAAGATCATCACTGGTATGAACTGTAACAATAAGGGGCTAGGTCTCTATATCTATAGAATCAGTCAGTTCTCCCTCATATGTAGTAAGATTGGCAACATTTAACATATGAGAAGTTCCAACAGAAGGTGGAAGATGCAACAGATAAACATTTGTTTCCAATCTTTGTCGTACTCGGAAAGGAATAAATTTCTTTCAGCTTAATTTGCCAAATGTATCAATAGGAAAGCGCTTCGTCGAAAGTAAGCCTAACTAAATCTCCTTCTTGAAAATAACACTCTCTCCGGTGTTTGTTAGTCGTTGTTTTGTATTTAGCATTTTCCATGCAGAGTTTTTTCAGGACTTGATATTGGACTGATTGAATATGATCAATAATTTTTGTAGCTTCAACACTAATTCTACCAGGCATGGATAATGAAGTTCAGTTTAAGATGTGTGACGAAGATCGAGCAAGAGAGGCGTGCGACCATAAGCTCTTATGCGTACGGTTTGGAGGGACTTGGCGTCTGTGAGCGAAACTCCTACGTCCACGTGAGAAAGGGAGACGAACGCCTTTGTTCATTCGTGTTTGGAATCAACTCGGTTAAGGAAGAGCGCTACTAACGTTCGCTTACGAACGTCTGGAAGTAGAATTGGGAGGCTGTGAGTGGGAATCCTTCTGCGTCCACATGAGAAAGTGAGAGTGTGAGACAAATACCTCTGATTTGTTTGTGTTATTAACATGAGTAGGGAAAGCGCGATTGACGTTTGCGTGCAAACGTCTGGGAGTAAAACTGGGCTGTGAGCAGGACTCTAAACCCAAAATTTCTTGCATCCTCCGGATCTGCTTCAAATCTTGCCCGCATGGACGCCGTCACTAGCTCCCACCCTGCTGGTGATGCCATCGTAGACCATTCCGGTGGGTCTTTCACTGACACATCCAACCCCACATGGTATAACTTATGACAAGCACCACTGGTCTTCATTACCGGAATTTTGAGGAATACTGGGCCTTCCACAAGTTTCCAAAGTTCTATTACAATCCAAAAATCCCAATAAGCCAAGAATTGCAATGATCTAAGGTCAAATTACAATCCTATTAGGAAAGAGCGATTGTAGAATGTTAGCATCAATTTTGCCCAGCTTAGAAACATTGGCTCTGATGAATTATTTAGTTGATGATCGTATATAGGTATGAATGTAATTATCTAATTTCCTATAGAAATATCAATGAATCTTCACATACATGACTTTCTCACTACTGTACAAAATACCTATGATATCAAATATAATTATTGCACATTATTACATCGCCAATAATAGCTTCATGCATAAGCCTTGTCGATATAGAAAGAGATGACTTCAAGACATTGATGTCAGTTCATGCCATTAACTTAGATTTGATTCATTAAACTTTGGATACATATCAAAATTTTTTTTTGATGCATCATCCCAATTTGTTGTATAATTTTATATGATCCTACTTTTTAAGTATTTAACTTTTTATTTTTCATGGAGAAAGTTTTTTAGGATTTAAATGAGCCATTATCTTTTTGCCTTGTTGAATTTAATATATATTTGCTCACGTCTGCAATAGACTATTTTTCACAGTTAAAAACAAGTTTCCAACAAAAATTTTCTTTTAAAAAAATCATGAGTAATAGATAATGCTATAGGATATGATGCAAGCAGGAGTAATGAAGAATACTACCTTACATGCTTGTAATGCATATGTACTAAAGATGAGGGAAAAAGATGAAGAAAGCTAAAATTTATATTTAGATTCTATGAAGTTTTTTTTTTTTTATAGGTGGCAAAATACATTGAAAGTTTTGATTCAAATGGGTCATATATTACGTATATCATATGGACGACTTCAATAAAAGCAATCCATATAGTTCAATGATTAGCCTTTTTGAATTGTATGCTTTTGGATTCTACCAAATCAATTGAGTTTTTAGGTTCAAGTTTTCGTTAAGGCAGGTGTCATTAATATATGTAATTCGACTTTCTCAGTATAATTAAATTTGTAAATTAAGAAACAAAGAACCAAACATAAAATTGATATTAATTTGGTTATTTGTCATCAGTATAAATTAGTAGGCAAGTCGCTCGGAGTTACATTATTAATTTTCTCAATTGATTCAACAATTTTGACGGGTCCGTTTCACAGTCAGGATAGATTTAGTTTCTAACTAATCTTTAGGAGCACGAGTGATCTCAAATTAAATTTCATATTCAAATTTTATCTCTTGCACAATTGTAGGTTTGAGTTCATTGAATATGTTCTAGACTTCTAGTCTAAACTTTGATACATATTCTTGTAATTGTTTTGGTGCAAACTTAGATGTATGATTATTCTATAAATGTAATATTTTTTTTTATTTAACTCATCATTTAAAGAATATCCATGAAACAAATTTTTTAAATATGATTAAAATTGACTTTACATGATATTGGTGTTTATGCGTGTTCAACAAGTTTTAGATCAGATGCATACTATTTTTTGTTGGGAATGCTAAACTGAGGTATAGAGTCCTAATAGGCACAATGCTATAATATTTTTCAAATTTTGAAACTTTGTAGCACACATCATCTAATATATTTTGAGAATACTAGCTTAATTTTTGTTCAAGATCTTTAATGAAGCAAATATTGATGACGTTATAACTTATAGGAAAAAATTTTTTGTTACAAAATATTCAAACCTAGGTAAACATTGAATCATAGCATAGTCACCGTGTTAAAAGTCTTGAATTGATTATTTAATTGATCTTTGTAATTCAAGAATGACAAATATTTTTCTTTAAATTTTTTCTTTATATCGGCCCAAAATTTGAGCAGTTCTTATTAATTTTGCTTTAATACGTTGAACTCTTTGAAATTCAAACATTTTATACATTCTAAAATATTTCTTTAAATTATCAAACCAATATGGAAATTCCAATAAATTACATCTCTTATCAAATATAGAAATATAATTCTTAATTTAGTAATAATTAGAATTGTGTAAAAATTATCTAGAATTATAGTCGAATTAATTTTTTAATTTTATTAATTATCATTGATATTTGGTTCTGCTTCTAAAAGGCATCTTGATACAATCTTTAGCCTTGATACCATATCAGGAGGAGGACTTCTAAGGGTCTAAAAATTTGAATGCAATTTTAATTAGCAACCTGGAAAATCATGTAACATGCACATAAAATTTGCAGGATGTGCTATGAGGCCAAAACAATTATTGAATAATTTTGATTAAAACTCAATTCATACGGAGTTCTATGACTTGTTGCCAAATCTTAATGGATAGAAATGCCAAAATAACCATTGAATAACTTTGGATTGCTATGATTTTTTCTGGTCTACGTAGTGGTATGCCTTGCGGAGGACTTAATTTTTCTACTTCAATACCTTGTAATGCCCACATTTCATGCTTTCTGCTTTATAGACCTCTTACAGAAATGCGTTATTCATGATTTGAAAAAAGATTATTTTCAATATTAATATTTTTTTATTTCACTTGATGGTTAAAAATCCATGGGTAAGCTTTTGCCAATTATAATAGAAGACAATGGTTTATTAGCTTATATGGACGGTATAGGTTCATCTAAGATTATGTACTCGCTTTTGCCAGTTATGATAAAAGACAATGTTTACCCCTTAGTATGGTATACACACCCAAAATTCCCAGCGATGATGGTAGTTTATGGTAAAACCAGTCATATTACTAGGGAAGTTATTTGGACTTCTTTTTAATAATTACCAAAGTTTAGTTCTAAAAGAATGTTATTTTGAAAGCCAGAAATAATATAAATTCATTCACTTTGTCATATTAAAATTTATGAGTAGTTTTTTAATGAGCTGAATGGAATAATCTTGATTTTGTAGAGATACAAGTGAGGAAATATATTAGATTGAATCATTGAAATTCTTATTCAGGACGCATTTATGGAAACTTTCTGTTTCTCGTTTGGTGCTCTTTAAATTTGGAGAATTAGCCATCTTTATCCTCTCTTTTAGCGGTTCACAAAATTGTTTCTAGTTGGGACTTTAATTGATTTGTTGGATTCTATTGGCTAGACCCTTTTGGCGAGTGGTTTAATCTCATCTATGTTTAAATAATTGCTCTCTCTCTCTCTCTCTCTCTCTCTCTCTCTCTCTCTCTCTATATATATATATATATATATGTGTGTGTGTACATACATGCATAGATGCACACAAATACATGAGTTCACATGCATAATGTACAAACATATTCACGCATCTTCATGAAAGAGAGATTATCCAAATTGAATTGTGATTCAACGGTTCAACCCTTTTATTTATTTATATACGTAGATAAAACATGTTCATGAAATAGAGAATTAATGTTAAATTATTAATCCTTTTGGCTTTGTACAGGAGATTTGTCTGGGGATTTTGGGAAATCTAGCTTGCCATGATGTTTCTAGCAAAGCCATGGCATCTAAAGATGGTTTGATTGAAATGGTTATTAATCAACTATACTTGGATGACTCTCCGTGCCTCTCTGAAACATTCAGGTATGCATATTGATAAATCTTTCAAGTTTGTTTTACATACAGTGAACTTATGAAATTCATGTATAATACCAAAATTTATCTATTAAGTCTTGTAAATGTCACGCTCTAGGGGATTTGGCATCATTTTGATAATTAATAGAAAGCACCCATAAGCATAAAAACTATAAATAGTTGAAGAAGAATAATTAAAGTATGAACTGAAACATTAAATGGAATACTTGGATGAACCAAATTATTTGATTCAAATTTGTTTGTGGGTGACACCAGAATTTTACTAATAAAAATGGATTAACTTAAAAGAAAAAAAGGCTAGAGAGAAAGAGGACTTAGAGAGAAAAGTGTAAGAACCGGGTTTGCCGGTTTAAGTGAACCGACCCTAATCTAGCAGCAGCGGGGCGAAGCAAGTGAGCCGAGCGGGCAAATCCGCGGGTCGAACATGAGCGTAGGCACACCTTGCAGAACCGGACCATGCAAACAAGCGAGGAAACACATTTGATTGCCAAAAACAGTGACTCATTGTGTGAGATAACTTCAATTCGCTCACTCTTTTTGCACCACAGGAATAGAAGAGGCTTTGAATGAGAGGAGGTTGATTGAGAGGAAGAAGAAGGAGCGCTGATGTCGTTTGGTCTTTTGGTCGCGGCCAGCTTCGTCGTCTTCAGTCGACGAAGGAGGAGTCATGTTTGAAGTGAGTGAGTGAGCAAGGAAGAGGAGTTAGATCGAGAGGTAAGTATTCATTTTTTTTTAATATTATTAGAATATTTAATAAATATAAATTTAATAGTTAAAAATAGAAGTTTATTATAGTTTTGATTTTATATATATATATATATATATATATATATAAAAGATAATTAAAATTTATTAGAAAATGAGAGTATATTTAATTATTAGTGAATTAAATGGAGAATTTATTAAATATAGAAAGTCTATTTTAAAAATTAACTGAATTTTGATTTTTCGAGGAGAATAAATTTATCCTTTATTAAATTTGTACTAATAATTATTTAATTATATTCAACAGCTAGTTAGAGCAGATATTTATATTAAAAATTTTAGATTTATGATATAAATTACGAGAGTTAAATAAGATATAGATTTTTATTTAACATGCTAATCAAGAAAATTAATTATATAAATAATAAATTAAATACAAAATGGTCATAAAGATTTTTGTTTTTATCTACGTATTAGTAAATCCGAAGGTAGAGAGGCTTTAACGAAAATGAAGTGTGAAAAAGTTGTTGGAGATGAAAAAATTTCTTGGTTTATTAAACTTTTTAATACTATTTTGATGACTAAAAAGATGCCGGATTAGTGGAGAATGAGTGTGTTGATTCCTATTTTTAAAAATAAAGGTGATGCACAAGATTGTGCGAATTATAGAGGAATTAGGTTAATGTGTCATACTGCAAAACTATGGGAGCGAGTTATGGAGCGTAGGTTGCAGCGTGATACTAATGTTTCTCAAAATCAATTTGGATTCATGCTGGGTAGGTCTACTATGGAAGCCATACATTTATTGAGAGATTTGATGGATAAATATAGAGAATAAGGAGTATCTATATATGATATTTATTGATTTAGAGAAAACATTTGATAAAGTTCCAAGAGAAGTGCTATTGAGAGTTCTTGAAAAGAAAGGAGTTAATAATGCATATATTCAAATCATTAAAGATATTTATGCAGGAGCTATTACTTGTGTTCAAACACAATGTGGTTTGACCAAGTATTTTTCTATTTTGGTTGGATTACATCAAGGATCAGTGTTAAGCCCATATCTTATTTGCTTTAGTCATGGATGTTCTCACTAGACATTTGCAAGAGGATGTACCTTGGTGTATGCTTTTTACTGATTATATTCTTCTTGTTGATAAGACTTGAGAGGGAGTTGATGATAAACTTGAAGTATGGTGGTCAACTTTAGAAAGGTTTTCACTTGAGTAGATCTAAAACTGAATATATATATAGTGTAATTTTAGTAGTAATAGACATAGTGAGGGGATTGTGACTTTGGGTGATCAAGTCATTAATAAGAGTACACGTTTTAGATATTTTGGATCTATTGTTCAGTGTGATGGTGAAATGGATGGAAATATTATCAACAGAATTCAAGTTGGATGGTTGAATGGAGGAATGCATTGGGCTTGTTATGTGATAGAAAAGCCCCCCTCAAACTTAAGGAAAAATTCTATAAGTGAGATCTGCAATGCTTTATGGTGCCGAATATTGGCCATTAAAAGAGAAGCATAATACTAAGTTAAGTGTTGTAGAGATGAGGATGCTTGTGTGGATGAGTGGATTACCCTTAGAGACAGGATATGAAATGAGCATATATGTTAAAAGGTTGGAGTAGCTCCAGTGGAAGATGAGCTTAGAGAGTCGCCGTAGATGGTTTGGTCACATAAAACGATGGCCTTCCAATGACTCGATTAGGAAAATAGAGGGGTATTATATTTGACTTATATTAAGAAAGGTAGAGGTAGTCCTAAAAAGACTTGATTATAAAATATTAGAAATGATCTTTCTTTATTAGGTTTAAACGAGAATTGGACTTTTTACAGGACCCAATGGAGAAAAATGATTCATGTAGCCGACCCCACGTAGTGGGACAAAGGCTTGTTGTTGTTGTTGTAATAAATTAAATACAAAAGCTATTTATGTGTGTTCAATAGCTAATTCGAGAGATGGAGAGCAATTCTTATCTATAATATTTGAGATTTTAAACTAGATAAGGAATAAATTAAGTTTATATTTTGTTAAATTGTAAAATTGTTTTAGGCAAACAATGAAATTATGAGTTAAGGAAAAATTGTATAGAAAAATAAGAGTGTATTTTAATGAAATATAAGAAAATTTAAATGGCCTCTTGCTAGTATGGATTTTGTTACCAAATGACACAACAAGTAAATGGGCATGACAAGAGCCTTGACTAGTGTTGGTGGAATTTTGAAAACAGGTTTTGAAAAATATTAGTTTTCTGTGGGAATTTTAAGATTGAGATTGAATTCTAATTCTAGAAGTCGAATCAACTCGTTCGGAAAAGTATATCACCCCGCAGGACGAAAATAAAATTCCATAACGGTGTTCAGACTTAGAATTATGTAATCCGTCTTGAATATAATAGCTAGACTCTAAAGAGAACTTCACACGGCCCCGAGGGGACAAGGTAAAGTTCAACTAAATATTTGGTTATGATATTCAAGGAGTATGATTGTCGAATTCATATCCAAAGTCTTATCAAAGAAGGACGTATCTGCCCAAAGAGAGATAACACCTTTCAATGATAATTCTTCTAATATGATAACGACAATTATTTTTTTAACTTTTCCCAAAGAAATCTAAGAAGATTTTTAAAAAGATTAATTTTGAAATCAGGTGTGTGTGGTTCCAAATCTCCTACGAGCGCAAGCCCTCATAGTTAATTACATCGTAGGGAGACAGAGTCTCCTACGAAAACTCTCGATTAAAATAATAATGAAATTTTGTTAGATTTTCTAGGAGTGATATCAAAAAAAGCGAATAGAATCTCTTGGAAAATCAAAAGGGAATGGATCAAGATTGAACATTTATTAACATAATCAAGGGAAGAGAGGTAGGGGACACTTTGAGATTCCAGAACCATCCGGAAGTGTCCCAACTTAATCTAAGTGTTGGGCTTAACATTTTAGGATTGAAAGAAGATTTAATTTGAGTTGAGCATTTTATTAGAAATTTGGGATTATATTCCCGAAATTTGGGGTCTTATAATCAAAGATCTGCCCCGGATCCTAAATCTAATTTGGACACTGGACCACAGTCGTCCGATCCTAACTAATGCAGTGCAATGTCTGGACTTATCCCGGCTTGGATTAGGGAGCTAGCTAATCACCTAATCGATTTAAAAGAGATGAGTCCAGTCTTTTATGAAAGAGTGGTAGGGACGTTGTGCTTAAGGTTTTGGAGAATTGGGGCCGACGTCTAGAAATTTTCCTAATTGGCCCCTTTGACTTATGTTGGGTGCTAAAATGCTAAAACTGATGCATTTAAAATTTTTGACTCTTTTAATTTGTATCTAATGCAATACATGCTGGTCGACAACTTCCAAATCAAATATGCTTGAAATTTTAAAAGCAGGCTTATAAAATAATTTTTTAGAAGACTGGACTTCCCCAGGTCCGGCACCTCGTCCTCATAGGTCAGACTATCCGGACTCTACCCGCAGGCGGGGAAGGGTCTAAAATAAGGAAAGAAGAAATGCAGAAATATGCATGCGACCCCGGGGTCGATCCCCGGCTAATTCCCTAGATTCGTTATCTTTCTATGTTATTTAGACTCACTAAAATTTTAGACTTTTAAAGTTATGAGTAGAAAACTTTCACACCCTCACGAGTCTCACGTATCCAGGCGAAAACAAAAGCGGCACACAATCGCCAAAAAATTAGAAAAAGCAGGCAATCCTAAAGGCAATCAATTCATCACATCAAATATTAACTAATTAATAAATGTCCATAGACAAAGTTGCCTTGCTTATTACAAACCAGAGTTTTGCAGAAAGTAAAGTAGCCGGACACCACTGACAACAACTCGGATTCTAAACCTAGTAATGACGCAAGTAATTTTGAGTGGGATACTCTCAATCTTCAAGTCTTCAATCTTGTTCTTCTTTGGGCTCCTTTTCTTCGAGCTCCTTGGATTCTTTGAGGTAATCTACCAAAATGGATAAGAGGGCACTTCCCTTTTAAGGAGAAGACCACTTTTTCCTCTTTGGGTATAAGAGAAGTGTGATCCAAATTTGGATTTCCAAATGGAAAAAGGAATACTTCCCAAAAGGGCATCCTTTCCTCTTTGGAATCCAAGCTTTGGATTTATGTATCCCAACTCAAAATTAACTTTCACAACACTTGATAATTACACAAATTACATTTATATCAAATAAAAAATTTAGACTCTCCTGCAAGGTTATCCTAAGCAGTTAATAAATAAGAAGCAGTTATTCCCAAGCAGTTATATATGTGCAGAAAAGAAAGTAAAACACACTGGCCACGCTCTTTTTATTTCGGGGGGCTTTAGCAGCTGAAGCACCTGTGCAAGCATTTATAACAATTAATATTTTTTATTGATTTAGCCCCCTTTTACTGCCTTGCATGAGCGTGGCCACCTGCAGAAAACTATGTGAACATCCAGATCGTACCTAACCTAAGGGTAATCTAGTCGCCAAACACATTAATCCATCCACAGAGTGCAGAAAAGTAAGCAGACACATCAAAGCAATTTCATCCACAACATGCAGTGAAAACTACGAAAAATCCGGCACACAACAGTAAAGTAAACACCGGCCTAACCTAGATCTAGAGTTGGTTGTCCTAGCACATCATCTAAAGTGTGTGTAAAAGGTCGTGTGGCTGGGGTAAATCCTAAATTGGGTGATTAGTCAAAGTTGTCTAAAGTTTTGAATTTGTTAAGGCCTAAAAGGGTGATTTAAATTAAACTTTAAATATTAATAAATTAGGAATTTTAATTAAATGTATTTTAAAAGTTAATTGATTACTACCTTTGTTTCACACCGAGGCCGTGAAGTTTATTTCACCTTCCTTGGGGCTAAGTTAATAGCCTCGTAGGCCTGGGTTACCCAGTAGCAATCGGGGTTAATTAAGTTATTTTAAATTGGTTGGAATTAAAGGAGTGCATTAATGTTAAGGGGAATTGATTACTGATTTTAATGGGTTGGTTGAGAATTTTAATAACCTATTAAAAGAATTTTAGGAGTTGGAGAAGTTAACAGATTTTAAAGGATTACCCGGATACGTTAACTAAGGGGTCAAAATTTGACTTTCAAAACTAGAGTTAATCTTAAGGGTTTCAGATTTTCAATAAATACTAGACCTAATTATGAGTTGTTAGATAGGTGGCACACTCAATTTGGAGTTTTCTATGAAAAGTTATGATTTTTAAAAGTTCTGGCCCGTTTTGACCTAAAGTCACCTAAGATGTTGAGTCCTTGACTTTGACCAAATTATGGAGGTTTAATACTTTTAGAGAATGATAGATTCTAATTGAAGTCATTAGCCATTGAGTTTGATTAGTCAAAATTTTTCTATAATTAACAGTGAATTTTAGAAATTATACATATTCGTAGGGGTTACCAAGTTATTACGACTAAGGGATCTTCTTAAGGATTTGAACCCAAATGAGCCCTAAACTCCTTGGGATTAATTCCAAAGGTCATAAATGACCTAAGGACAGATCAACAAGTGTTTAAAACCCTTTTGGGATTTTTAAGATTTTTAGGATTAATTAAAATTGGTTAACCCTTGATTTTATCTAAGGACTAAACTAAGACCAATCTAGAGATCAATTTAAGAGGGTTTCAATTCTTATTGATTAGGGGATTAATTAGGGACAATTATGGACATCTTAATGGATTTTATAAATTAAGAATAGTTCATTATCAATTGATTAGGGTTAAGGCCATTTTTAAGAATGATTTTTGAGGCTCCTACTTGGGGAACCAAATGAACTCCAAATTTGATGAAATTTGGACCATAGGATCACCTGACCCTAAGGACTAAACTCACCAAATTTGAGCTCAAATGGAATACTCTAAGGTGATTAACTAAACCATCCAAGGTGAGCTCTAAGTCACCTTCAAATCACTATAGGGGTCTATCCTAAGCTTGGATTGGGGCAAAATCAGTGGCTCTACACTCCTTATCCTACTCATCATCAGCACACACAAAAATCACACCCTAAATCCCATTGGATAAGTTTATATCCCATTTTGAATTTAAGGGTCAAACCATAACCCTTAAACTTAAAAATTGGGGAAAATGCCCTTGAACAACTTAAAATGGGAAGATAAAATTTGGACATGTCAAAAACATGTCCAATTTCAATCTCCCAAAATTCCAGACCTGGTGGACCTGTATTTAAAAAGTAATTAAAGAAATTCATAAAATGCAAGCCTAACACTGACCTAACAAGGGTCTGGAACCATAGGGCTTTTGTAGATCTCCCTGAGACCTTTCCAATGAGCCTAAGAACACCTAATTTGGACAAGTGTGGAGGGAGTTATGAATTTTTTAAGTTCCCTTGAATTTCTGGATTTTTTAATTCGGCAATTACATAGTCAGCGGCTCTTTACACGTGCTGCGCGCTGATTGGCCAAGCAATCATTGGCGCTAACCGTTAACGGCCGGATTAACCACAGCCGTCGGATGGCGGATTGAACGGCTGGGATCAAACGCACTCCGATACCGCGGGATCTAATCCGAGCCGTTGATCGAAATCAACGGCTGAGATTTCGTCTTCAACCTCCCGCGCGTATCCGAGACCGCAGAGCTTCTCCGGCTTGATCCGGGCGATCCCGCTGGCGAACTCCGATGAAATTTCACAGGGAGGATCAGGACTGTAGAAACCTTCAATCCAACGGTGGAGATCCGTTGGGGTGAAGGTTTCCTTCACACTTGACCGGACTACCTAGCTAGGGAGCTCGGGATGAAGGGATTACCGGAGAGAAGGCCTCAACGAATGAGCTTCTCTATCAGGATTCAGGAAGCTTCAGGGGATGATAACGAACTGATCTCCTTCAGGCGTCGGGACCGGAGGACGGCCAGAGGTGCGACTTCGAGCGGGACGCCGAAAGCTTTCAGGGGCACTTGCTCGAACGGACGAAGGGATCGATCTGGGAGCTCGAAGGGAGCGTCTGAGAGTTCGAAGAAGCTATGGGAATCGATTTCGAACGAATGTGGATGCTTCTGGCGGTCTGGGGAGCTCGAGGCTATTCAGCCACCTTTCGGGAGCTTGGACGGCCGGGATTAAGCTGGAGAGGGCTCGGATCGCTTCCAGGTGGACGATGGCGACGTCCTAGGGAGATCGTGGGGATCAAATCGGTGGGCAGCAGCTTTGAACCTGGAGTTGTCTGGGGGGGACCACCGGAACTCATTTTCCATTAGTTCCGACCGCCGTCGGCCATGGTTTGGGTCGGGTTGACTGGGGGAGGCCGATGGGGACATGCTGGAGCCAAGGGTGGAGTCAATTTGGCCTGGGAATGCCTGGATTGAACTGGTGGCTGGGTTGGACCCAAACCTGCTCGGTTCGAGTCGAATTGAGCTCGATCCAGGTCAGGTCAGACCCTGGGTTTGGTATGGGAGATAGGTTTGGGTCTGGTGCACCCAATGCAAGTGGCAATTGGATCCAATTTGGTCTGGGTTAAAAGATGGCTCGGGTTGATCCAAATCTGCTTGGTTTGGGTCGATTTGGGCTCAACCCAGGTTAGGCCAGACCCTGGGCTTGAGGTGGGAAGTGGGTCTGGGTCTGGTGGACCCAATGCAAGTGGCAATTGGGTCCAATTTGATCTGGGTTGGAAGATGGCTCGGGTCCAAGTGTTTTTGGCTACTTTGGGTTAGCCTAAACCTTGACCCAGGTTAGCCCAAGGCATGGGCTGGCTGGAGGGGGTGTGTTGGACCTAGGGCCATCTATGGGAGGTGTTAATCAAGTTCAATTTGGCTTAGGTTGTGAGTTGGCTCCATCCCAAGCATGGTTTAAAATTGTGCAATATGAGGCTCGCCTTAGAGGCCCGCCTTTGCGCAATTCCAATAAAAAACGCCTCGATGCTTACGCCTCAAGTTTTTTTTATGAGGCTTGCGCCTCAACTTGGTTGAAACCCTCCTTGAGGCCCGCCTCGCCTCACTGGCATGAGGCTTACGCCTCACGCTATATATATTAAAACTTACATAAATCTTGTAGTAAATGTCCGATATTGGACTCTATAGGAGAGGAGGAAGGGGAGAGAGCAGTTCATCATAATGATGATTCAAATGAAGAACCCTTAGTAATGATAGCGTGATAGGAAGTACTTGAGTTCTCAAGTATTTCTAACCAAACCAGTCAAAATACAACAGCAAACTGCTGTCCAAAACAAAAATTAGCAGGAAAAACAGGGAAATCTGAGAGAAAACGCAAGAAACGACTTGTATTTCACTCGCAATGAAAGCAAAACAAAGAAAGATACAACGTTCTTCGATTCGAGAGGAAGAACAACTCTCCACAAGTCTCTAGCAAACCCTAGAGCCCAAGAACACCAAAAGATCTCAAACTTATCATTCAAATTCAAGATGCCCCTAATTCCCCCCAAATCTCCTAATTATACAAATTCCTCATAAAGGACAATAATGGACTTCCTAAAACAGCCCCTCATTCAAAAATCTCCCTCCCAAATTCAATTTGAACCAACGTGGGGTCCACAGGGGAGTTTCGCCCCTTTTTTGTTTTCCGCCTGGCATAGTATCGGACCGGTCCAGTGGGGACCGGTCCAGTCGTAACATTACTCCCCTCCCAAAGATTCACCTTGTCCTCAAGGTGAAAGTCTGGAAACTGCTGCTTCACCATCTCATAGGGCTCCCAGGTAGCCTCGTAGTCGGGAAGATCTTTCCATTTGATTAACACTTCCTTGGTTCATGTTTTATTAACTCTTACTCCTTCCAGCTCCATGGGTTCCATTATCACCTCCAAGTCTTCTGTCAATGATACTGGTAGCTCGGGACTGGCTACATGCTCCCCAAGCGCTCTCCTCAACTGTGACACATGGAATACCGGGTGTATGGTGGTGGACGGTGGTAACTTCAGACGATACGCTACCGCTCCAATCCTCCCAGTGACCTCATAGGGACCAAAATACCTCGGGGCCAATTTCTCATTTCTCCTGTTTGCCACTGATCTCTGCCTGTAGGGTCTTAGCTTCAGAAATACCTTCTCTCCCACTTCAAATTGTATGTCTCTCCTGTGTGTATCTGCTCGCTTCTTCATGATTTGTTGTGCCCTTTCCAATTGCTTCTTTAACTCCTCCAGCACCTGATCTCTTTCTTCTAAGTACTGCTCAACTGAAAAGATCGGTGTGTTTCCCTTTCCATAATGCACTAACGGTGGGGGTCTCTTCCATAAAGTACCTTGAAAGGGGTCATTTGGGATGCTGAGTGATACGACGTATTATACCAGTATTCTGCCCAAGGTAACCATTTGACCCACTTACGTGGTGTTTCAGAAGCGAAACACCTCAAATAGGTTTCCAAGCTCCGATTTACCACCTCTGTCTGTCCGTCTGTCTATGGATGGTAGGCGGTACTCCTTTTGAGAGCAGTGCCCTGCATTCGAAAGAGTTCCTTCCAGAATTGACTGAGGAAAACTTTGTCTCTATCTGACACAATTGAAGCAGGGAATCCATGTAATCGCACCACTTCTCTAATAAATGCTGCTGCCACTGATACCGCGGTGTACGGGTGTCGCAGGAGGACGAAATGGGCATACTTACTGAGTCGGTCCACCACTACCAAAATGACCGTGAATCCCTCTGAGCGAGGTAGGCCGTCAATGAAGTCCATAGACACTTCCTCCCAAACTTTGTTTGGAAGTTCCAAGGGTTGGAGTAGCCCTCCTGGTGCCATCGCCATATATTTATTTCTTTGGCACACCTCACACCTTGCCACCAGCTCTTCCATATCTTTATGCATGCCCTTCTAATAGAGCTCCGCTGCTAGCCTCCTATATGTCTTCTGGACTCCTGAATGGCCTCCAACTGCACTGCCATGGAACTCCTGCAACAGGTAGGGGATATGTACGGAAGTTCGTGGCATCACAAACCTCCCTTGATACAATAATCTCTCCCCCTCAATGCAGTAGTCCGGATGGCTACTCTTGTCTTTCTGTAGGTCCTCCCTGATCTTCCCCAATTCTTCATCTAACTTGCTTTCTTCCTTGATGGCCCCCCAGTCAACCATCAATGGTACTGACAAAGCTAGCTCCTTGAGTTCCCCCACACATCTGGATAGAGCATCGGCTGCCTTGTTCTCCAACTCCGGCTTGTATTGGATCTCGAAATCATAACCTAATAGTTTGGATAACCACCTCTGATGCTCCTTAGTCACCATCCTTTGTTCTAACAGGTATTTCAAACTTCTCTGATCAGTCCTTACAATGAAATGTCTTCCCAAAAGGTACGGCCGCCATTTCTGTATAGCCAATACGATGGCCATTAGCTCCCTCTCATATACTGACTTCAATCTGGCACTAGCTGACAGTACTTGACTGAAGTAGGCTATTGGCTGGTGGTTCTGCATCAACACTGCCCCCAGCCCATACCACGAAGCATCTGTCTCCACCATAAAGACTTGGCTAAAATCAGGAAGTGCTAACACTGGAACTGTAGTCATGGCTACCTTCAATTTCTCAAATGCCCGCGTTGCTGCTTCACCCCAAGAAAAACCATCCTTCTTCAGTTGCTCCGTCAATGGCCATGCGATAGCACTATATCCCTTCACAAATCTCCTGTAGTATCCAGTCAACCCTAAGAACCCCCTTAACTCCTTTAGGTTTCTAGGCATTGGCCACTTCTGCATTGCTTCTATTTTATTCTGATCCGCTGCTACTCCTTCTTGGGATACCACGTGTCCCAAGTACTCCACACTGGCCTGGGCAAAGCTGCATTTCTTCAGATTGGCTTGTAACTGATGTTCCTGCAATACTCCCAAAACCACCTTCAAGTGTTCTAAGTGTTCCCCCTCAGTTTTGCTGTACACCAATATGTCATCAAAGAATACAAGTACGAACTTCCTGAGGTACTGCCTGAAGACCCTGTTCATCAGAGACTGAAATGTCGCAGGAGCATTAGTCAAACCAAAGGGCATTACCAGAAATTCATAATGCCCTTCATGTGTCCTGAAGGCGGTCTTGGGAACATCCGCCTCCTTCATTCTGATCTGGTGGTATCCGGATTTTAAGTCTAGCTTGGAAAACACCACTGCCCCAAATAGTTCATCCAATAGTTCATCAATCACTGGGATTGGGAACTTGTCTGGTACAGTGCCTTTATTCAGAGCCCTGTAATCCACACAGAATCTTCAACTCCCATCCTTCTTCTTAACCAGGAGGACTGGACTAAAAAAAGGGCTTACACTTGGTCTTATGATCCCTGCCTCCAACATCTCCCATATCAGCCTCTCTATCTCATCTTTTTGGATCTGGGGGTAGCGGTAAGGGCGAACGCTGATCGGTGTCTCCCCTTCAAAGTAATGGCGTGCTCCAGCTCCCTCTGAGGTGGCAAACCCTGTGGAGGTTGAAAAACCTCCTTGAACTGCTGTATGACCGGTTGCACTTCAAGAGGTATGTCTCCCTCTTCCCCCACACTGACTTTCTCCAATCGTTGCAGCTCCACCAAGTATCCACCCCCAACCTCCTGAATGGTTCGGATCATGGACTTGAGAGACACCCCCGTCCTAGACAGGCCGACATCTCCCTGTATCACCATTCTCCTTCCCCCCACTACTAGTTCCATCCTCAGTTCCCCCCAATTCACCTTGGTCTCTCCCAAAGTTTGCAGCCACTTCATTCCCAAAATCACATCAGTACTCCTCAATTCTAAGGGAAGAAAATCCTCCCTCACCTCTATTCCCTGGATGGTAATCACCACTCCCTTACAAACTCCTCTACCCATTTCTACCTTCCCTGTGCCCATCATCACGCCATAGCCTCCTGTATCCATTAATTTCATTCCAAGCAACTCCACCAGCTGGGTGAAATGAAATTGTGAGTTGCCCCACTATCTATCAGAATCATCACCTCGTGGTCAGCTATCACCCCTTTCACTTTCATAGTGTGACTCGAAGTGAATCCCACTACGGAGTTCAGAGAGACTTCTGCCACATCCAGGTGCAACTTCTCATCTTCCTCCACTTCGGACCTGCTCCCACCTACCTCTTCGTCTTCCTCGTCTTCGCAAACAAGGAGAACCTGAAGAGTCCGGTCCTTGCACCTATGTCCCGGCATGTACTTCTCATCACATCTAAAGCACAATCCCTTGGCCCTCTTCTTCTGCATCTCCTTATCAGTAAGCTTTTTAAAATTTCCCCCAAGCCCTCCTCCAGATCTCTCCTTTGGTACTTCTCGTGTACCCCCCGGTGCAGCTCCCTTGGAAGCTAAAAACGTGGTCATTATCCTGTGGGATCCCCCAGAGCTGCTGCCTCGAGTCCCCCTCTCCAGATGCTTCTGGTCCTCGACAAACTGTGCCAACTCCATGGCCTCCCCCAGGTCGTGTGGTCTCATCACTCTAACGGCTGCTCTGATTTCTGGTATGAGCCCCTTCATGAAGTTTCCCTCAAGCACGGTATCAGAAAGACGATCCAACATGCTAGCTAGGTACTCAAACCGGTCCCGGAACTCTGCTACTGTCCCTTCCTGTGTCAGCGCAAAGAACTGTTCGTAGAAATCCCCTCCGCTGCTGGTTCGGAAACGCTCTAGCAAGCAATCCTTGAACTCCCTCCAGCTTCGAATAGGTCGCCTCATGTCCCGCCACTGGTACCATGCCAGTGCCTTCCCTTCCAAACACAGTCCTGCCGCTGTCAGTTTCTCCTCTTCTGTCAATCCGTTGACTGCAAAATACCGTTCCACCTTGTAGATCCAGCCATGACCATCTTCCCCCTCAAAGATGGGCATCTTCAACTTCCTCACCTTCGGATCCCTTCCATTACCCCGGTACTCTCCATAACCTCCCATTCCTCGAAGATGAGGTGCTCCCCAAGTGTCCCGGTCCTCCCTCCGACGTTGGTATCCGAGTCCGTCGTCATATTCCCCTCTTCCCCTTTCAAAATCAGCACCTCGACGCTGAAATTCAGCACCTCGACGCTGATATTCTTCTCCTCTATTGCCAAAATCTGCACTTCTCTCATATTCCCCCCTCCTGCCTTCAAAATTAACACCTTGACGCTGAAAATCAGCACCTCGACGTTGATTTCCCATGCTCATCTCCTCTCTAGAAAGTGGCTCTAGAGGTGGCATGTCGTCATCTCCCTCAAGGATCTCTACATCCTGATTCCTCCTCCCCCCACGCGGGTTCGGATTTCCTCCTACGCCGTGGTCTCCGGTAGTCTCCCTTGCTTCCGACGTCGTCGGATTAGTCTTCATCTCCAATAATTTCTTCATCATTTCTTTCATGGTCGTGAATTTTCCCTCAAATCTTTCGTTGTTGATGGTGATTTGATTTTGAAAATCAAAAAATCTTTCCTCCAAATCGGTTTTTAATTGACCGACTTCGCCTTCCAAAACATCCACCTTCTTTCCGGCCATTGTTCTTTTAACGGATCCACAGAAATCTTCTTTCGGAGACGAGGAACTTGCTGAAATTTCAGAATTTCAGCCGCCGGTGGCCCCGAATCGCTGCTCTGATACCAATTTGATAGGAAGTACTTGAGTTCTCAAGTATTCCTAACCAAACCAGTGAAAATACAACAGCAAACTGCTGTCCACAGCAGAAATCAGCAGGAAAAACAGGGAAATCTGAGAGAAAACGCAAGAAACGACTTGTATTTTACTCGCAATGAAAGCAAAACAAAGAAAGATACAACGTTCTTCGATTCGAGAGGAAGAACAACTCTCCACAAGTCTCTAGCAAACCCTAGAGCCCAAGAACACCAAAAGATCTCAAACTTCTCATTCAAATTCAAGATGCCCCTAATTCCTCCCCAAATCTCCTAATTATACAAATTCCTCATAAAGGACAATAATGGACTTCCTAAAACAGCCTCTCATTCAAAAATCTCCCTCCCAAATTCAATTTGAACCAACGTGGGGTCCACAGGGGAGTTCCGCCCCTTTTCTGTTTTCTGCCTGGCATAGTATCGGACCGGTCCAGTGGGGACCGGTCCAGTCGTAACATAGCGCTGATGACTTATGAGTTCTTATGTGATATGTCATTGCTATTTATTTTTAAAAAATTGAATTATATGTTAATGAAAAGAATACTGGGATTTGGGAAAGATAGAATTTTGTTGTCTTATTATTGGGATATTTTGATTTCACTTAATATCTTATGCTTTTTTATGTTTTATATTATTCACTCATTAGTATATAAAAAATTTATCATTTTATGTTTACGCAATCTTTTGATTTTGAGGCTTACGCCTCAAAACGCCTTGAGGCTTACGCCTCGCCTCACGAATGAAAAACGCCTCAATACCCGAATACGCAATTTTAAACAATGATCCCAAGTGATCTTGGGCACTTTGGGTTAGCCTAACTCTTGACCCAAGTTAGCCCAAGGGTTGGGCTGGTCAAGGAAGGTGCATTGGGTCAATGGGAACCCAATGACACCTTAATTTGGATCCAATTTGATTAAGGTCAAGAGATGGCTCAAGGGAGGCCTCTCTTTGGTCACTTGGGTCAAGCCATATGGCTAACCCAAGTGAGTCAAAGGCTTGGGTCTCCAAGAGAGGTCTCTTGGGTACCCAAGGGGTCATCCCTTGCATTCAAAGGACTTGGAATGGACTTGATTCAAAGATTTGAAAGAGAGGGGTGTATGGGTTAATGGGTCAAACTTGGTTGACTTGGTCAACCAGGTTGACCCAAGGTCTAGGTTTGAGCTCAACAAGTTGGGTTTGATATTTGAAACTTATTGAAAGTGGTTTCAAGAAATTTGGAATTGATTTGAGTCAAAATGGGCATTTGAAATCCCATATGGGTATTTTGGTCAATTTTGACCCATTGGTCAACTAGGGTCAAAAATGGGTCTGAAAAATGCAGTTTGTTTCTCAATGGGTTACAATCAAGGGTTTGGAAGTGATTGGAGGCTTTGATAAGGGCTCTAAGATCAAAATCTTCAAGGTGTTAAGTCCAATGGCATAGGCTGTAAATATTTGAAGGTTTTACAGCCTTTGGATTTTAATTCAGATTCTGGGGTTAGAGACCTCAGAATGGATTCAAAATTGGAGGGTAACCTCTAGAGACATGTCTTATCACTTTGTAGGTGATAGACTCTGAATCAGAGGCTATTTGACTGGGTTTTGAAATGTTTGAAAAATCTTTGAAAAGGGTCTTTAGGACAGGGCCTTAAGACTTTGGATTTGAGTCCGGATTTCTGGATTTGGAATGGATTTTAAGTTTGAATGATTAATGTTGGAGTATCCAAATCATTTACAATCATGTGGTGATTGTTAATGAATGGATAGGGTCAAAGCTAGATTAAAGGTAGGATCAAAGTCTAGGTTGAAGTTTGGATTGTCAAATTGATTGGATCAAAGTTTGGGTATGTTTGAGGCTTGAATGAAGTTTAAGATTTGAGCTGAATGAAGCTTGAGATTTGAATTGATCAAGGGTTGGGATTGACTTGAAGTTGGAGTTGATCAAAGGTAGGGATTGATTTGAGTCTGGAGTTGATCAAAGGTAGGGATTGATTTGAGTCTGGAATGGTCCTAGGATCTAGAAGGGTTCTAAGATCTAGGATCTGAAGAATCTTAAGCTCTAGAGTAGGCCCTAAGATCTAGAGTGGATCCTAAGGTCTGGCTCTAGGAAAGGATCTTAAGGTCTAGAGTGGATTCTAAGGTCTAGCTCTAGAAAAGGATCTTAAGGTCTAGAGTGGATCCTAGGATTTAGAATTAATCTGGAGTTTGGAAAGGCCTTAGTGACCTCATATCAAAAATGAGGTCAACAATTAGGTGATTTTTTCATGAAATGATATCATTAAATTATAGTCACAACTAGAGCTTGTGTGTTCTTTAATGGTTAAAAACTCTTGAGAATGAATTATAAGATATATTTGATAGGGCACAAAACCTTCTATTAGCTAATATCGATTTCAATTTGTCTCTTTAGACAAACATCAATGTCAAGTTTACAAGGTTTCTTTGGATGAACAACTCATGGCGGCTAATAAGGATTCTTTAATCAGGTTGGGTCAACTAACTTATCTAATAAGCTGACTAGGGATCAGGATAACTTGGGATGATGGAATTACGAGATTTTGATATGGTTCATCATCTTTCCCTCACCACATGCTTCAAGTATAAGGCGGTAAATCTTAATCCTAAATCAAATTGTTGTTATTATAAGCTAAGCACTTAGTTCTTATGTAACAACTAGACTTTATCAAAAGTTCACTCTTGTTTTCGAGAGAGGTAAGTAATAATAGGAGAAACTTTGTGAGAAATCTAGAATCAGATCATAAAATCCTTGCAAAATGAAGGTAAAATCTTCTGGTAGTGTCGTATCTTTAATTTAATATGCATTCTAAAAAATTGACTAGAAAACATGCCAAACTTTCTCAGTAGGGCTTGGGCATGATTTTTCTAAGCCCGCATTGTACTCAATTAAGAAGCTAAGTGGTGCAAAGAGAGGAAAATCTAAGATGGATTCTTTCCATCATCCCATTAGAAGCTCCAATCCCTATTACAAAGATGAAATAGAATTGTGATCTACGCTAGCATCAATTCACTTTTGCCAAAGAATAAGTTGAACTTGACCCCTTTTGATCTTATCCCTGCCATGTACTACCTTCACAAGCATCTTTCAAAGCTTACACATAATGATCCGCATGTGATAATGATGAGGTTGTTAGTTTCAACTTTACATACTTTTTTTAGCAGATGAACAAAATAAATTGGTTACCAAGAATGTTGATTTGAGGGGTGATTTGGGTTGAGTTTTCTAGGAGAAAGAGATTATATTAGTGGTTTTAAAACAAAATGATATTCTTGTGAATAAAGTTATAGATATCGCGTAAAAGACATAAGAGTTTGCCTGAGAATTTGCCAAGAAAGCTAATATTAACTTGGAGACAAGATAGAATTTGAAGAAGAAGCGGCTACTTTGAAGGCTTCAAGCATCGAGTAGAATGCCAAATTCCAAAATCAGATCAATGCCTTAAAATCTTCTCTGTTCGAGTATGAGATTTCTAGGAAAGAACTAGCTCTATCATTACTTTCTTCTTGATGCAAGCAAAAATTTGGGAAGGGCCCCAAATTTTTGCGAGCAAAAGTAATGCTTCCTAGATAATAGAAAATTACGTGAATTGCCCAAAAAGACACAAAATATGACAATTGAACCAAAAAAAAAATCACTTTAATAATAAAAAAGACTTACAAACTTAGTCACTTACAAACGACACAATAAAGACACCTAAACTTGCATTTCCTTGCTTGAGAAAAAAGATACATATGGAATGGCACTTGTGGAGAGAAGGAGATGAGAAGTCCAAGACGAAGATAGGAGGAGAAGCTCGCAAGCTTTCCTAGAAGAAGAGGAAGAGGTGGAACAAGCTCTCAAGCTTTTCTAAGAAAAATCATCAGTTTTTCCATTCCAAAAATCACATCATATATCTCAACCAACCTCTACAAGCCTCAAAACATCTCTAATTTATGGGCAAAAGGAAGAAGCTAAACAACCGCAACACCTTCAACCAAATCCAATCAGATTTGGGGCAATGAAAGGCCAAAAGTCACCACAACATCTCACAAAAACTGCACAGAAAATAGGGAGAAATAGCTACGGGAAACCCAGCCAGAAATCCACGGGAAGCCCATCCAGCACAGGAAATGGGGTAGAGATTCACGGGAAAACAGCAAGGAGAAAAATCGAGAGGGAGAGGTCACAGGAACAACAACAGCCAGCAGAAAACAAGAAGACAAAACGGAAGTCACGGGAACAGTAACAGCCAAGGCCCCAAACCGAGAACAGCAAGCAACCTAAGGCCCCAAACCGAGAACAGTAAGCAGCTCAAGGCCCTAAACAGAGAAACAGTAAGTAGCCCAAGGACAAAAACCAAAAAGGTAGCAAGCAGCCCAAAGCTTGCCTGCATCAATTCTCCTCCGGTTGAAAGAATTCATCTCCTGATGAAGCTTGACTTCGCTTTGAAAAGTTGCATCTAGAGACACCAAGGCTCAAATGACAACATGACTCAAAAAACAAAACTTACATGACACGTACATATATGACACCAAGACACACACGACAACTTGCTCTGATATCAAATTGATGCAAACAAAAATTTGGGAAAAGCCCCAAATTTTTGCGAGCAAAAACTATACTTTCCTAGGTAATAGAAAATACACAAATTTCTCAAAAAGCCACTTTTATAATATAAAAATGACACTTACAACTCTTGACACTTGCAAATACAAAATAAAGACACCTAAAGTTGCTTTTCCTTTGCTTGAGAAGAAGGATACAAGTGGCGTCAGACTTGCGGATAGAAGAAGGAGATTAGAAGCCGAGACGAAGAAGGCATAACTCGCAAGTTATCCTAGAAGGAGGAGGAAGGAATACATAGCTCGCAAGATATCAAACAAAACCCAAAGGTTTTCTTCCAAAAATTACTTTCATCAACTCTTAACCAACCTCTACAAGCCTCAAAAAACATTTCTAATTTATAGGCAAAAGGAAGAAGCTAAATAGCCACAACACTTTCAACCAAATCCAATCAGATTTGGGGAAATGAAAGGCCAAAAGTCACCACAACATCCCACAAAAACTGCACAGAAAACAGGGAGAAATAGCTACGGGAAACCCAGCCAAAAATCCACGGGAAGCCCAGCTCGCAAGGGACCCGAGGAGCCAGCACAGGAAACGGGGCAGAGATTCACGGGAAAATAGCCAGGGGAAAAACCGAGAGGGAGACGTCACGGGAACAGCAACAGCCAGCATAAACCGAGAAGGCAAAAGGGGAAGTCACGGGAACAGCAACAACCAAGACCCCAAATCGAGAACCGCAAGTAGCCCAAGGCCCCAAACTGAGAACAACAAGCAGCTCAAGGCCCCAAACAGAGAAACAACAAGCAGCCCAAGGACAAAAATTAAAAGGTAGCAAGCAGCCCAAAGCTTGCCTACATCACTTCTCAAACCAAAATAGCCTAGTTAGAAGAGTCTTTAAGTAAGTCAAAGTAAGACAATACTAAGTCGATTTCATAGTCTTCCAAAATAACTATCATTAATGAGTTTATTGAATTTGACTAGTATAAGAATGAGATTAAGAATAAATACCAAGAAGGTATTATGTTTTGCTTGGATGTCTTGAAGAAGCATAATATCATCAAACATATGTGGCAATATTTGATCTTCTTCTATTACAATGCGTTGAACTTGCCCAATGATGTGGAGTTCAAGAACGAGACTTTCAAGGAGAGTAATCGAGATTTTGCGAAGCATGTTAGAACTTTTTTTCGTGTCCCTCTTTAATTGAATTTTAAACCCTACTTTAAATGAAGTCACTTTCTTGAATCAATATCAACTACTTGTAGATAAATATAAAAGTTCCCAACGAAGAACAATAGCTGACATGCAATGAGCCTAGTAACTCCATATGAAAATGATAAACAGTTTATGGACGAAGGTGGTCAATATGTGATGAATGCCACAATGCTCTACATTCAACATCATGATACAAACACATGCATTCAAGCCCGCAAGCAATGAAATTAAGAAGAAATATGCAGTTTGACTGTAGGCAAATATGCAGGAGTCTTTAGTGAATACGATAACTTGTCAACAAAAGCACATAACAAGATTATGACGTATGCAGTGCATCATCTACAATATAAAGAAATGAGTTGTGATGAATGAGAATACTTGCAAGCAATACTAGATGACCTACAATATGCTAACAACCTGCATACAAAGTGAAATGGCAAATTCAAGATGAATTTAAACTTTTACTAGTCACTGTAGGAAGCTCTTCACGGATGAAGTAGAGTGCTTACGGGTAATAGCTGGAAAGCTGAAATGCATACAAAAACCCACATTTAGGCCACACACATAGATGATAACAAACCACTACAAGGATCCTTGGACACTACAACATTCTTTCAGCCAACATCAACCATTTTGCAAATAGAAGTTGCAGTCCATTACTAGCGTTGAAAATTAATATGCAATGAATGTGGAAACGACCTACAACCCACATCAAGACAAGCAAATACATTTGATCTTGCAATTAATGAAGTTGATAGGGATACTCATCAATGAAGTAGGAAGGATATGTAATAAATGCAACGGGTTGCAATGCATGTTGCATATTGCATACAAGCAAGGGTAATACACTTGCAAAGCATACAAGCCCCTACAAACCACTGTAGGAGACTTTTCATTTATACAATAATCCTATCTACAAGCAATGATGGTGAATGTCTTGCCGGTGTGATGGATCCTCTATAGGCAAGAGATAGAAGATCGTAGCGGATGCAAGCGCCCACTGGTAATGATGGAAGGTGCATCATATGCACAACAATATGCATATGCGGGTGGTGATCAACAAGTTGTGGATGTCACAACACCCCTATAACCAACCACCATTCAATGACCAGCGAATACATCGATCCATTGCAGGCAGGGAGGGTGATATGCAACAAATGCAAATACCTATGAATCATTGTAGGAGACATGTCACGTACACAAAGTGCTATCCACGAGCAAATACAAAAGACCTTCATCAAATGCAATCTCCTACGAGCTGTAGCATGAGGTTCGTTAGTGCACGACAACCTACATGTATAAAGCAGCAAACAACTCAATTCACAACGCCACGCCACTGTATTCACAACATGCATACAAGCGGACATAAAACGTTTATAAATTTCCTAGTGGGGCCCTGCACTTTTCTCAACAACAACTCATCTACATAAATCAACAGACAACTCATAGTACAACTGTGGGCTCCGAAAATTCGGCCCCGACATCCGCTCGCTTTTGCTTTTTCTTTTCGGGGGAGTTTTAACGAAGTAAGTTATGGGGTAAATTTTGGGAAGGAAGATGGGTTTGTAGATAAGACACTATCCAGAAATTTCGCCCTCATTTTGTGAGGAATTTATGATCTGAGTTCTGGTTTCCTATAGGCACATGCCCCTATAATTAATTATCCCTCCTGGTAACGAGAGAGAACTTTCGATTAAGGCTAGTCGTCAATCAAATACGTAGAGATACGCGTTATCTGTCATGTAGTAGCAGCATGAGCAATGAATATTTGGAAAGGGTTGATATTTAAAATTGGGAATTTCACCACCTTGCACTTAAAGCAGATGGTGGGGGAATGGATGATGGACCCGATCAAGATCCCATGGTTCTGTCGTCCCGGGCCATCGTGGTCCCCGATCTACTTAGTCAGAGGAGGTAGTCGACCCAACCTGACAGAAGGATCCTTGTTGGCAGCCATGGGTTGCTTCATTCAAGGGTACCTTGTAGACATAGGGTGAATGTTTATCTAAGGGGACAAATTAAATCCACCTTAGCTAACAGAGGGCTTTGTGCCCTTTCGATTATATCATATTGATTCATGTCTGAAGAATTTGATGCCACTAAGGAGCGTATTGGCTCTGCCATAACCGATATTTCGTGGTGTCATTTGGCGGCAAAACCACTTAGTTCAGAGGGCCCCAGATTATAACTGTTTATCCTGCGGTGCCATTTAGCGGCAAAATCGCTGTTAGAGGACACGTAACACGTCCTTACTGGAAGGAGATTTTTTGAGAATGGATCATAGTGATATTTTCAACTAAGCATTTGGCTCTTTGTGAGCTGAATTTATATTCGAATTTGTCCACCTCAACAAACTGTTGCGGATAGTGGATGAACTTTGCTTTGAGTGGTTGATGATTAAGTTTCAATTTTAAATATTTGAATTTTGAGATTTTTCTTGGAGTTTGGATTTTGGGGCCATTTGGGAGGCATTTGAAAGTATGTGAATCACCCATCTGGTTGAGATCTACGTTCAATGTGACCATTATCGGGGTGTTTGGGGTCGTTTTCATTTGTGGATTAAACCATATCGACTCGGCCGAACTATTGACGAGGATCGGGTTTCTCGTAGGCTTTATGATTTTGTTAATGAATTTCTTTTTTTATAGACTTTGAAAGTCTAATATGAATGTATAAAATAAATATCCCGGTCTACCTCGCGACCGCATATTTATTTATTAGTTCGAGCCGTGTCGACTTCTATCTACCCGCATAGAAGGATCGGGGTCGAACTTAGATTTATTTACTGACCCGCGCAGCATCCTTAGACGTCACGTGTGTTCCTACAACACGCTCGCCAGGGCCCATACAGGTGTTTGGGAGCATTTTATAATTATTTGCTGAACCTTGTCGACTCCTATTTACTTGCTTAGGAGGATTATGTTCAAATTTATTGACCCGAACAGCATCCCTAGACATCACGTGTGCATCCATATCACACTCGTCTAGTCCCATGCGGGTTTTGTAATTGAATTTACCCCTTTTTTATGTACCTATGTGCATACAAATTACAGTGCATGTGTGGGGGAGTACTTTGGGATATTTAACTCTGCTCAGTTTTATGGATGATCACCATTTGAATCCAGCATTCTATTTTGAAACTCATATACGCCTTCTGTCTGCATGTATAACGGTTGCATATCTGGTGGCGTTTTATTTGTGGATGATTTCTGTGATGTATGATGGTTCTCTTACAAGGGCCCGGGGGAACTTGCATTTGTTGCAGTGGATCAATGTATTTGCTTAACCTTGAACATTAACTGATCATAAAGGTGCCATAGTGTTCATTGGCTTTTGCTACGACTACTTATGAATGCTTGTATTCATCACATGCCTACGACCACTTTTCTCTCTAAGTAGATAATCTCTTCTTCCTCTCTTTTATTTCTCCAATAAGAATTTATACTGCATGTGAGGAGCAGCTACCTTTGCAAAGTGCAAATGTGATGCTTGGTTCTGGTAATCAAATCCATAGGTATGTCTAAGCTGTGATTCCTTTTCATGTACAGTTCCTTTTTTTTTATACATCAGAAGAGCACCAATAAATGAAATGCTCAATGGCAAGAACATTAAGCACTATGCCTCCAACATTGAATGCTGCCTTGTTCAGTAGTTTTAAGTAGTTTTCTAGATGAGGTTGGCAAACTGTGCTGAAGAAATGCATTTTAAATGTTGATCTAGAATGGTAGCCTTTTCTTATAAGACAAGAAATGCAACTCCACTACAGTAAGCCTATGTATTAAGAACCCCAGTTTTTTTATGGCTTGTAGACTCAAGACGATCCGATTAAGCTCCATTGCACTTCTTGTTAGTTGTATGAATTTCTTATAAGGTCCTATATCACTATCAGGTAACACATTGTATGGACCTTGTAATTGTGTGCATTGAAAGATAATAGAAGCTCTGCAACTTGTTAAATGCTTGGGCATAAAGCTTTTAGATCTTATGCTAGAGGTATTGAGCTTTGGAGCTGTGGTAACCTCACATTCAAGATGAGCTTGAGGCACAATCAGTTTCTTAAATATGTTGACCAGTATTTTATTAGCTACTCTGACAGCTTATTTGGTGCTCCTCTATAAGTTTTCTTCATTTATGAATCCTTGGATTTGATATGGTTGTTGGAACTTGTCTGTATTTTCATCAACTTCATTATCAGATATCTTCTTATAATGCAAACTCTTTGCTTCTGCAACCAACTGCAGCGAAGTATTCCTTTCATTGATTGAAATTTGGTTAATTATTTCCATATTTGGTGATTGCTCAATGAGTCCATGGATTCCTTCTTCCCTTATATGGTGTCTTTGAAGTTTTTGTTCCCTATTGTTCGATCTGTACACCCAGTGCATTGTCATTCAGTTCGAGTTCGATTCAAGTCCATGTTCAAGCTTACAAGTTCTTTTGCTTGTGTTCAAATCAACTCTGAGTCCTTGTTCAATTCAAGTTCTATGCCATCATGAGCTTAGTTCTTTAAAGTTCACCGAAGCTCAAGTTCTATGTTCAGGTCCCTGCTGTCTCAAGTATTGTTCAAATCTTTATGATCATTCAAATTTAGTTCTCCTTGGTCAAATTATTTGAAGTCTTTTGTTTGATCATTTAGTTCATTTGGTGTTCAAATTCAAGTTTAATTTAGTTCTCATGTCGTCCAAATTGAGTTCAATCAGGTCCAAGTATAGTCTTGCGTTCACCCGAAATTTCGGCAGCCTCCCGGCGTCTCCCCCGTTTAGGGGAAAACTACGGGAAACTGGATCTTCCCACCACGCTAAGAAAAACGTGTATGGTAGGTGTTCTCGGACAAGGACTCCGCAGCCGTATTTTCTTCGTCCCCCACCATGCTAAGAAAAGCGTGTATGGGTCTTCAATACCTGTTGCAAAAGAAAAGCAGTTGTTTCCCCGCAAGCGGGTGCTTATGGGTATCCCCACTTCGTCGTACGTATCGCACCTGGTTCCCATCCTACCACGCTAAGAAAAGCGTGTATGGTCGGTTTTCCGGTGCGCCACGAACACCGGAGAAGGGATTTTAGGTGATCACCCGATTCGTCGAGAGCACCGCGACGAACTTCCTCCCACCACGCTAAGAAAAGCGTGTATAGGTGGTCGTTTTATCGCGTTGCAAGCGTCGAAGACGGGTTCTCAGAGTTTTAGGGTTTAGAGCAGTTATACCTTGACATTCTGGCGAAGGAGTTTTACAAAAAAAGCACAAACACTCTCTCTTTTTTTATTTTTTCTCTCTCTTCTTCTCTTTTTTTTTTTTTGGAAACACCTCCCTTTTTTTTTTTTACACATGTATCTTAAACAATATCATCACACCCAAAACTACTTTTAATAATGATAATTGCTATTACCACAAGCAATGATAATAGTCACTGTAATTCTCATACACACAACACAAAATAGTAAAACTAAATAAAATAATAATAATAATAATAATAATAAGATCAAATGAAACTTAACAAAGATTTTTACTTGCTGTGAGGGTAATGAATAAGTACAAGGAAGATGTAGGTTTGCTGATGGGTTGAAGCAATGGGTTTCTTTAAGTGGGCTGGATTAGTGAATGTAGAAGGCTGCCAGATAACATAGTGGGTTGGATGTGGCTCAAGTGGGCTGAAATAAGGTATAAAGGGTTCTGCGGTTTGAGAGGTAGGAGGGGCTGTTTTAGTGGGTTTGAGTTGTTGATTTTATTGTGATGTTGGGCTGCTTTGATGCTCTAAAGTGGGCTGTTCTGATGTCCCAAAGTGGGCTGCTTTGATAAACTGGAGAAATAATTTCAGTCAAATGAATCATAAGATAAAGCTATGTATAAAGAAAAAGACAAACAAGGGCTCTGTTGGATCCAGACTTCTCGTGAAAAGCAAAGTGGAAATCTTTGCATAAAAAAAAAACTGCTCCTGTTGCATATCTTAAATCCATGTAAACCTGTCAACACCTCAACCACCACACGTAAATTCTTTTTTTTTTTTTTATACTAGCAGCACTAAATAGTGCTGACATCCACTTGATGGCCGCAGAGATAAAGAAAAGAAAGGGAATCTTACTGTAGTTTTTTTTTTTTTTTGTCTTCTTCCTTTGGAATACAATGAGCTAACGGATGAGAATAAAGAAAACTCAATAGAACTAATAAAGATGAAAAGTTCAGTGGTTGCTGGTGTGAAACTCGTGAAAAGCACAATTAACGTGTAGCATCAATAGGCAACGGTATAAAGAGAGCCTCGACTTCTGCTTTCAAAGGGGATTCAACTGCAGCTTGAAGCAGACTCGTGAAAGGGGAGGAGGCTGCAGACGTTTAATTGCTGAAAGGAACAGGTTGAGGGAAAGAGCAGGAGCGGACAGACAGGTCTCGTCGTGGGGATTTTTGGAGGCTGAAATTTGGAGCAGGTGAGCTGCGGTTTGGGAGGAAAGTGGAGGCCAGTTGGGAGAGGTTTTGGATCAGTTCTCACGCAAGGGAGGAGACTACAGGCGTCGGTTTGCTGAGGTTTTTTTTTTTTTTGAAGTCTTCGCATAAGGAAGGAAAATTGATCTGGAGTGGACAGAGGTTGTGGAGAAAGGAGTGGACCTCTTTTTGTTGTTTTTGCGTGGATAGGAGACGGATGGACAGATGATCTTTGAATAGGGGTTGAAGGGCCAGCCAAATTTCATTCCAATTCGCTTTAAGGACAAGTGCCAGCTGTCCTTTTAGGTTGAGTTGACGAGGCGGAGCAGATTGGCAGATTGACAGAACGAGGTATGTCTAATATGTATTTAATTAAAACATGACTATTCCCTAATTTAGCATCTGCTCTTTTGTAAGATTCTTATCGAGTTAACGCCACATTTCAAAATGACATAACTGCATCAAGTCAAAATCACCTCGTTCTACGTGCTGTTTTCTCAATTCGCATGCCGCTTTTCTCGATATTCGTGCACATCGTGTTGTTTAACATGTTGATTTCGCCGAACATCGAAATTAGACAAATTGATAGTGCATTTAGGGTATTGCCGGTGTTCTGAACACAACGACGCAGTCCGTTTCACGATCGGACATTGTTTGAGCAATGCCGAGGGTAATTTTTACACGGGACCACCTCAATTTGCGTGCACAACCTCAATTGAACAAATTGACAGTGCATTTAGGGTATTGATGGTGTTCCGGATACAACGACGCAGTCCGTTTCACGATCGGACATCATTCGGATAGTATCGAGTGACCTTTTCCTTGAAATTTGTGCTTTGCCTCGGGATGCGTGCCAACCTCCTTGCATGTCTTCAATTTGTCAAATTGAATGTCATTATTATGTATTTGGGACATTCTGAACGCAGTGGTGGAGTCCGTTTTGCGATCAGACTTTGTTTAGGAAGTGACAAGGCCTATTCTCGATATGCGTGTTTTATCTTGAAATTCGCCATCAATCTGAATAATCCAAATTGAATATAAAAGATGTAATTCTTGAGTATTTGCGATATTTCGACCGCAATGGAGAAATCCGTTTTGTGAACGAATATTATTTGGATAGCGACGAGGTTGATTTTTCTTGAAATTTGTGATTGCCTCGGGATCTGTGCCAACAATCAGGATGTTTCAAATTGAATAAACAAAATGTAATTTTTAGAGGTTGACAACATTTCAGACGCAATGACAAAGTCTGTTCGTTGATCCGACGTCGTTTGATCCGTCTTGCACTTTAATTTCAGGTGTTGGTCTTCCCTTTTAACCGATCTCGTCCGATTCAATTGCGAGCGGCCTCGACCTAGCAGAATTCAATGTCATGATCACAACGGCGCCATCCGTTTGGCAATCAGAGGTCGTTTGATCCTTCAAGTGACACGTGGTGCTAAGGTGCGTATCGCTTTACTCACCAGTTTGGTCCTTTCGCATGTGGTTTTAGGTGTTGGGGTCAACAACAACGCCACACCATCAGATCTGCAACACTCATACAAGCAACCAAAAGACGTCAACAAGCTTCCAAACATAATGTTTTGCACACTCAAATTGAAATCATTTGCACAGCTGATCAATGCCAAATATTTTAAATTCAACCATACATGCATTGCAGCGGTCATAATAATTCACGCAATCATATTATGCAAAATGCATGCAAAAGCATACACCCGTATGGTCCCCGACGAGCGTGTTGTATTTACACACGTGACATCTGAGGATGCTGCGCAGGTTAAAATATGAACATAAGTTTGAGCCAGATTCTTCTATATGACTAGATAGGACTTGACACGGCTCGAATCGTTAAAGAGATATACGGTCATGGCGTCGATCAGAATATTTGTTTTATAGTTCATATTAGGCCTTCAAGGCCCATAACAAGGAAAATTCATTAACAAAGACATAAAGCCGACGACGAACCCGATCCTCTGTTGACAATTTGACAAAGTTGATAAGGTTCAACCAACAAAATGAAATTGTCCATAAATATCACCCTGATGATGGTCATGTTGAATAAAAATCTCAAGCGGAGGGGATCTCAATATTTAAAAATTCCACCCATATGCCCACGAAAATGTAAAATACTTAAAAATACCAAGGCCTTAAATATTTAAAATTGACATAAAGCATCTAAATGCTTAAAGTAAAATTTGTCCATCCTCTGCAATAATTTTTCGAGCTGGACAAGTTTGAAAATTACTTCAGCTCATAAAAAGCCAATGTCTCGCCAAGAATATCACTAAGATTCATTCTCAAATAGTCTCTTGCTAGCAAGGATGTGGCACATGCCCTCCAACCGGTGGTTTTGCCTCAAAATGGCAGCAAATCGTGAATTTTGCCACTAAATGGCACCACAGATAAACAGTTATGACCCTGACCCTCTGAACTAGGTGGATTTTGCCGCCAAATGGCACTACTAAATTATGGACATGGTTAGAGTCCGTATGCTCTCCAATAGCGTCAAATCCTTGATATATGAATCAATAGGATATAATCGATAGGGCACAAAGCCCTCTGTTAGCTAAGGTGGATTTAAATTTGTTCCCTTAGACAAATATTCACTTTAGGTTTACAAGGTACAATTGGACGAAGCAACCCATGTCTGCCGACTAGGATCCTTTTGTCAGGTTAGGTCGACTATCTCCTCTAACTAAGTAGACCAGGGACCATGATGACCCGGGACAACGTAACCATGTGATCTTGATCAGGTCCATCAACATTCCTCCACCATCCGCTTTAAGTGCAAGATGATAAAAATTTTAATTTTAAATATTTAGTCTCAAAATTGAATCCATGCTACTACTATACACTGTATATCATGTATCTCTATGTATCTGTTTGATGACTAATCTTAATCGAAAGTTCTCTCTCATTTTTGGGAAGGGTAATTAACTATAGGGGCTCGTGCCTATAGGAAGTATGAACTCAGATCATAAAGTCCTCGCAAAATGAGGGCGAAATCTTTGGGTAGTGTCTTATTCTCAATCCAATCTGTCTGCTAAAAATTTGCCTTAGAACCTACTCGTTAAAACTCTCCTCGACGACCCGAAAGAAAAGAAAGGGTTTCGCAGACAAGCCGGAGCGTGAATTTTCGGATCCCACAATAAGTAAATTATTTCTACCTAGCCGCAATCAACTTCTCACTAAAGTAGGTGATTGAGTGATTTCTAGGCTAAGATATATATATATATATATATATCAATACCAAAGGCATTATACCTGTAAAACCATCCTAATCAATATAAAGGGGTACAAAAAGGATGCTTTGATACCAACTGATGGAGAGGGAAGAAGAAACTCCTTAAACATGACTTGGAGTGTTTCATGCTTCACCTTGGATCTAGAGAGTACTCTATTGGCCATACAAACTGATTTTCATTTATCAAACAATTAATAATTCAATAAAGGTTATGACGTCATACTAATGTTTCTTAAAATTAGTTTAGATTCATGCTAGGTAGGTCTACTATGGAAGCTATACATATATTGAGAGGTTTTAATGGAGAAGTATATAGAGAGTAAGGAGAGTATCTATCTATGATATTTATTGATTTAGAGAAAACATATGATAAAGTTATAAAAGATGTGCTATGGAGAATTATAAAAAAGAAAGGAGTTAATAATGCTTATATTCATGTCATTAAGGATATTACATATGTTCAAACACAAGGTAGCTTGACCAAGTATTTTTCTATTTCAGTTGGATTGTATCAAAGATCAATTTTAAGTCCATATCCTTTTGCTTTAGACATGGATGTACTTACTGAACAATTGAAAGAAGATGTACCTTGGTGTATGCTTTTTGCTGATAACGTTTATCTTGTTTATAAGACTAGAGAGAGATGAAGAAAAACTTGAATTATGTAGGTCAACCTTAGAGTCTAATAGTTTTCATTTGAGTAGATCTAAAACCGAATACATGGAGTGTAATTTTAGTAGTAATAGATTTAGTGGTGGGATTGTGACATTGGATGATCAAGTCATTAAAAAGAGTGCACATTTTAGATATTATTGGTAAAGTGGAGGAATCATTGGGACTGTTGTGTGATAAAAAAAGTACCCCTCAAGCTTAAGTGAAAATTTTATAAGATTGTGGTGAGACCTGCAATGCTTTATGGAACAGAATGTTGGCCATTAAAAGACAAGTATAAAATTATGTTAAGTGTTGCAGAGATGAGGATGCTCAAATGGATGAGTAGCTGTACACTTAGAGACAGAATGCGAATGAGTATATACTTTAAAAGTTTGGCGTAGTTCCAGTGAAAAATAAGATTGGAGAGAATTGGCTTAGATGATTTGGTCACATTAAAGGTCGGCCTTCTGACGACCTATTAGGTTTTAATGGAGAAGTATAGAGAGAGTAAAAAGTATCTATCTATGATATTTATTGATTTAGAGAAAACATATGATAAAGTTATAAAAGAAGTGCTATGGAAAATTATAGAAAAGAAAGGAATTAATAATGCTTATATTCAAGTCATTAAGGATATATATATATATATATATATATATATATATATATATATATATATAAGCTATTACATATGTTCAAACACAAGGTGGCTTGACCAAGTATTTTTCTATTTCAGTTGGATTGTATCAAAGATTAATTTTAAGTCCATATCCTTTTGCTTTAGACATGGATGTACTTACTGAACAATTGAAAGAGGATGTAGCTTGGTGTATGGATTTTGTTGATAATGTTTTTCTTGTTGATAAGACTAGATAGAGAGATGAAGAAAAATTTGAATTATGGAGGTCAACCTTAGAGTCTAAAAGTTTTCGTTTGAGTAGATCTAAAACCGAATACATGGAGTGTAATTTTAGTATCTAGTGGTGGGATTGTGACATTGGATGATCAAGTCATTAAAAAGAGTGCACATGTTAGATATTATTGGTAGAATTCCAAATTTTTAAAGTGGAGGAAACATTGGGACTGTTGTATGATAAAAAAGTACCCCTCAAACTTAAGTGAAAATTTTATAAGATTGTGGTGAGACCTGCAATGCTTTATGGAACATAATGTTGGCCATTAAAAGAGAAGCATAAAATTATGTTAAGTGTTGCAGAGACGAGGATGCTCAAATGGATGAGTAGTTGTACACTTAGAGACAGAATGCGAATGAGTATATACTTTAAAAGTTTGGCATTGTTCCAGTGAAAAATAAGATTGGAGAGAGTTGCCTTAGATGATTTGGCCACATTAAAGATCGGCCTTATGACGACCTATTAGAATAGTAGATGTATTATATTCGGCCTATGTTAACAAATGTAGAGGTATACCTGAAAAGACTTTGTTAGAAAGTATTCGAAAGGACCCTTTTTATTAGAGTTAAATAAGAATTTAACTCTTAATAGGACAAAATGGAGAAAAATGATTAATGTAGTCGACCCTACGCAGTGGGATAAAGGCTTATTGTTGTAGACTTGTAGTCAATTAATAATTTGTTGACCTGTATCATATACCCAAAAGAACAAAAGAAAGAGGAAGCCAAAATTCAACGTACATGCCTGTAAACCATCGGACCCACGAACTCAGATGCATCGATGCTAACACGCGAATCCCGCCAGAAATCCCGGAAACCTCGTATCTGTCGAAGGCATCCCCGAAATCCCGCTGAATCGGTGTGCAGTCGGCGCAGTTCCGCAAATCCTGCGCGAATCCTGCGATCCTCTCCTCGATCGAGCCCCGTTCGCCTCTATAAAATGAAGCCGAAGTCCCCACTCTTCCCACGGCACACACACGCGAAAGCTCCCTGCTTCCCTGATCCAACCAGAGAGAGAGAGAGAGAGAGAGAGAGAGAGAGAGAGAGAGAGAGAGAGAGAGAGAGAGAGGGAAGAGCTTCTTACCTCTACTGCTGTCCGGTCTCCTCTCCAAACCATCGCCTGTAGCCGAGCTCCTCTCCTCCCTGTCTGACCAAAGCCACCCGATCTCCAGGCCGTGCCCTATCCCCCTCTATTCGACTCCTCAGTCACTGTCCGACTTTGCTCCTAGACCGACTTTCCCTTCCTCTTGGATCGAAAGTTACGGCATTTGGATCGGCAGCAACAACAGGAGCTCGGCTGTGAAGGTAACTCTCTCCCATGAGCGCCTCTTCGGCTTGATCCCGTAATGCAGAGAATGAGGGGAGGAGGGATTTTCTTTTATTAGTATTATTATTATTAAATTATATTTTTTTAGTTAATTAAAAATGATATTAATTATAATTAATTTAATTTAATTATAATTAATTATCCTAATGTTAATTAATTATTATTATTATATTTAAATATAATTAATTACTTATATTTAATTACTTTAATTATAATTAATTAAGAAATAATTATATCATTTATAATTAATTTAATTATGAATGATTACTTTATTTTATTAATTAATTAATAATTATTTATAATTAAATATAATTAGATTAATTATATATTAAATATTTTTTTTAATCATAATTAAATAATATTAGTTATAATTAATTATGATTAAATTTAATTGTAATTAATTTCTTTTTAATTAATTTTCAAAAAATATATATATATATACCTCTTTCTCCCTCGATCCGCACCGACGACCGCCAAGGTATAACTCTCTAAACCTAAAACTTCGAGAACTCGTTTCAACGCATTCGTCGAGACAAAACGACCACCTATACACGCTTTTCTTAGTGTGGTGGGAGGGAGTGCGTCACGACGCTTGCGAGGAAGCGGGTGATCACTTGAAATCCCTCATTGATGTTCGTATCGCCTTGGAAACCTCGCTTATACACGCTTTTCTTAGCGTGGTGGGATAGGAGCCCGGTGCGATGCGTATGACAAAGAGGGGATACCCATAAGTACCCGCTTGCGGGGAAATAACTGCTGTTCTTGCAAAATATTTACAAAAAAATGTTTTCTTGCAAAATGTTTTAAAAAAAAAAACCCATACACGCTTTTCTTAGCGTGGTGGGGGATCAAATTTACACGGCCGCGGTGTCCTCGAAAGGGGGCACCTACCATACACGCTTTTCTTAGCGTGGTGGGAAAGGCCCAGTTTTCCGTAGTTTTCCCCTAAACGGGGGAGACGTCGGGAGGCTGTCGAAATTTTGGGTGAACGCAATGTTACATTTGGACTTGATTACACCCGGATGACATGCAAGAGCAACAATGAGACTTGTACTTGGACTTTGAACAAGATCTAAATGACTTAATATAATTTGAACTCAAGTTAAGTGAAATTGAACTGGACCCAAGCAAGAGCATGATTTGAACATTAAGCCGACAAGGCTTGGACTTGACTTGAACAATTTGAGTAAGGGTATAAAACTTGTACTCGAACAAGAGCAGAGGACTTATGAACAAGGATAGAGCTTAATTGAACTTGAAAGAACAAATGCAAAGAACTTGTACTTGAGATTGTAGTTTGGAGCAATACAAGGATCACTTGGGCATATTTGAACAGCAGAGGACTTTGACATTGAATTTGAGCCTCAATATGCAATGAATTAAAACCAAACCTAAAACAATTGAACCCAAATAAAATGTGTAAGAAGCTTAATTCAAACTCAAGCAGTCATAATTTGAACTATTTGGACTCTCATTTGAACTTCAACAAGGACTCAAATTTGACTTGAATTTGAGCTTGTTACTTGAACTCGAACAAGGAAGGGGACTCATTCTTGAACTTGCAAATGAGTTATAACGAAGATTTGAGTTAGAACATGATCTTGAACTCAAGAGGACATGACTTGGACTACAAGGAGAATAATATAATATTCAAGATAAAAGTTATAATTTTTGAGATGACAAAGTACAAATTAAATGTAGAAGAATGGTACACAAAGCTTGTGGTGAATACAGAACTTGCAAATATCATCCACTAATCAAATGATGATAAAGACTCATGGAATTAAATGATACTAGAAGGGTTTGATGTGTAATGGGCATAACAAGTCTTCATATTCAATGGAATGTGGATATCAAACAAATGTTGAATATTAAGCCCCTACGCATATTGTAACACATATTGAGAATCATTGAGAATGAGTGGATGTGGAACTCATGGTGAGCAAGAATTCAATAATCATTTGGTTGCAAACAATCATCAATAAAGATGAAGGATATGTGATCTACTTGCAAGCATGATTCAAAGGGATTCGTAAGGGAAATACTATCAGACGCATGATATGTATTTTCTTGTAAACATATATTGCAACATACGGCTAATATCAACACGAAGCCAATGATAGCTCTTACTACATCTATGTACAAGCACTGACGAAAGATCGTAGATGTTAGAAGAAATTATAGTGTGCCCACAAGTGACTATAGAAGGTCTATAATGCATATAATGATTCATCTACAAGCATTTGCAATGCAAGGCAGGAGACTCGTTAGTGCATTATGACCCGCCTACAAAAAATCAACAAGCAGTGCACGACAGTCTACCTGTACGAAGCAGCGAATAATTTTCTTCAGAAGCTGCTACGCCACGCCACCGGATCCGCAACATTCGTACTAGCGGACAGAAGGCGTTTATAAATATTCCAAGAATACCCCCTGCACGTGCACTATAAATTGTATACACATAGGTACACTAAAGGGGTATATAAAAATCACCCGCATGGGCCCCGACGAGCGTGTTATTGGTACACACGTGACGTCTAGGGATGCTGCGCGGGTTGACAAGTGAATTCAAGTTCGAACACAATCCTTCTATATAGATCAGTAGGAGTCGACAAGGTTCGAACCAACAAACAAATATGTGGTCGTGACCAGTATATTTGTTTTAATACATTCATATCAGGCCTCCAAAGCCTTTAATCAAGAGAATTCACTTACAAAGGATCAAAGCCTACAAAACCCGATCCTCTGTCGATAGTCCGACAGAGTTGACAAGGTTCAATCCATAAAAAGAAATGACCCCCAAACACCCCGATGATGGCCGTGTTGAATGCAGATCTCAACCGGAGGGGTTCCCAAATACTTTTAATTGTCTCCCAAATATCCATATTCCAAAACTCCACCCAAAATACCTATAAAAATCCAAAGGCTCCACAAAAATTCCAAAGATCATCCAAAATCCCAAATTTCCAAGATATTTAAAAATGAAATAAATCCATCAATCACTCAAAGCAAAATCCATCCACCCTCCGCAACAGTCTGCCGGGGTGGACAAATTCAAATAAACTCTAGCTCACAAAGAGTCAAATGCCTAGTCGAAAATATCACTAGGATCCATTCTCAAACAATCTCTTGCCAGTAAGGACGTGGTACGTGTCCTCTAACCGGCAGTTTCGCCGCCAAATGGCACTATAGGTAAAAGGTTATGACCCGGGGCCCTCTGAACCGAGTGGTTTTGCCGCCAAATGGCACCACAGACAGCGGTTATGGCCAGAGCTAATACGCTCCTTAATGGCGTTAAATCCTTGAGATATGAATCAATAGAATATGATCGATAGGGCACAAAGCCCTCTGTTAGCTAAGGTGGATTCAAATTTGTCCCTTTAGACAAACATTCAACCCCGGTCTACAAGGTCCCCTTGGACGAAGCAACCCATGGCTGCCGACAAGGATCCTTCTGTCAGGTTGGGTCGACTACCTCCTCTGACTAAGTAGACCAGGGACCACGACGGCCCGGGATGACGGAACCATGGGATCTTGATCGGGTCTATCATCCATTCCCCCACCATCCGTTTTAAGTGCAAGATGGTGAAATTTCTATTCTAAATATTAAACCTTCCAAAACCATCAAATATCAAATTTTCCAATTTCCAAAATTTCCAAACTTTCCAAATACCCAAATTCAGACACAATTTCCAAATCCAAATCTATGCTGCTACTATATGCCAGATACACGTATTCTATACGTATCTAATTGACGACTAGCCTTAATCGAAAGTTCTCTCTCGTTATCGGGAGGGGTAATTAACTATAGGGGCTTGCGCCTATAGGAAACCAAGAACTCAGATCATTAAGTCCTCACAAAATGAGGGCGAAATCTCTGGGTAGTGTCTTATCTACAAACCCATCTGCTTTCCAAAATTTACCTCGGAACTTAGTTCGTTAAAACTCCCTCGCCGAATAAGAAAAGCGAGTGGAGGCCGAGGCCGAATTTTCGGAGCCCACATAATTCAATTATATGCATCAATCCCTATTTATTTAAATAGTGTAAAAATAAGTTAATATAATTTTAATTACAATTTAATCCTATATAAAATCAAATCCATTCATATCTTAACATTTAAAGTCAAACATATAATTATCTAAAGTGGTTAATTACACCTAAGAAATCAATTAAGTAAATTACTAAAAATTCTGTCAAAATAAAATAGGCATCAAAATGGTCCAATTTAGTTCTATTTTGGCCTTGTTTGACTCTTTGAAATTGGCCTATTGACATCAAAGCTTTTGGGTGCTCTTTCGGCTTGATGAATGGTTTGTATTACATCAAAAACTTAGAACAACAACTATTTATTTTCACCTAAGTTGATGTTATTTATTGATATTGTCAAATGCTGATTCAACAAACCAACAATGAAGATTTCTGGTCAAGTTATTCTTACTGTATATGTAATTTCCAATTTGGCATTTATGCATGCAGGCTTTTAACTGTCTCTCTTCATGGAACTGGGTCTACGTTGTGGGCAAAAGCATTACTATCCGAACAGACATGTCTACGCATAATTTGGATTGTTGGGAACACATTAAATTCAACATTATTGGAAAAGGTTGGACAAATATGATTTCATATCTAGTCTTTCATGGATTTATGGCATTTGTAGAATGTCAAATATGGTATTTTATTTGTAGCATGTGCAAAAGCGATAGATGGATAAATAATGCAGGAATTTTTTTTTACTTAATTTTAACATTTTGGATTTCAGGTTGATGGTCAAACATTTTGTTGTGGGATGGCTAGGGATGGTGGTGATTTGGCTTAGAAAAGGGATAGGATACTTGTAATCAACATCAGGTAGGATCCCTTATGATGGAGGAATGTGTTGGTCTATTATATGGAGTCTAACCATGATGTTAAGTCTTAGGTGGTGGCTTAGCCAATGAAAAAAGAAGATGAGATGATATATATATAAGAGATGAAGTTATAGGGAAGTGATATATCATCTTTCATAAGAATAATAATGTAAAGATATAAATAAGATGCCAATGTTTCCTAAGGAGACAACCACCAAACACTGCCTCATAAAGAGAGACCCCCACTATATTGGATATTTGTATCAGTTAAATATATTTAAGTTTACTTTCTACTATAAAGCCATTCTATATCTAACATCTCCACTATAATTTCATTAAATAAAGAAATGCATGATATTAATGCAAAAGAGATGGGGGTCGGCCACTTAAAGCATCCATGGGATTTTCTTAATTCCAAACTGGCTTGCTTGATTGCTTGGTTCTCCTTGAAATTATATTCGAAGTAATATCGAGACTAAATAAAGCATCCAAGCTTTCCTTTCTTGTATATGGTGCCATAAAGGAAAGAGGGGAGAGAAGGGTGATTGAATTCTTCATGATTCCTTATTTCTCCAATTTGGCCTAGCATATTTGGAAGGAGAGTGATTCTATATTGTTTTTTTCATAATGATTTAAATCTCCCTTGATGTCACACTTGATGAAGATGAAAAATAATAATCTTTTTTTGGATGATATTTCTTTTCATATTTTTGTAATATTGATGGAAACTATGTTCTTTTCATATTTAGATTGTAGTGATAATGCCAATCAACTTCCTCCCTCATATTAGTAGTGATGATAATGCAAATACCTTCCACATTTGGATGTTGATGTCCTGATGATTATAGCTTAATTTATTTCAATAAATAGATGGATATGATGAAAAGTAAAAAAACTCAAGACAATTTAATACAAATTTTTTAATAGTTTGAGCTTGAGTTTGTCCTACATATTATCTTGGATATTAGATTGTATTACAATTCTTGCATAAGGTTAATAGTAATTAATTGAAACATTAGTATTTTCAATCGTATTTTTGTTATTATCAAAAATAAGTTCATCACATCAATAGGCTCAAGGGATGAACAATTACCATTAGACCAAAAAGTTAAACTCAATAGGGATATTTCGTACTTTTAGGATCGGTGGCCTTGAACTGTCCGAGGATCAAGGTAGGCCTCTTTGAATAGCTTATGATTTATTTTTTTTCCTAATTTACTAACACTATTCTATTCACTTGTACCTTCTTTTTCTTAGAAACCTATGATGAATTTTAGGTCGGTTTCTTAGAATTAGCACATTTTGAGGAGCAATGACTTGGAGCTTCTCCTAACTCCATCCAAATGATAAGGCCGTAAAGTTCATTATTGATAACTCCAATTGTAATTAGCGTGCAAATCAATCCTTACGAATAACTTTGAATTTTGTTGGTCTGCTCTGCACAGTAGGAGATTTAAAGGCAAGGGAAATCCCTTTATCAATACCTGCTAAATCTGCAGAAAGGCCGCAAGAGATTCTTAAACTATGGGGTGAGAAATAACGGTCCAACCAGGATGCTCAGAATAATGTAGTAGGGAAGTGGATGGGAAAATGAACTTAGGTTGAAATTAAACTTGGGTATACATAAACTTTAATTATGAAATGAATCTCCGATACTAAATGCTGGGTATGAATTGGGATTGCAAAGCCATCCTTAAAAAAGAAGCCTAAGGTATTTGTACAACTACTCCTTGAACATTGCATTGAAAGGAATCTCTTGATTTTATGAAAATGGTTTAGTACCTGAGATTGAGAATTTCAGTAATAGAGCAAGTGAATATTGCACAAAATCTGATAAAAAATTGTTAAGTGCTGCAGATTATTGTAAATTACACTATTTTAACTGACACCTTGGGGCAAGAACATATGGAGAATTAATTTCTTATTTTTTAAATATATATTTATTGATTTAGTAAATGCAGTTTAAAATGACCTGATAGTACATTTGATGAAGAGGGTATGTATGCTCCTGATGATTGAGATTGGAAATTTTGTAGATGGTAATGTATGTTCGGCCAATATCTTTGGGTATTTGATTTAGTTAATGAATACAATGTGACTTCAACGTAATTATTGTAATCATAGAAAATTTTATAATGTTCCTATCCTTGAACCTTCTCATTTTTTATGGTGGTAAGTACTGTTGACCCCTATCACTCAAACTACGTGTGAAAAGGTTGAGAATTGCGAATCGAGCAGCGCGCGGGTTGATATGACGCCCCACTTGAAGGGTCAAACGACATTCGATTGCCAAACGGACTACGTCATTGTGTCCAGAACGTCGTCGACATTAAGAATATACATCTTATTTAATCAATCGGGATCATCCAGAATGGTGGAATGTATCCAAATGTTATGGCACGTTTATTGAGAAAAAATTAGCTTTGACGCTAGGGGTGTCAGTATTTGGCACAACCCGAAAACCCGACTCGAACTCGACCCGAAAATTTCGGGTTAGGATCAACCCGAAACGAGTCGGGTTCGGGTTCAACATTTCGACCCGTTTAAAAAATCAGGTCGGGTTCGGGTTAACCCTTTGACCCAAAATTGACCCGATTTTGACTCGAAAACCCGATTTTGACCCTGCAACCTGAGATTGACCCGATTTTGACACGGTTTTGACTCAAAAAGAGGAGATTGACACCCGAAAATTAGCAATTTTTTTGTTGTAAACGGGTCATTCGGGTCGTGTCGGGTTGACCCGGACCCGAAGCGGGTCGGGTTCGGGTTGAACCGAATAGTGCCGGGTCTGTTTCAGGTTCGACCCGAACTCGACCCGTGACCCGAAATTGACACCCCTATTTGACGCTATCCAAATGACGTCCGATTGTGAAACAGATTTCGTCATTGTGTCCGGAGCATTGCCAATCTCTAAAAAGTAGATTTTGTTTATTCAATTTGAAGCATCCAGATTAGTGGCATGTATCTCGAGGCAATTCCAATGTAATGCAAGGACAAACATATAGAGGAAATTGGCCTCTACGAAGACAGCATGATGTCCGATTATGAAACGGAATGCGCCACTGCATCTGGAACATCATCAACATCCGAAATATGTATTTTATAAATTCAATTGGTATCAACTGGGATGGTGGGATGCAAATTAAGACAATCCCAATGTAATGCAAGGACGTGCATATCGAGAAAATTGGCCTTTATGAAGACGACATAATGTCCGATCATGAAATGGACTGCGCCGCTGCGTCCGGAACATCATCAACATCCAAAATATGTATTTTATTTAATCAATTTGGATCGTTCGAGGTGGTGACACTAATCCCGAGATGATTTGAATATGACAACACGTATTTCGATGAAAATTAGGCCTTGGTGTCACTCAAACAACGTCCGATTGTGAAATGTACTACGTCGTTGTGACCGAGACATCGTTAATACCCTAAATACACTATCAATTTGTCTAATTTCGATATCGACAAATTTGACACGTTAAACAAAGGGAAAGACACATTTCGAGAAATTACACAAATCGAGAAAGCACGCAATTCGAGGCAACTTGGAATGATTGACACATCAATCTTATAGCTTATTTTAAATAGAGGGATGATGATGACAGAGCACATATTTTTAACTTTTTTTATTTATTAAAATTAAGATAAAATATGTATGAAAAGTCAAAACAAAAAATCAAATCAATACATTAATGACAAACCTCGTTTTGTCGAATATCTGCTCTGATCTCCCGATTTTCCGTTGAGTTTGGCATCTAAATCCCGTAATTTCTGCTGAAGTAGAACCTCGGATGGAGATTGCCTCGTTTGAATACAGCTTTTTGATGTTAAAAAGAAGAAAAGGAGCTCTGGGCGTCTTTTTTTTTCTCGTCAATTGAGTTTCAAAAAGATAACTTCCTCTGCCTTCCAATCAAGCTCTTTACACTTCCGTTGCCGATTACGAACTCCTCTGTCCGTCCAAAGCTCCTCGCCAACCTTTGCTTCCTCCGACCTTCAAGTCCTCTCCACGCCAAATCACTCAAAAGTCTTCTACTTGCCTGAACCGACCACAAGCCTGCCGGCTTCCCATTGCCTAAGTTTCACCCGATCTCTCCCTTTCAAGCCGTTTTCTGTACTGAACCAGTCCACTCTTTCAAACTCTACTGGGGAATCCAAAACCTGCAAATATGAGTGGCCTTGTCCTTCTGACCGCACAAGGAATAATAAAGGGGAAAGCAAGAGAATATCTCTCAAAGAAGGGTACAATGTTTTATGAAAAAAGCCACAAAAACAGGAAACTTTTATATTGGAGTTTAAACTCTCATAAAGTTGCTTAAGAGGTATTTTAAGCTGAGCCGTCGATTATCATGGGTAAGTTGGACTTTCAAAAAAGTTACCTGCTGGCTTCTTTTTCACGTGGAGAACTTTAATAGTTTCACTTACTGTTGTTGCACATGGGAAATCACTGTTCAGGTCAGGCTGTGTCCAAAACAGTTGTTTTTTTAAAAAAAATAAATCAAAATAGTTCTTTCCCACTTGCTGAACTTCACTCAATTTATTCCTTCATGAGGTGTTTGCTGTCTACAGTAACCTCCAAATTTCATATATATAACTTATGAATTATTATTTTTGCTACTGTCAGATAAAAAAATGGTCCAAGAGAAATGAGCCATCTATTCTTTGTTGTCCATTAGTTATTAAAGTTATGTTTTTTAGCTAACATAATTGATGTTATTTATACTTACAGTAATAACTACTATTACTATATATATATATATATATAAGAAAGAAAAATTCAAGAGAAAAAATGAGGAAAAAAGAAAAAAAAAAAGAGATTAAAAAAAAGTAAAAAATAATAATAAAAGAGAAAGAGAGTTTTTTTTGCATCTCCCTGTCGTCGCCAACCATTGCGAGGTATGAATTTCCAATTCAGATTCTCGTTTCGGCGTTCGCGGCGCATCGGCGAACCGCTCATACACGCTTTTCTTAGCATGGTGGGAAGGGAATGCGGTGCGGCGCCTACGACAAGGCGGGCAATCATCTAAAATCTATTTTTCGGCTTTCGTGGCGCACCGGAAAACTATATATACACGCTTTTCTCTAGCATGGTGGGATGGGAACCCTGTGCGACGCCTACGGCGAGATGTAGATATTCATAAGTACGCGCTTGCGGGGAAATGACTGCGTTTCTTTTGAAATAGGTGCCCGAGACCCATACACGCCTTTCTCTGGCGTGGTGTGATTGAAGATTTTATGGCCGCGGTGTCCAAGGACACGTACCGTACACGTTTTTCTCTAGCGTGGCGGGAGACAGTTTTCCATAATTTCCCCTAAACAGGGAGATGCCGGGAGGCTGCCAAAATTTCAGGTGAACATAAGACCACACTTGGGACTTGTTTTGAACATCAAATGAAAAAAGATTTGGACTTAAACTTCATTAAAAAAAAGGACTTAAGTGAACTCAAACTTTAAATGAACTTGAAAGACAACATAAGCTTGAACTAGACTTGATCGAACTCAAAGGATAAGAAAAGACTTATGTTAAAATCTCAATGAATATAATTTGCTCATTATCAAATGAAAGACTTATGTGAAATCATCATGCATGTTGCAAACAACATGTGGAGGCAAGGAGTATAACCAGTCTACAAGCAATGAATAATAATAAGGATATGTGAGCTATTCATAAGTGAATGCACAAGGATATTCCATTGAACATTGCAACTCATATGCAATATGATTCACACATAATTCAAGATGGAAATTAAACAATTGATTAATTCGGGGCAATTGTATGAACTAAGAGAATATATGATGAAAGTGATAACGATCGATATCATCAAGCCAGCAAGCAAGTAGAAGATTCATGACATGCATGAGACAATGAATGCATGTGATATTCACACAAAGGTAATAATTTGTCCATGAAGAAGAAATGTATGACAAGCACACAAGCGATGGGTGAGAATATGTATGTCATGAGTTATTCATAAATATGATGCATAAGATACAAAACTAATGAGACATTCAACTGATGTCGGTTGACACATAAACAAAGGATGTTGATGCCCATGGGCTTTGAGGGTTGAAACACAAGTAAGATATCAATTCATCAATTGATGCATACGATGAAGCCATAATTTCGTCACATATGCAATAACAGCTTTGCAAGTGACAATCATTGGCAAACAATGAATGGTATAGTATTCTAGAGCCAACAGTGCTCAGTACAAAAGCACCTACAACAATCTCCACGAATATTGAAATACATGTGAGTTGATGTTGCAACTCACCTATCGATGTATATAAGGAAACTGATGATAAATACAACATCTTGCTAATCAACAAGCAAGGAAGAATCGACAACGAATGTAAATCACTCGACGATCAATATCATTTTACAGATGAAGTATACATACAACAAGTCTTCCTACAATCAATTCCAATTGTCGTGGGAATGCATACGATAGCCCCTACAAACACTGAAATGGGCACAAGCAAATATAAAAGATTCTTTCAATCAATGCAATAAAGAAACCAATGACAAAGGCAATAATTCATCAATCAAAATATGTGAACAGATGGATGACAAATGTAGCTCAAGCAATGAATAATGTAGGCATGCCACAGATATATTACTTGCCTGCGAGCAACAACAATAATAAATATATTACAAGGATAGGGGTCCTTCGCAAGCAAACAAAAATAACTTGTAAATGAATGCGGATACCTGTTGGCAATGATGAAGGGTTTATATATGCACAATGGCATAGGTACAATTGGTGACTAGCGACGAGCATCACATGTTATAATGCCCTTGTGATTGATGATCACTTAATGGCAAGCAAGTACATCGATCCCTTTTTACAACCAAAAGCAAGTGGCATGTAGTAAATGCAAGCGCCTACGGACTGCTGCAAATGACCAGTCACATACTCAATATACCACCTTCGGACAAATCCAGAAATCCTACAAGCCGTCGTAAGAAGCCTCTCGTGTATGCAATATGCCATCTACGAGCAAAGGCGAATGACATATAATAAATGCAAGCCTCTACAACCAATAGCAGGAGATTCGTTAGTGCACTATAATCCATCTGCATAAAGTAGCAAGTAGTGCACGACAATTTATATGTATACAATGGGTTGATAACCAGTACTATAATACGCCACTGGATTTACAACACTCATACAAGCAGACAGAATGCGTCCACAAGCTACTACAACACGCCACCAAATCTGCAACTTATATACAAGTAGACAAAAGGCATGTACAAGCTTCCAAATAGAATACTGCATTTAAATGAGGGTCTTCCACACAACTGAGCAGCATCAAATATTTCCAAAATACCCCTGCACATGCACCGTAGTTTGTATACACATAGGTATGCAAGGGAGCAAGTGCAATCATAAAATCCGCATGGGCCCCGATAACATGTTATTGGTGCACACGTAACGTCTATGGATATTGCGCGGGTCAATAAATTTGAACCTGATCCTTCTAAACTTGTAAAAAGGAGTCAACAAGGTTCAATAAATAATTATAAAATACCCCCAAACACCCGCATGGACCTCGGCGAGCATGTTGTGGGGATACATGTGACGTTTACGGATGCTGCGTGGGTCAATAAGTGAATTCAAGTTCGAATACGATCCTTCCATACAGATCAATAGGAGTCGACAAGGTTCAAATCATTAAATAAATATACGGCGGTGGTGACCGGTGTATTTATTTTACTACATTAATATTAAGCCTTCAAGACCTATAACAATGAGAATTCAATAATTATGGCACAAAGCCTATAACGAACTAGATATTCTATCAACAATTCGATAGAGTTGACAAGGTTCAGTCCATAAATAAAAATGCCTCCAAACACCCCTATGATGGCCGCATTGAATGCAAATCTCAACCAAAGGAGTTGACTTTAAATACTTTCAAATGCCACCTAAATGTTCATCAGAACTCCAAAAGTTCATAGAAATTCCCAAAATCCCAAAAAATTCAAAAAATATTTAAAATTGAAATCCATCCATTAAACACTTAAAGCAAAATCCATACATCATCCCGCAATAGTTTGCCGAGGTGGACAAATTCGAATATAACTTCTGCTCATATAGAGTCAAATGCCTAGTCGAAAATATCCTGCCAATAAGGACGTAGTACATGTACTCTGACCGGCAGCTTTGCCGATAAATGACACCGCATGATAAATGGTTATGATTCGGGCCCCTCTGAACCGAGTGGTTTTGCCACTAAATGACATCACGAAATACCAGTTATGTCCAAAGTCAATGCATTCCTTATTGGCATCAAATCCTTGAGATATGAATCAATAGGATATGATCGATAGGGCACAAAGCCCTCTATTAGCTAAGATGGATTCAAATTTATCCCCTTAGATAAACATTCACCTCAGGTCTACAAGGTTCCTATATTGGCATCAAACCAAAAAGCTTATAATTGTCAAAATTAGTAATATATCCTAATACAAGTCATTCATATATTAGGTTATAAATGTGATTAAGGATTCAAATTAATAAGTTATTTTATATGGCTTACCAAGAATAATTATTTCTAATCAAGTAATAAAAATCACAAGCAACTTTTGAAAATTTCTTAGAAGAAAAAATGAAAGCACAATTTAATTTCACAACCTATCATTCACAAACTAATGGTGATGACCATGGATGTTGCAATATTTAAAGTGATGGTTTAATGAGATTTGTATGATCAAAGATGTATGAATATATGGGGTCATTTGATTGCTTGTAAATGGGAAGTAAAGAATATCCAGTAACAATTCCAAATGAGACGACCAAAATCAATACCATTGAAACTGTAATACCCAAAATTAACTTAAGAAATCTCAATTTCTTTTTTGAAGGAATGAAGAGAATCAAAACAAATAATCTAAGCTTGCCTATGAATTTCGATTCATGTTATAAGAATAATCTACTATTTCTCAATGTTAAATTTAGAAGTTTCTTGTGTAACCGGCCAAGGACTTGGTACAGCCCGAGGGGATGTAAACGGTAGGGGTGTCAATATTTGACACGACACGACAACCCGACCCGGAAAATCCGGGTTTGACCCGACCCGTTTGATAAACGGGTCGGGTTCGGGTTCACAGATTTGACCCGTTTAATCAAACGTCGGGTCGGGTTGACCCGGCGGGTTACCGGGTCAACCCGTAAACCCGTTTAATTTAAAAAAATAAAGAAATGTTTATGTTCAAATGAGCTCCCCGATGCTCATTTGGCGAAAATAGAAAGCGGCGCTTTGGGCTTCTCAAAGCTTCTCCTCGAGCCCTTCAAAGCTTTCCACTGCTACGATAGGAAAAGTCTTATGTTATAATAGTAGAGAGAGAAAGGCATGCTGCGATTTCGTAGTCATTTGTTGGATTACTCAGCCACTCCATAACAAGCTCCTTATCCTTGCTCCGCCCAATGAGATCATTTTTACTTTTTAGGCAAGGATCCTGTTCACGTGCTCCGAGCTCCGTGCAGCTCAAGCTGCTGCTTCTGAATCTCTGAAGCTCCTTCCCCCAAAAAAAAAATCTCTGATGCTCTGATGCTCCTGCGTTGCGTGTTTTACAAGATGAAGGAAAGTATCAACACCAGTTGTTGCAACTTTATCAAGTTTCTGCACAGCCGTCCGTCTCCAGTCGCTTCAAGGTGGGATCAATTTTGAGAGCACGTTTGCCAAATTAAAAAAAAAAAAAAAGATTGGAAGAACGTTGCCGGGTCGCGGGTAGGGTCGGGTCCACCCGGCAACCCGGCCGGGTCGGGTCCGGGTTGAAATGTCCGACCCGTTTGTAAAAACGGGTTGGGTTCGGGTTGACCCGTTTAGATACGGGTCGGGTCAGGTTCGACCCGAACCCGGCGGGTTGACCCGAATTGACACCCCTAGTAAACGGCCTTGAAATGGGATAAAAAATAAGAAAGAAAATTAAGAGTGAAAAGCTTATTTGCAACCTATCTAACCACATTAATAAGCATTAAATCTCAAGACAACAGATACAACAACAACAACAACAACATCAAGCCTTTATCCCACTACGTGGGGTCGGATACATGGATCCTTTTTCTCCATTGTGTCCTATTAAAAGTCAAATTCTCGTTTAAATCTAATAAAGGTCATTCTTAAAATTTTCTAACCAAGTCTTTTTACCTTTCTTAACATAAGTCAAATCTAATACCTCTACTCTCCTAACCGGGTCATCGCAAGGCCTCCGTTTTATGTGACCAAACCATCTAAGGCGACTTTCTCTAATCTTATCTTCTACTGGAGCTACTCCAACCTTTTCACGTATGTGCTCATTTCGTATCCTATCTCTAAGGGTAAAGCCACTCATCCACCTGAGCATCCTCATCTCTGCCACACTTAACTTAGTATTATGCTTCTCTTTTAAAGGCCAACATTCGGCACCATAAAGCATTGCAGGCCTCAAGACAACAGATGAAAAAAAAATTCTTATTGTCGCTGAACGATAGAGGCATGAAGAAAAACAGGAACAAGAAGCTTACCTTCGTCTCCAGTAGCCTTCAGGTACGTCGAACACGAAGTATGTTGAGCACGGCGCAGGAAGAAAACAGGGAACGAACGACCGAGAGCGAAGTCGTCGAAGTCCTGGATGCCGTCGAAGTCGTGGATCTCGTCGAAGTTTGTTGAACACGACGCAGGAAGAAGAAAACAGGGAATCAAAGTTGTCGAAGTCGTCGAACTCGTCGAAGTCGAAGTTTGTTGAACATGACGTACGAAGAAGAAAACAGGAAACGAATGTTGTCGAACTTGAAATCGTCGAAGTCGTCGATGTCTCGAAGTCGTGGATCTCGTCAAAGTCGAAGGATAAGTCGTCGTTAGGGAAAGTCGGCGGGAGCAGGGATCACACGACCGAACGGGAGGAAGAGAACGATCAGACGAGCAAACGAGCAAACGAGAGAACGAGCAGGGATCACACGTTCGATCAAACTTTGTTGTCCAAGTCGGAGAAGGAAAACGAGCAAACGAGAGAAAACATGGAATGAAGGAGAGGGAGCGGCAGAAATGCTTACAAAAGAAGTCCTAAGCTCTATTTTCGCATGACTAGCGAACAAAATGATTCGAGGCAGCGCCTCTTTCGCCTCGACGCCTCGCGCCCTGAGGCGTACGCCTCAAATGAAAAAAGCGTGCGTTTTGTCCAAACAACCGAGGCTTACGCCTTAGTTCGCCCAGTTAACGCCTCGACTCGAGGTGCGCTTCAAGGCTATCGCCTCAAACGCTTTTTAAATGGTTGCTATGTCATCATCATCCCTCTATTTAAAATAGGATTTATGTGTCAATCAGCCCAAGTTGCATCGAATTGCGTGCTTTCTCGATTTATGTAATTTCTCAAAATGCATGCCTTTCCCTTCGTTTAACGTGTCAAATTTGTTGAATATCGAAATTAGACAAATTGATAGTGTCTTTAGGGTATTAACGATGTCTCGATTGCAACGACGTAGTCTGTTTCACAATCAGACATTGTTTAAGCGACGCCAAGGCCTAATTTTCATCAAAATATGTGTTGTCATATTCAAATCATCTCGGGATTTGTCAACCACCTCAAACGATCCAAATTGATTAAATAAAATACATATTTCGAATGTTTATGATGTTCGGGACGCAGCGGCGTACTTCGTTTCTTGATAGGACATCATGCCGTCTTCGTAGAGGCTAATTTCCTCGATATGCGCACCCTTGTATTACATTGGGATTGCCTTAATTTGCATGCCACCATCCCAGTTGATACTAATTGAATTTATAAACTACATATTTCGGATGTTGATGATGTTTCAGACACAGCGGCACAATCCGTTTCAAAATCAGACATCATGTCATTTTCGTAGAAGCTAATTTCCTCGATATGCGCGTCCTTGTATTACATTAGGATTGCCTTAATTTGCATGCCACCATCCCAGTTGATACCAATTGAATTTAGAAAATACATATTTTGGATGTTGGTGATGTTCCGGACGCAGCGGCGCAATCTATTTCATGATCGGACATCATGCTATCTCCGTAGAGGCTAATGTCCTCGATATGCGCGTCCTTGCATTATATTGTGATTGCCTCAAGATACATGCCACTAATCCGGATGCTTCAAATTGAATAAACAAAATCTACTTTTTAGAGGTTGGTAACGCTCCGTACACAGTGACGAAGTCCGTTTCACAATCGGATGTCATTTGGATAGCGTCAAAGCTAATTTTTCTCAATAAATGTGCCATCGCATTTGGATCCATGCCACCATTCCGGATGATCCCGATTGATTAAATAAGAACTAAACTCTTAATGTCGACGACTTTCCGGACACAATGACGTAGTCCGTTTGGCAATCATATTTGACCCTTCAAGTGACGCATCATATCAACCCACGCGCTGCTTGATTCATCATTCTCGTCTTTTTCACATGTAGTTTGAGTGATAGGGTCAACAAATGCCCCCCAACAAATGTGATATGCGTCTAGAAAGTATCATGTTTATTGTGAGTCGGTTAACGGTTTTCGTTAGTCCCCTTTTTCAACATTTTTTTGTCATTGTTACTGCTTTTTGACACATTTTGCTTGTTTTTCCTGTGCAGGGAATGTTCTGCTGGCAGAGATACGATGACCTGCATCCAGACGAGCCTAGCGAGGCTGCTATTAGGAGGCTATTGACAGACAGGACCCCAGGGTAGTGTTGATATTCGGGACAGACTAGAGCAGCACCAGGACATGCTGCAGGGGCGGGACCTCTTCCACAGTTTCTTTGCCAGTTCCCCCTTATTTTCAGAGCTCTCTAAGGACTCTGTTTCTTTTAAGGACCCAGACAGGTGGGTCACCAGTCTCAGGTTACAGTATGGGGAGTACCACCCGTTAGAGAGTTTTGTGGCACAGGTCGGCTGGGGCACCTGCGACGTTTTAGTGTCTGTCGTAGACAAAGTTGAGACAGTTTGGCAATTTAGCTTGCTTAGCCATCGTCAGCTACCGTCGTCACCTTTAGAGTGAACATGGGACTCGACACTTGGACAGGTTCAGAGTCCAACCAGTGGCTACGTTTGTTGGGTCCGCTATGTTTTGCAAGTGCACAGGGGTACACTATAAGAGGCAGTGATCTATGAGGCAGTGTATGCCTCGCTGTTTGACTACAGACGCCTCCCTACTTTTTAGGCTCGCGGTTTGATAGAGTTTTGGGACTCGGGCAGAGTTACATATTAGGTCGTAGTAGAGGAGCTTACTGTGACACTCTCAAGTTTACAAACAGTGTCCGGTCTACTAGTCTTTGGTTACCGCTTTGAGGAGCGTCCCTTCAGACGAGCAGTTGTTTCAACGATTTCCCTTAACGGATGGTGATAGGAGAGGCATACTGCTATTCTTAGACGTTTACCCTACAGCTTTAGAGCACTACCAACGGACCTTCGGAGCTTCAAACTTGTCCAGACATTCCCTACTCTTCCATGCCTGTGGATGTCTGGATCCGCAGTTCTCCAAGAGAGGTACTTGTCTCCCGTTACGGTGTCACTGCACGACCCGTTTGGCTTCAGTTTGCAGCGCGGTGCTCCGCTGTCAGAGGACGTCGAGCCTTCTTCTTCATCTGGTTACACTTACCCAGGTTTTGCAGGGGTCGATGAGGGTCTACTTTTGACGGGTTTCTTGGCTCTTTGGCTCAGCACCTTCGAACTCACACTTCGGACAGGCTCTTTGAGGTGCAGTATTTTGTTGGCAGCCTGCCAGTTGGCACAGGGATATAGACTTGCTCTAGCTTCTGCTATTCTTGTAAAAGTGTACAGAGTTATGCAGACCGTTTTTGAGGCCAGCTCTTTTTGTCGTGGTAGTACTTGTACACCAGGTTCACTTACACGTCTAGTGTGCATTTTCCTGTATAAAGATCCCAGTTTACTTCTTGCAGAGAGGGTACCCTACGGTTTTACAGCTGTCTCAGGCATCTTCCACCTTTGAGTTAGAGAGGATCCGCCTCTTTTTTTTCTCCCCCCAACTAGTTACAGGCTGGTTTTCCCTTGTTCCCCAGCTAGATGTTGTCAGTTTATGGCCTCACCAGAGCGGTACTGTTGTTGTGGATGGGATTGACCACAGAGGGAGCCGTATTTTACCGCAGAGGAGACGGAGTTTGACAGTTGCTAAGTACTTCATTAGCATGCGTCTAGGTTGGTTGTGTTACAGGGTAGGTGTTGTAATGACTTTGGAGGGTTACCAGCCTAGTAGGGTGGCTGGACAATTTGGACTCTTCTAGGCCACAACTTACGACGGACGACCACTTGTTCCCGGGGCTCCAAACACATGACGCATGGACACAATTCCACTAGAGACCTGCCTCTACGCTGCAGCTCTTACTTGGTTACACTTATTGAGGATCGGGACAGGTTCCAGTTTTCTTTTTGCTCAGTCGTCTGCTCACACGAGCGTTAGTTAAACACGACTGTCTTGGATACGACAGTCTTTTGGACCTGCTTTGGAGCACGGTGCGATGATATACGAGCGCCGAGTACGGGAGCTCGGGTTACCGAAGGGATAGAGGTCCCGTCGGGTCTTCCAGAGACTGCAGGTAGCATAGGTACTTTTCTATACTTCTCCTATTCTCTTTCTTGTTAGCATTTAATTTAATAGATATTTAATTATTTGATGTCTGTCAAATTAAATGCTAACAAGAAAGAAAAGAGGAGAATGGTAGAAAAGTACCTCTGCTACCTGCAGTCTCTCTGGAAGACCCCGATGGGACATCTATCCCCTCGGTAACTCAAGCTCTCGTACTCGGCGCTAGTTCCTCCTCGCACAGTGCTCCAAGGCAGGTCTAAAAGACTTTCGTTCCCAAGACAATTGTGTGTAACTAACTCTTATGTGAGAAGACGGCTGAGCCAAAAGAAAACTAGAACCTGTCCCGAGCCTTAATAAGTGTAACCAAGTAAGATGTGCAGCGTATATGCGGGTCTTTAGTGGAACTGTGTCCATACATCGTGTGTCTGGAACCCCGGGGATAAGTGGTCGTCCGTCGTAAGCTGTGGCCTGAGAGAGTCCAAATTTCCTTGCCACCCTGGTGGGTTGGTAACCCTCCAAAGTCACTATAGCACCTGCCCTATAACACAATCAGCCTGGGCGCATGCTGATGAAGTACTCAGCAACTGTCAAACTTCGTCTCCTCTGCAGTAAAGTACGCCTCCCTCTATGGTCGACCCCTTCCACAACAACAGTACCTCTCTGGTGAGGCGGTAAACTGACAACATCTGGTTGGTAAACTAGGAAAAATTTGCCTGTAACTAGTTGTGGGGCGAAGAAGAAGAGGCGGATCCTGTCTGACTTAAAGGTGGAAGACGCCTGAGACAGTTGTTGTAAATATGTAGGGTACCCTTTCTACAATAAGTAAGCTTGAGTCTATATAGAAAAAAGCACCCTGGACGTGTAAGTGAACTCAGACATACAGGTACTACCACGACAAAATTAAATCTCGTACCTCCAAAGAGCTGGCCTCAGAAACGGTTCGCAGAACTCTGTACACTCTGGCAAGAACAGCATAAGCTATAGAAAGTCTCTGTCCTTGTGCCAACTGGCTGGCTGCCAACAAAATATTGCACCTCAAAGAGCCTGTCTAGAGTGGGAGTACGAAGGTGCTGAGCCAGAGAGCCAAGAAACCCGTCAAAAGTAGACCCCTCGTCGATCTCTGTCAAACCTGGGGAAGTGTAACCATCTGAAGAAGGCTCGGCGGTCTCCTCTGATAGCGAAGCACTATGCTGCAAACTGAAGCCAAACGGGTCGTGCAGTGACGCCATAACGGGAGACAAGTACCTCTCATGGAGAAAACTGCAGATCCAGACATCCGCATGCATGGAAGCCCTAGCACGCCTCAACAAGTTCGAAGGTTCGTCGATAGTGCTCTGAAACTGTAGGGTAAACATCTGAGAGTAGCAGTTTGCCTCCTATCACCATCCTCTATGAGAACTCGTTGAAACAATTGCTTGTCTGGAGGGATGCTCCTCAAAGCAGTAACCAAAGACTTATAGACCGGACACTGTCTGTAAGTCTAAGAGTGTCATAGTAAGCACCTCTGCCCAAGTCCCAAAACTCTACCAAACCGCGAGCCCAAGAAGTAGAGAGCCGTCCGTAGTAAAACAGCGAGGCGTACACTACCTCGTAGATCCCTGCCATTTGTAGTGTGCCCTGTGCGCCTGCAAAATGTAGCGGGCCCAACAAACGTAGCCGCTGGTTGGACTCTGAACCTGTCCAAGTGTCGAGTTTAGTGGCCACTCTAAAGGCGACGACTGTAGCTGAAGGTGGCTAAGCAAGCTAGACTGCCCAACTGGCTCAACTGTGTCTGCGACAGGCACTAAAACGTCGCAGGTGCCCCAGCCGACCTGTGCCACAGAACTCTCTAACGAGTGGTACTCCCCGTACTGTAAACTGAGACTGGTGACCCACCTGTCCAGGTCCTCAAAAGCAACTGACATAGTTGGGTTAGTTATAATTTTTTTGAAATTTATCTTTAAGTCTTCATGATATTCTCTTACCATATAAAGCTCTTTAGAAATTTATTTATTTTAATTACCTAACATTAACTCCAGAAAATTATATCCTCATGTGTATTCCATTTATTTTTAATGTTAGATCCATGGTACTTATAGTTATCATACTTAGTTATCACTTTATCTTCTTATGTTATTGATTGATAATTTGTAATATCACACCCCACTAAAATTACATATCTTTTAGTCAATTCTTTGTTATGCTTCTAAGTCCTCTAAACATTTTCTCCAGTATTCGATCTTTCCTTGTATTTTAAGTTTTCAATAAATGTCATATTGATTAAAAGTGTTTGTGATTATTATTTAGTCTAAAGTTTCTGTATTAGTTTGTCGTTACTATTTCATAATTAGCGTGCTGTTCCACTGATGAGTTCTTATTACAATGGATACAGAGTATTGACTTTTTATTGACTGTGATTAACAATGAAGAAGTGTCAAACGTTCTTCTTCAACCCTGGATAAAGCTGGGTTTGCTAAATCTTGTAGTTAACTTATTATCCTGTGAGATGAGCAACGTAGATGATGAAAACAAGCCAAACAGGTAGTTAATTACTGCTCTTTTTCTTTCTTTATTTCGTGTTTTTGCACTTTTGGAGTTGCTCTTAACATGATCCTATCCTACTCTTTTCAATTTTATGTTTGTTTGTTACTTTCCTACTCTTTTCCTTGTGGATCAAGATCTCATTATAGATTTGCACCATAATTTAATTTGGTGGAAAATACAAGTTGTAAGGTTCTAAGTTTCCTACTTTTTATTATTTTAATTTATTTTCGCAGTGCTTGTTGATGTCTTAGTTCATTAGGATAAGGGCTCTGGGAATGCATTCATAAGCTTATACTATGCCAATTACTATGTTCATATGATTATATATATATATATATATATATATATATATATATATATATATATATATATATATATATATATATATTTGTGCACTTTTCCTATTGGTAAAAATTACTGAAGAAATACTTGATGATTCTGCCATTTCAAACCATTCAAATAAAAAATGAATTCTGTTTTAGTTGAACAAACATAAGTACAAGCAAACGTTTTATCTTAGTATATCTTTAGAAGAAAAAACAAAGTCGGGAAGGAAAAATATCTGACTATGAATTCAATTTTTCATTATTTAACATTTTAACTATATCACACTAAAATCAATTATTGCTTTCTTTGTTTATTTGAATTATAAATGTGCTCCTAGATTGAGAGTACATTTAATAATTTTTTTTATTATGCTATTCTTTTTGCATTACTTTTAAATGTCAATGTTTGCCTGGTAATTGTGCTCCTACTTTTAATTATGCTATTTTAGAAGGATGTTTGAATTCAGTGCATTAATGAACTGCATAATTTTCTGGTAGGAATAAAATTTTCAATCCAGTTAATTCAATGAATGAAAAATTTTCTGATATTTGCTCTTAATATTAGCATCCAAGTTACCTCCGCATAGGAGATGATAAGTGGGATAACTTCTGCGCAATTGTGATTAGCTCTTATAGTACGATCTAACTTTTTTCATACTGTATAATCTTGTACGAACTCATGATCAGCATTAGGCTTTTGAACTTCTTGTGGGCAATGGATGTCCTAAGTCACTCAAGAGGTTGTTTTTGTTATAGTTATTTGTGTGCTCCAAATTACAATGAAGGTGATGTGAAACGTAATCGGAATTGCATGAAGAAATAATAAGACAACTGAATAAGCCAGTCAATATAAAGATTTACTGAGTCACAATTAATGATTTAATGAAATCTCAGTTGCAAAGTTGTTTAGGCAGTGTTACAAACTCATTAGGCAAGACAATTTAAAACAATAACAAACATGCGAGTAATGACAAATGCACGTTAACAATAATCCGTAGGTTAATTTATAGAAAAGTCATCTTGAGTTTCCCTTACTCAAGCTCTCTTGCGGTTAACGGAAGAAAGATATTAGCAATACTGACGTGATCACCACGAGTAAGAGGGAGCTTACAATACTGTCCACATGAAAGCTCGTCGGAGTTGGAGGAGTCGGTGGAAGGTGTAAGAGTTGCCACTTGGATGGAAGGTAGTATTCGTCGATGGCGGTTGATAGAGAAAATAGTATATGATCCACGTAATCCTCAACGGTTGCGTCGATCTCTACGTTGTCTCTACGTTGACGTCACAGAAAAGCGATCTCAAAATGTCCACAGGTCTTGGGAATCAAAGACGAATCTATGATCAACATCCGGATTGACCATGCATAGTTGTCCATGAGAAAATGTAGAGAGGGAGAGGAGGGCTGGTCGGTTGGAGGAGAGCGGTGAGAGAGCCTAGTTGGAATCTAGGTGGGGAGGGAACAAATCTGAAATTAATTTCAGATTTCCCTAATTTAATTTGAGGTTAAAGGAGTTTCAAAATTTGAATTTGAAAGTAAATATTAGAGGGGAAATATGGGAGTAATTGGGCTTTAATTGGAGCCTTGATTTAAGCCACAATTAGGGAAGCTAATTAAAGGGGTGGTCGGCCATAAAGGGGACTTGGGAGGGAATTAATTAGTGCTTAGGTGGCAAAGTGGAAATAGAAAGAGAGAGAGAGAGGGGACGGCTTAAGAAGGTCGGCCAATTAAAGAGGGGAGAGAGGGCTTTTTTTTAATTGGGTGGGTTTGGAGGGAGTTGGATTTGAATTTGAATTTAAATTCAAATAAGGCTTGAATCTTAAATGGGCATTAAATGGGGGAAACCCATTGATGGGCCGGCGGCATGCTTAGGGGAGGAGGGAGAAGGGGAGAGCAATTAATGCCTCTTAATGCATTAAACCCATTTAAGCAATGGAATAAGAAATCCAATTTAATTAAATATTAAATTAGATTTGGATTGAAAACTTTCCTAATTTGGCTTGGCTAATTTAGGAAAGTATTTGAAATTCAAATTTGAATTTCAAATTGAATGATGGCTTTCCAAAATCATGTAAGCTAAATTAGGTAGGTCTTAATGGTGATTAAACTACCATTAAGTGGTGAAAAGAAGGGTGGCCGGCGGTGGGTTTGGTGGTGGGATTTGGCTGGTGGGAGGAAAGATGGAGGAGACGGGTGATGGGGAGAAATGGGTGGGGGTTATCGGTTTGAGGGAGGGGGGAATGGATGTCGGCGGTATGGGGGAAGAATGGAAGAGGTAGGAATGTAGGATACAATAAAATAGAAAAAACCAAGAGCTCACTCGCTGGTGGGCTGTTGGGTACTCTGATGACCTCTCATAAGCTTCACCAATCACATGAACTCACTAAGAGATCACTAAGAAAACAAACTGGAATTTCATTCATCAAATCATCATCCCCAAATACAATAGAAATGACCTATATATAGGCCTCACTAAAAGAAAAGAAACAAACACTAAAATGCCCTTGAGGCTACAACATCAAATGACCACCCATAAGGGTAAAACAGTAAAACTGAAAATAAAATAAAATAAATGAATCAAAAATATAAGCTCCTGATCGTAGCCGTCGATCTCCGGTGTCTCCTCTGATAAACGCGCCGAAATCTCTTGCTGATGTCCTCATCAGAAGGTGACTTAACTAATGCTTTAGGCTTGCCCTATGAAGTTGGGACGGTTGATATAAGCGTAAAATGTCTAATAAGGAACTTGCAGTTAATATTTAGATGGCGATTCTGTTGCTTACATCAAATTTAAATCTAACATGAATAATTTTCAGCATTTTATCAATTGAATTGGAATGAGGGAAAAGTAAATATCTGTATGCTTATTGTTAGTTTTTTTTTTTTTTTTTTTTTTTGCAGGACGTCTTTTCTTGATCCAGTTTTATGCTTAGTTGAAGCACTTTCTACCATTGACTGTGGTTTGGAAACGATATTTCCAAATGAGGAACTCTGTCATTTGGTCTGTCGTGTCATCAAGCTACCTGAGAAATATGAGGTTAGCATTGTTTGAAATTTTTATTATCTTCAATCTTAACAAGTTAGCAATCAGATTTAACACTTACAAGCCACTTCATATATCAAATCAAGGATCAAAACATAACCAGAGATTAGTTACGAGTCTAGATCTGCCACTAAACTGGAACATTGCTGCCATTCCATGGCTGGCAATACTTGACATGCGCTGTGATTACTGGCTCAAGAAACTGCCAAAGGATAAATGTAATTTTCAAGAATTTATGAGCAAAATGGGGGTGGACAGGCATACTTGTTTCCTGCTACAAAGTATGCCACAGTTGCTTACTTTGGCCCAAACAGGATTTCGACTATTGATGGGGTTATGCGGCCATGCATATTTGCATGCTAATTTTTTTTTTAATTTATTTATAAATATATATTTTTGAGCAAAATCCTTAATTTTGAATGATTGAGTTTTAGATAACATCTACATCAAGTTTATAAATTTAAAATAGTTTATATGGATTTTGACATATACGAATTGATTAAGGAAACATAAATATTCTTTATTCCAATCTTTACCTAATTGTTAAAATAATTCATTTAATTTTATGTAATTAAAAAAAGTGTGTAGAGGGAATATTGGAAGGTTGAGAATTTGGCAATGGAGAGCCGTTAGGACAGTTTATGTTATCATGCATGACGGTAGTGCAAATAAAATATAAGGAAATGAGAAGGTAAGGGAAAGGAGGATAAAAAGAAAAATGTTGTGACAGCATTCTCAACGGATATCAACTTCATTCATTAAGCATGTGATTCCAACACGAGGCCTCCTTCCCAGGGGACCGTCACGCGGAGGGGAAGAAGAAAAACATAATGGCAATGGACATGTCTCATTTTGGCAACCGAGGGTGGCCATGTAGACTAGAATTCTTCCACTTGCATCATTTGACTCTCCTAGATTAAAGAGAAATTATTTGATGCATACGACACACATATAAATTATTGAGTATTTCAAAAGCGCAGCAAAAGCACAGCAAAAGGGCAGCAAATACTCAATGAGTAAGATATTTGTTGTGCTTTTGCTACGTTTTTGTTGTATTTTTGTAAATAAGCGGTAAAAGGGCAGCTAATATGCAATTAAAATTGTGTATTAGCTACCTTTTACAAAAATATATCAAAAGCGCAGCAATCCGGATGCAAGCTTGCGTCCGGTGTCTGTACAGAATAATTTGCCCTAAGCTGAAGGGCATAAACCGACTGACATTATTTATGAACTCGTGGCTCTTGCTTCTCTCTAGTATCTGTAATATACTGATTGTGCAGGTTTCAGTCATGGCCTATACCTTGATTCCAAAAAGTTAGGCTAGGGAAAGTGATGGGGACATCAGTTGGAAAGTCTACTGTCGACGTGGCCATAGATCAACGGCCACAATTTATCCGATGTACTTTTGATTTTTTTTTATTGTCTACTTATTGATGTATCTTTTAATTTCAGCAATTTTTCTTTTTACCCTTGCTTGAGGGATCGAGTCATGTAGCCCCTTGAGGTTATTTGAGTCCTTTTGTTTTGAGTCATTGTAGAGGCTATTTAAAGCCTTCATCTTGTTCTTTTGAGGTTAATGAATGATTATGAAGAATTTTTCCTGCATTCGTGTTCTTGAAGCTTATGTGAGAGCTTGAGAGAAAGTTTGAGAGTTTGGTGGAGCCTAGGAAAGGCCACCCGTCGTACCCAACAACCACCACCGGTGTGAGACCTCGTTCCCTTACTGTTCCTCTCTGACTTGGATTTTCCTCCCAGGATCGTCCGGAACGATCCTGGGATCGTCCAGGACGATCTGTACTGTTCAAAATACCGTCCTGAAAATAGTTCTGGGAACCGTCCAGGCCGATGATTTTGGTCTGATCGTCCCGGGACGATTTGACGAGGCCGATCAGCCTAATGATATAAGAAAATCAGCTCGTTTTGAGGAGAGAGAAAATCATTTTAAAACAAAATATCTGTTTTGAGGAGAGAGAAAGAGAAAGGGAAAAGAGGAAAAGCTTGGTTTCGGAGGCCGCGGAGCGCTTTTCGTCCGACGCTGCTGTTGGAGAAAGTGTAGATCTCGTGGTAAGGACTCCGAATCCTATTTCTGTTTTCAGAGATATTGAGTTTTGACCGAGTTGTGCATTGTTTTGTGTTTTCGTAGTCGAATTTTGGACATGATTTCGATTTGACACAACTTTCACCGCACAACTTTTGGTATGTTATAGATATGACTATTGTACACGATTTGACTATTTTCTATGAAGATTTTACCGGTCGGAATTGATTCTACGCGATTTTAATCGAATAGAAAAATATCAGGACTTGATTTGATTTGGATTCTATAGAATAATAGTCTTGTATTGATGTCGTGAATATTCTACTGTAATTTGGAGAAATTTGGAATTTGTGCTTTTTGCAGGATTTTTGTGTAAATTTGATAGACTGCCGTTACTCTGCCCGATTTTCGTATGATTTCTGATTTTCCCGAAATTGATAGATTGAATTGATATGCGTATGACTATTGATATGATTGTTCTAGATTTCTTTCATATTGCTTATTGCATCGATTATTGCATTGACTATTGATTGAATGGATTGATACTGAAAGACAAGTGGGAACCTGGTTGAACGTTGGTTTGAGATTGATATTGACCTGTACAGGATGGTGGGCCGACGGGCTTTCCTTTAAACCATTATGATCATCGATATAACGATTGGAGTCATAAGGAGTTTTATATGCCGACGGGCGGCCGACGGGCAAAAGAGTGACGACTCTTATTGATTGAAACCAACGTATGGATATCTACAACAGCAATATACTACAACAGCAATATGGATTCTACAACAGCACTATTGATCATGACTAGTGTTTGTGCTTGTCGAGTAAGACCATTGTATGGAATTGCATGTATACGATATTGCATCGTATGGATTTCCTGATATGCATTGATTTATTGATTTCTGATTGATTTATTGATCTTGATGGATTTATTGAATTGATTTTATTATTGAACGGATTTATTGATGGATTTATGGATTTACTTTATCGTACGATTTCATTGATTTCATTGATTGATTGCTGTGATCGACATTGATATGATATAGAAATGGATGGATATAGATATTGCATTGATAGCATGGACATGAATAGTATAGAATCATTGACACTGTTGCCTATAGATTCATTGATTTCTGCTTATAGATTCATTGTTACTACTGCCTATGGATTTATTGATCTTGCTTATAGATTCACTGTTGTTATTGTTTCTGCACCGTATTGACTGCTGCATGGATTCACTGTTAGAATAGATTGAGATTTATCGTACTGCTTGCCTCGTTTGATTTCATTGAATAGATAGTATTGATTAGACCGCATTGATTTGATTTGATAGCGATTGATTTGACGGATTGATTAATTTCCTATTGTGTACGGATTTCTTCGAGATTGACATGGATTTATTGAGTTGATTTATCGATTCGCCTGCCGCTGCATTGACTGGTTTTATTGACTATGGACTTCCGTATTGCATAGACTCATTGACCATTGATTGACTGGATTTGATTGACTTACATGCATATTGATAGCATCGCCGTGCTTTGATTTCAGTTGTAGGCTTTGGTGACCTGCTGGGCTTTGTAAGCTCATTATATGTGGTTAAAATTTTCAGGTCCGAGCAAGGCAACTGGAATGGAGTTCGATCAGAATGTCAGACGAATCCTTTCACTATTGATATCTGGGCCACTGGCCACCCTTGTTTGCCTCCATGAATGAGGAGTTAATGCCTCCTCAATGCTTACCTAAAGAGTTTAAATAATTTGGGAAATTATTTTCATCATTTGAAATTCAAATTTTGAATTTCAAATAGTTTCCTAAATTAGAGAGCTATTTTAGGAAAGTATTGACTCTCATTCATGACTATTTTCAAATTTAATTTGGGCGGAATTTTTCTCATCCAAAATTAAATAGACTATTTAGGAAGGGAATTTAAATTGCTCCACAAAATCCTCTCTCCCTCCCTCTACATGCCGCCGGCCTCCCCCTTGCTTGGGCCCTCTCCATCAATGCTCAATTAAGGCCATTGATTGTAATTAATTTAAAATCCAAATTCAAATTAATTCCCTCCACTTTTAATCAAAATTTAAATTTATTTTCAGATTTTGAACTTAGATTTCCATCACCTTCTTTTAACCTAAGCTCTCCAAAACCTAGCCCTTCCCCACCTCCCTACACCGCCAGCCTCCTTCCTCACCTCCACCTCCCTCCTACTTCTCTCTCGTGTTCTCTCCTCACATGATTATGATGCTTGACCGATCCGGAGTTTGATTCCAGCTTCGCATACGATGGCCAAGGCATCGGGATCTTCTCAAATTGCCATTCGTCGACGTGAGCCCATGCATTGACGGATCCATAGAAAGTCCGTCGATCACGTGATATTCGATTTGACCAAGCCTTTGGAAGATCAACTATTGGAAGGTACGTGGTGAATCAAGACGTTTCTCCGATAAGGTGATCTTCTTCCTTGACTCGTGTACTTTCATATTCTACTTACTTCATAGAGAGATTGTTCAAGCAAGAGATTGTGTCTACTTATCGCCATCCACTAGTAAGCGTAGGATTGTTACTTCTTTGCTTTTGGATCTCATTGTTAGGCCAAGGTTATGCTGGAAACTACTCCGCATGCAACGCTTTGATTTTCCTAAATGTTTTGATTTCGCTTAGTCTCTTGCATAGCTTAGCCTAAACGGAAGTAACCACTTATTAGTTTTATTTTGTTGTTTTAGTTGCTAATAACGAAAATCCAAAATTGCTCTCTAACTATTTTGTGCAAGTTTTCTATTTCGCATTTAGTCCTGCATCAGAAAGAAATTTTAATTACTAGCATCATCTAATGTTAATTTTCCATTACCTCAAAAAAAAAAAAAAAGGAATTTAGAAGTTTTTAATCATTTGTGGTTGATCAAACATTAAAATTTACTGGCCTTGATTTGCAAGCTTGTAGTATTATCGAGCTAAATTCCTTTTTTATCTTCCAAGTTTTATTTATTTGACAACCTAGTTATTGAAGCAAATTGCATGGCGTTTTAAGCAACTAAATCTGCATGATTCGTTTGTTGGGTGAACATAAGCATGGCTAGATAACTCTAAAAGCCGTCATGTTGTATATACATGTTTTAATTAGTTGCTCATATGCTACTTGCAATCCTCAACTTGATATGTAATATAAGGTTGCTGCTGTCAAAATGTATAACTATGTGCATAAATTTTTAAAATTTTCGTACTTGTCTCTCTATGCTAATGGATTTTTCATATTTCTGAATGTCAAATAGCTTTCTGCTTCCAATCTGCATTCTAACTATGACAGAACATGGTGATAATAATATTCAGCCAAGGTATCATCTCCCCCAAGGGCTTTCTAAATCACATATGCCATCATTATTAGAACCATATGCTTTAAGCGGCAAGTAAGATTTGACTGTTTTTTTCAACATCTTATTATAATATTCTAGCTTTTTAGTCCTACAGTAGGGACTTAGGGACAGAATGCAAAATGACTTAATATGTGAGAGATTGGAATAGGTCCAATGGCAGATAAGATTAGAGAGTTTGGTCACATAAGACATCTACCTTCTGATGACACATTTAGAAGCGTAGATGTATTAGATTCGACCTATGTTAAGAAAGGTGGAGATTTACCTAAAAAGATTTGATTAGAAAGTATTAGAAATGACCTTTTTTTAATTAGATTTAAATGAGAATTTGACTCTTAGTAGGACAAAATGGAGAGAGGGATTCATATGGCCGACCCCATGTAGCAGGATAAAAGTTTGATGTTATTATTGTTGTTATCGTTGTTGCTATATCTTATCATTATTAAAAAAATGCAAAATGTGATTAAATGGCATTTGAGAATGGATTATCGTAGCAGTTCTAGCCTCCAATCATAATATCTTATCACTTCTCACATCTATTTTATGACTAACTCTTATTTTATATTTGGATTAGTACACTAGCTCCTGTGTCTCCGCGGTAGTGATAATTGCAAACCTCTTGTTGGATGGGAAGCATATTGCATCGCAACTTTCACAAGGTAAGGAAACACATTAGACTTCCAATAGATTTCCCACCTTCAAATCAAACAGCTGCAGCTAATAGTTTCTTATTGGAATGCCTAGATCCTGAATTCTTACAGGGCCTTTCTTGAAACCATCCCTTTTGTTTCTGATGATCTGCAAGCCCGTGACGCTCTCTGGTGCATCTTAGAGACATTGTTGGTTCAAAATAGAAGAGAGAGAGATCAGCATTTCATCCCTTCACCATATTGTGTCATTATTTTACAGAGAAATACCCAGTCTCATTATGGGATGACTTGAATGGTCATTTATATGGAGTATTCCCAAACCTCTGGATGGTTCCAACACTGGTGCAATAGTCAGAACCGTATCCTGTTCATCTGATTAAAAAAAAATCCCTGTTCATCTGATACTTTAGTCAGAAAATTGAATACTTTATTGAGTTTTAAAAGTTTATTGTTGTTCTCTCTTATGAAAAAAAAAAAAAAAAACAGTAAAACCATTATATTACTTGCAATTGCAATTATTCTGTTACGCATCTCCTTTTACCTGATTGCTACAGCTTTTGAGAATTTGCTTGCATCATAGATGAATGGTATGCCCGGAAAAATGAAAAGATCGAGGAAACTGCAAATATTGTTGATTCTGATGCCAAAGTTCGAAGGCTGCCCTGCATTACTGCAGTAAGTACAGTTCTATGTTTTCGTCTCCAAATGCACAAGAATAGGAAGAACATAATGGAAGAAATAAAGGTTCAAAAAGTTTCTTTTGCATCATCTTACCACAAGTACTTTTCTTCCTAGTAAATATTTTTTTTGATTTTATTTCACTTATCACACTTCAAGAACATTCTTTGTGCGCTTCTGTTACACTATGATATCAAGGTACCATTATTGTTTTATATGATTTTGCTGCCATTTATAAAATTGGAGAATTATTCTATGTGCTCATCGGATCGTTCAGTAGTTGAATCAGAATGTAATATGCCACCCGGTACACAGCACTGGTATACAATAAAAAAATGATGGGATGTATGCTGATTCGTCTTTGGACGGCGTCCGGTGATAAAACTGAGCTTTGCTTTGTCAATGAGAAACATGTGGTATTCTGACTGAAACATATTATACATCTAAAACAATTCTTAAACTCCGACTCTAAAGTAGAAACATTTCTCTTTCGAATGCAAGAACATAATGGAGGAAATAAATTTTATTAAGATTTTGTTTGAGACGGTTTTCTTATTTGCTTCATTTAAAATAAAATTGCTTTAAGAAACAATAAGAAAGCATTCCAACGGCTTTTCTTACTGCTTACTTAAATCAGCTTTTTAGCACAAAAGTTAAAATTTGTGTTAGAAAGCTGTGCTTGAAGAAATAGTAAAAAAGCAATTTCTAATGGAAGACAGCTTTTATTTGGGAGATTTTTTTTACTGCTTTATTAAAGTAATTTTTTAATAAAAATTTAATTTTTTTTACAAATAAATTATTTTAAAAAGCAATAAAAAAAAACTAAAATATCATAAGTATGAAACCATGGCAACTGTACTCTTCAGATGGATTAATGTGTATGTTCGCAACGAATATCATAAAATCCATCAAACGTCATTTTTTTGGGTGGATATGAAATTAAGGCTTCGTTTTGTTTTATTTTCCGTTTTGGTATAAAAAATGTCAATAGGAGAAAATGTCTTTTTAAAATTGGGTCTTTTTTAAACGGAAAAGCTAATATAGAATGCTTCTCAAAAACAATACAAAAATGGAGTTTTTAAAAAAGTCTGCTACACATCCAAACATATTCCACGACTTGTAGCGTTTTTCAATTTCAATTGAAAACAAAGAGATAATAATGTGGAAGCAAATGAGCCCTAAATCCATTAAAATAAAGGCAAACTCAATCACAACAACACAGTTTTTGGTGGGTCTGCCTTAAGCTTTGGGTCAAATCTTATGAGCCTGCCGCAAATTTCATCAATTATCTTAATAAAATGTTTAGAATTCGAGAGAAAGCTTGGGAATGACCATTTTTGTTAATGCCTTCTTGGCGATCAGTTCTCTAAGATGTAATTTATTATTCTTTTAAAAATAACACAATTTTCAAACCTGAATGTGGACATATTAATTTCTTGCGATATTAAATATATTTTTAATATTATATTTTCATGTTTTATAATAAAAAGGAATGTTAAGATTAAATAAACTTCAGACCAGTGTATATTATAATTATTTTTTATTTCTAAAAAGAGAGAGATTTTTAGAAATTTTCGAATAATTTGGTTTTTGATTGAATAAGCTAAAATTTCTGCTGTAGGTTTATTGCCTTCCATGTTGATTTGAATCAATTTACCTCTTTAGGTCTTCGTTTGAGATGGATTTTTATTGTTTCTTAAAGCAGAACAAACACAAGCAATAAGTTCTTTCAAAAAAGATTAATTATCCTCAATAATATCTAATCTTTCTACAGTCATTCCATAGTATAACTAATCAAGTACGAACAACCCCCCCCCCCCCCCCCCCCCCCCCCCCCCCCCCCCCCCCCCCCCCCCCCCCCCCCCCCCCCCCCCCCCCCCCCCCTTAAAAACTTAGAATGATTCTTAAAAACATTTAACAAACAAAATCAGAATATCCTAAGAAAAATTTTTAGACTAAATGTTTCACTTCATTAATGGTCACAATTATTGTATTTAGAAGCTCAAATTTTCTTATCATTATTCTCTGCTCTGCTCTCTTGAGGGATATCAAACATTTATAACAATAATGACTGAGATGACAGACAATAAATCAATACTAAAGAACTTTTCCTTACGCAGGGAATCAACATTGCTGAGGAGAAAAGATCACTCTGAGCTTAAGAATGCCAATAGACAATCAAACGCCACTCATTATGGATCTCGCAAGCCATTGATTCAAAGCTTTAGCATCAGGATCATGAATTGGCTCATCAGATGAGAAGAAGCCACTGGGTTCGCCAAACAGTAAACAATGGCTGTATATAAACTACAAAACTTTGCGGTTTGACAAAGCTAAATCTGAGGAAAAATTCAAAACGATAATTGTTGCCCCAAGTTAAAAAATCAAAATTGACTGCTAAATATCGGTTGCATAATAAAAAGAGGCCTTATTAGAAGGCTCTAAAGTAACTTGTTTGCCCCAAGTGAAAATGAATTCCAAGTCTCACAAAATTAAGCATATTAGCATTAGAATTGAGGAAAAAAATGGTGGAGCAACTCTCTCAACTTCTATATCATGATCCGAAGCCTAGGAGTTAATTAGCTTGTGGAAAGTGCTCAAATATGCACTGTGATCATCCTTATCAAGCAAACCTCCATTGATTTGTAAGTTTCTACAGATGTTAATGAATGTTGTTCGTCGCCTTTTTGTGCAAGAACCCTACCAGTGTTCCAAATAAGATCCAAGTTTCCTTGTTTTTGGATCATTAACATACTCCACATACGTCATACCAAAGTAAGTTATTGGAATCCAAAAGTCGCTTACAAAAAGACAACAAGACCTTCGGGTGGACAAATAAATTTCAAGTCAAAAGAACGAAGAGGGGAGAATAGAAGCTAGGATCATAATGATTATTTTAAGAAATTGTTATTACAATGACCTTAGTTCCAACTCATGTCGACTAACTCATTCAAGTCAACTAAGCTTTAAAGAAAAACATATTTTAGAGAGAGAGATTTCATATGGCTTGATCATGTTGTCAGTGCTAAACAATGACCCTTATCCATAGGTGAGGATCAATGTCTATGTTATAGAAATTTAGGCTTTATATAATTTGTTTATTAAAAAAATGAAAACAATTGAACTAGTTGTGACTAGCCATGTCAACAAATAAGTTTTTCTTAAATTCGTCATCTAGTTCAGGGAATTGTAGGCAAATTCACGAATAAAAATAAGGCATCCTCAAACAAATTATGTCTTGCCAAGAAACATAAAACTTATTGTCCAATAATTGAGCAAATGCATTCCAAAGAGGTAAGTTTGGTGACTAAACATTGTCAAAGAGTAAGTTTTGTGACTAAACAGTGAGAGTTCAAATTAGAGTCTAACTCCTGAGGAAAACTTGCCTAAGAATGTGACTTTCAGCTTTGCGTAGTTGTTTTTTTTTAAGTAACAATTTTTAACATTGTTCCCCTTAGAAAAAAAAACACTGACCTATCACTTGTCCTTGACTCATCATGATGGGCAAAATTCAATCCCTCAGCTAATGTGTTTTCTTTATTGAACACTTTTGTCCTGACCTAGCACAAACCAATTCATTTAGACGTATTATGTGGCCGAAAAGGATAGATTATGTAATGTCTAAACATTACAATCATTTAATGCGTTACTACGTGAATAATTATCATCCAAATCCTCATATGAAAGAAAAGCAAACACCGGCATCAATTATAGCCCAAAGAACTTTGGCAGAATAGCAACTAAACTTATACTGTCTTTAGGAAGCAGTGAAATATAGGCTAGAAGCTACATTTCAAGAGTCTGGTTACAAAAAGAAAGCAAGAAAACTATCACAATACCAAACAATGATATGCAAAAAATTGCACCAGGGCAATGAAACTCGCACATGCAAAAATGATATGATCAGCAAGCTATATTAAGATGATTTGTTAACATAAAAAGGCAGCCTCACCGATTACCCGGTTTAGGAAATGAAGTATTAGATTTGAATTATATTAAAAAAGGTATACAAAGACCCCCTAAAAAGGACTTTGGTTAGAAAATATTAAAAATGACTATCTCTTTATTAGAGTTTAGATGAGAATTTGACCATTAACAGGAACACCAATAGAGCAAAACGGATTCATGTGGCCGACTCACACATAGTGGGGAAAAAAGGCTTGCTAATATTGGTTTGTTGTAAAGAGAATAGTTTAATGGAGGCAAAATTTTATTGGAGATGGAAACTTATCAGAATTCTTACCAATGAAGTTTTACCCCATGCAACAAAAAGAACTCAAGGCAAGGGGAAACCAAATTCAATATTAGGGAAGAGAATGAAAAATAAGTCCCACCAACACTTATATTCACGAATGCCCAAAGAAACCAAACAGCTTGTATCAGTAATTCAGTTTATTTCTTGCCTTCATTTTCGTTCTTTATTCTTGCAAAGGCAGAGCCAAAATTTGTTTTCAAGGAGAGGACGAGTGAAGCAATCAACATGGTGAAAGGTTACAAGATAAGTCGTTCCAATATTGGTGTAGAGAAAAATGGAATATTTTTGTCATGATCCAATGCTAACTATTGTGTAATGGTGAAGTAATCCTTGAACTTCATATAGATGTATAGGAATGTAAGAAGGCAGGAAATTATACAACAAGACAGCCAATGAACCAGAGTTATTCAATATAGAAAACTCAACCATACATGTCTTAAAGCTCTTTCAGACAAAGCAATCAAATAGATCTTTTTTTGGCAGGAATAACAAGGAACACATAACAATAAAACACGGATAAAATCAATTCAGCGAAAGCAAGCATCTGCCGCCATCATTATAAATATTACAAAATCGCCCATTTCATACAGTTAATCGCAATAACGTCAGATCCCGGAAACCTCGATGGCACAAACTT